>JAREIK010002635.1:435416-848349 GCA_029783825.1 Sapria himalayana | reverse complement strand
TTCTTCTTTCTCCTCACCCCATTTTTCATCATCATCATCATCTTCTTCCTCTTCTTCTTCTTTTTCTTCTTTGTTCTCTTCATCATCATTTCTCTTTCTTCTTTTTTCTTATTCATATTGTTATTATTATTATACATCTTCTTCTTCTTCTTCATATATTCTTTTTCTTCTTCTTCATCTTTTTATTCTTCTTCTTCGTCTTATTCTTCTTCTTTTATTTTTTTTGTCTTTATATTCTTCTTCTTCTTCTTCCTTTTCTTCTTCTTCTTTTTGTTTTTTCTCAACTTCTTTTTGTTCTTCTTCATTTTTTTTTTTTTTTTCTTCTTCTTTCTCCTCATCTTCATCTTCTTCTTTTTTTTCTACATTTTTTTCTTCTTTTTTTTTATTATTCTTTTTCGCCTTCTTTTCCTTATTCTTTATCTTCTTCTTCTTCATCATCTTCTTCTTTTTATTCTTCATCACTACCTTCTTCTTCTTCCTCTTTAACATCATCATCATTTTTTTTTTATTTTATATCTTCTTTGTCTTTTTCTTCTTTATATACTTCTTTTACTTTTTATTCATCATTATCATTATTATATCTTTTTTCTTCTTTGTTTTCTTCTTCTTCTTTTTCTTCATCATCATCATCATCATCTTCTTCTTCTAATTTTTCCTCTTCTTCTTATTTTATTCTTCCTCATCTTTTTCTTCTTTTTCTTCTTTTTCTTTTTCTTCTTTTTCTTTTTCTTCTTTTTCTTTTCTTCTTTTCTTCTTCCTCCACTTATTTTTCTTCATCATCATCATCTTCTTCTCATATTTTTCTCATCTTATTCTTTTTGTTCATCATCATCATCATCTTCTTCTCTTTCTTCTTCTCTTCCCATATTTATTCATCATCATCCTTTTTTTTCTTCTTTATCATCATCATCTTCTTCATCTTCTTTTTCTTCTTATTCATCATCATCATATTTTCTTCTTCTTCTTTGTCTTCTTCTTTTTCTTATACTACCTTATTCTTTATTTTGTTCTTCATCTTCTTCTTTGTCTTTTTGTTCTTTTTCTATTTCTTCTTCTTCCTCTTTTTCTTCTTATTCTTCTTCTTTGTTTTCATCTTATTCTTCTTCTTCATCATCTACTACTTCTACTTTTTTTTCTTTTTATTATTTTTTTTCATCATCAGCTTGTTCTTCTTCTTCTTCTTCTTCTTCTTGTCCTTCTTCATCTTTTCCATCTTCTTCTTCTTCCTTCTATTATTCTTTATCCTCATCTTCATCTTCTTCTTCCTCCTCATATTTTTTATTCTTATTCTTATTCTTTCTCTTTTTTTTTCTCTTCTTTTTTTTTCTTCTTCCTCCTCCTCCTCTTCCTCTTCTTCTTCTTTTTCTTCTCCTTCTTACTCATCCTCCTTATCCTCTTCATTATTATCTTATATTTATTTTTATTTTTTTTTGATGTTGCTATTTTTCTTCATCATCATCATCACCCTCTTCTTCTTCTTCTCTATCTTCTTTGTCTACTACTACTACTACTTCTTCTTCTTAAAATTCTTCTTCTTTGTCTTCTTTTTCATTTTATTATTATTCTTCTTCCTCATATTTTTTTATTCTTATTCATATTCTTTCTCTTTTTTTCTCTTCTTTTTCTTCTTCTTCTTTTTCTTCTCCTTCTTAATCCTCCTCCTCCTCTTCATTATTATCTTCTACTTATTTTATTATTTTTGATGTTGCTATTTTCTTCATCATCATCATCACCCTCTTCTTCTTCTTCTTCTTCTTCTCTTTCTTCTTTATTTTCTTCTTCTTTTTATTCTTCTTCTTTGTCTTATTTTCCATATTATTATTATTCTTCTTCTTCTTATTTGTCTTCTTCTTCTTCTTTTTATTATTCTTCTTTGTCTTCTTCTTAATTTTATTATTATTCTTCTTAATTTAATTATTATTATTATTCTCCTTCTACTTATTCTTCTTCTTTGTCTTCTTCTTCATTTTATTATTATTCTTCTTTATTTTATTATTATTATTTTTTTCTTCTTATTCTTTATCTTGTTGTTGTTCTTCTTCTTATTTTTTTTCTTCATCCTATTCTTCTTCTTCTTCATTTTGTTTGTATTCATCATCATTTTATAGTCATCATCATCATCTTCTTCTTCTTCATTTAATTCTTCTTCTTCTTCTTCTTTGTCTTCTTCTTCTCCTTCTTCTTTTTATTCTTCTTCTTTTTATTCCTCTTAATTTTATTATAATTATTCTTTATTATATTCTTCTTCTTCTTCTTCTTCTTCTTCTTCTTCTTTCTTTCTTCTTCTTCTTCTTTCTTCTTCTTCTTCTTTATTTTATTTCTATTCATCAACATTTTCTTAGTCATCTTCTTCTTTATCTTCTTCTTCTTCTTCTTCTTTATCTTCTTCTTCTTCTTCTTCTTCTTCTTCCTCCTCCTCCTTTCTTCTTCTTCTTCTTCCTCCTCTCCTCTTTCTCTTTTCTTCCCTCTCCTCTCCTTCTTCTCTTTTCTTCCTCCTCCTCCTCCCTTTCTTCTTCTCTTCTCTCCTCTCCTCCTCCTTTCTCTTCTTCTTTTTCCTCCTCCTCTTCCTCTCCTTCTCCCTCTTATTCTTCTTCTTTTTCCTCCTCCTCCTCCTCTCCTTCTCCCTCTTATTCTTCTTCTTTTTCCTCCTCCTCCTCCTCATCATCTTTTTCTTTCTCATCATCTTCTTCATCAACTTATTATTTATCTTCATCAACTTTATCTTCATCTTCTTCATCTTCCTCATCATCATTATCATCATCATCATCTTCTTATTCTTCCTCTTTTTATTTTTTTTCTTCTTTTTCTTCTTTTTCTTCTTCCTCTTCTTCTTCTTCATCTTCTTCTTCTGCTTCATCATCTTATTCTTATTCTTTTTCTACCTAAACGTCATCATCTTCTTATTTTTCACGTTATTCTTCTTCTTCTTCTTGTTGTTTATCTTGTTTTTATTCATCATTTTCATCTTATTCTTCATCATCTTTTTTTCTTCTTCTTCATTGTCCTTTTTCTTAACTTTCTTCTACTTCTTCTTTTTCTTCATCTTTTTCATCATCATCTTTTTCTTGGTTTTCTTCCTCCTCCTATTCTTCTTTTCTTTTTCTTCCTCTTTTTTTTTTCTTCTTTTTTTTCTTTTTCTTAATCTTCTTAATTTTATTCTTTGTCTTCTTCTTCTTCTTCTTCTTCTTCTTCTTCTTTGTTTTCTTCTACTTCTTCTTATTCATCATCAATATCATCATCTTCTTCTTCATCATAATATTTTTTTTCTTTTTCTTCATCTTTTTCATCTCCCCCTCCTCCTCCTTCATGCCCTTCTCCTTCATCATCATCATCTTATTCTTAATTTTCTTCTTCATAATCTTTTTTTTCTTTTTCTTCATTTTCTTCATCTCCTCCTCCTCCTTCATACCCTTCTCCTTCTTCATCATTATCTTATTCTTAATTTTTTTCTTCTTCTTCTTCTTCTACTACTGCTTCTCTATGTTATCTACTTCTCCTTGCTCCTCTTTTTCTTCTTTTTTCCTCCTCCTCATATTTTTATTATTCTTCTTCTTTCTCATTTTCTTCTTATTCCTATTCTTCTTATACATCTTTTTATTCTTTCTATTATTATTATTATTCTTTATTATCTTCTTCCTCTTATTCTTCTTTTTCATTTTCTTCTTCTTCTTCTTCCTCATGATCATCATGATCATGATCATCATCATCATAATTAATTTTTTATTCTTCTTTTTCTTCATATTCATCTTCTTCAACTTTTTCTTCATCTTATTCATCATCATCATCATCTTCTTCTTCTTCTTCTTCTCTGTATTCTTCTTCTTTTTCTTTTGTCTTCTTTTTTTTTCATTTTTTTCTTCTTATTCTCATTCTTCTTCTTTTTTTCTTCTTTCTTCTTCATTTGTTTCTTTTTCTTCTGTTTCTTTTTCTTCTTCTTCTTTTTCTTTTTCTTTTTTTTTTCTTCTTCTTCTTCTTTTCTTCTTCTTCTTATAGTTTTTCATCCTTTTTATCATCATCATCATCTTCTTCTTCTTCTTCTTTTTTGTTTTCTTCTTATTCTTCTTCATTTTTGTCTTCTTTTTCTTCTTTAACTTCTTTTTTTTTCTTCTTTCTCATCTTCTTCTTAGTATTCTTCTTCTTCTTTTTTTTCTTCTTCTTCATCTTTTTCTTCTTCGTCATCATCATCATCTTCTTCCTTGTCTTCTTTTTTTTTCTTATTTTATTTTCTTTTTCTTCTTCTTCCTCCACCTCCTCCTCTTCTTCTTCCTCCACCTCTTCTTTTTCTTCTTATTCTTTTTTTTTCTTCATCATCATCAGCATCATTATTATTTTCATCTTCTTCTTAATCTTCTTCATATATTATTATTATTATTATTCTTCTCCTAATTTTTTATCTTCTTCGTATTGTTCTTTTTATTTGTCATCTTTTTTTCTTTTTCTTTTTCTTCCTCTTTTTATTCATCATCATCTTCTTCATCATCATCATTTTCTTCTTCTTTTTTCTTCTTTTTAATTTTTTTCCTCTTTTCTTCTTCTTTATCTTTTTTTTCACTTCTACTTCTTCTTACTCATCTTCTTTTTCTTATTTTTCTTTCATTCTTCTTCTTCTTCTTGATCTAGATAACATGCATACACCTATGATATAGTGAATACCCTAAATTTTAATTCTAATTAGTTTCCATTTCAATACACCTATGATATAGTGAATACACCTATGATATAGTAAATATAAATAGTATATATTCACATCATCTTACCTCAAACTCATCAAACCAATCTTAGATCTCAATTAACCTACCATTGAGAATTTGTATGAGATGTTTGGAATGATATCTCATAGAATTGTGGGTTCTCAATGATAGCCCTAATGAGGATCTAAGAATCAAAACCTGATCTCAAATAATTATTACTTGCATTTGGATTGGATTTGCCACTAGTTCAACTTTCGAAATCATATTGTCTATGGTTTGTGTGGCCTTGTTTCGAAATCCAAATCCTCTCTCTTAAATATCTTGAAATATTCAAAGTATTGCTTTTATACTTCAAGGTTTCATGCAATTCCTTAAGCTACAAGTTGTAAAATTGGCTTGAGGTCATGATTTTATCGTCTTATTAAATATTCTCTAGAGTGAAAAAATCATAGAAACAAAGAATGTCATGATAGAAGTAACTCACATCTAGAGCATAAAGTCTTAGTGGTAAGAATGAGACAATTGAATTAATTTCTTTTTTGGAATACAAAGTTATGGTATTAATAATAACATATATATTTATGATTGGAACACAAAGTTCATGGCACTGTGAATGGGCGTGACTTTTGTAGTTTCTCTCTAAAACACAAAATTGTGGTGATAAGAAATATCATGACAAGAGTAAATGCTTTATGGAACATAATAGTCCAATAAAAAATATTGCCGCAAATAAATTTATTTAGTTTGTTGGTTAGGTAACAAATAAGTCTTAATGCTCGAAAATATTATGACTTCTTGTACTAGTGAGATATTTGGCTAGCATAACATAAAAATAAGGTCACGATCATTATTTTATTCAGAGATAATGTGACTAGGACTCCAAAAAAATATTATGTCACAAAAATAATATTGTATAGTAAAAAGAGTGTGATAACTTGATGGTTGAGTTATTGTATACAGAGATTATTATAACTAGTTTCATAGAGTTACTACCAAGAAAGGATGTCACAATTACTCCATAGGCTTGTGGAAATTTATCAATTCATAACGTAGAAAAAATCATTACTCACCTTTATTTTTCTCTCCTCCAAGTTAATGCTCCACCAAGACCAAGTTGACCAATTTTATCCAAAATAAGAAAGATTTTATTAACATTCATCAAATTTCATTATATCAGTCATTTATAGAAATCTATTTATTTAAAGTTCATGTACATGCAAACACATTAATAATTTCATATCAAACAACCCAAAAAAATTGGTGCTTGGTGTGTCGAACAAGTATACACAAATGAACACATATCATAAAAGATCTTAACGAATTTCATAAATGGAAATGGAATTTTTACAGATAATTATATTTTGATTTTAGATTTTTTGATCAAGTTATTATTATTTATATCTAGATTAAAAGCATTATCATTAAAATCATAATTTATCATTTTTTTAATTTATTTATATTTTTTAAATTTTAAAAATTTAATAATTTTAAAAATTATTAATTATAACACAAATTTATAAACAAAAAATAAATGTGCATTAAAATAGCATAACTTTATTTGGGTAATTGTCACAATTCACCACTATTTTTAAACGGCTAGCTTAGAGTCTTAAATAAATAATAAAGTAGAGCACATAAGAGAAGAGAGATGAGAGGAAATTATTTTAATAAATATCAAAAATGTTTTATTTTGTATTTATAAAAATCTTTTATATTAAAATAATAGAGTTTTTTTATTTTTTTATTATTTAAATGACAATTTTTTATATCTATTAAATTTCCATTATCACACCCCAATCCTCATGTGGTTTTACTCATTCATCATACAATACAATGTGCGATAAATTAATATTATTATTTTCTTAGGCTTTTTTTTCATTCATTTGCTTAGCAGAATAAAAAAACACATAATATACAACTCAAGTCACAACTAGATTTCATCACACGTGCGATTCCTCATGTGGGTTTGTCATATGCACTGGACTTGTACCTGAAAGGGGGTCCTATAATAGAGTGAGCAAAGCTCAATAGAGATAAAGTCATACATGATTAATTCTCACCTAAGTGCACATAAAATAAATCATTCACATATATCAACATTCATTCAAGTATAATGTTTTCATGAATATTATTATAAATGGAATACTTTTATGCTAGTATCCCGAGTCTCACCGACTCCCTCACACATATTGAATCCAAGTGTTATATATTATATATATATATATATTGGATATCTCCAAAAAATATGAACATTCTCCAAAAAATAATATTGGATATTTTTTAAACAATATAAAATTTATCCTTGGACATTTTCCAATAAATATTAGACATTCTCTTATAAATACGGACTTTCTCCAAAAAATAATATTTGACATTCTCGAAAAAATACTGCATAACTCAGTCTAAACATTGGCCCATTTCGAGTTCGCAAAAATAATATCAGTTATAAATTTTATATATATCAACCATGCATATGCCCATTTTTTGTGATGCTTCTGTGCATATGAAATACAATTATGTTTTTATGATTAAACTATATTCTCATTATAGTTATAATTACATGAACATAATTGACACTAAAATATTTTAATAAGCCAAATATAGGATTTTTAATAATTAACCATTCATAATTTAATTCTTAAATAAATTTGAATTGAATTATAATTTTTGGTCATTTATAGCCCTTAAATGGAAAGAAAATTCAATAAAAGAAAACCTTTATCTCACAGAATATTTCACCAAAACTTCTGAAATTTGATACTAATACGTAGCTCTCATCATATAGAATAATTTTTATTCTTAGATTATTTTGTTCCAACTCCAAAATAATCAGCTAATAGAAAAAGAACATTGATGGTTATTTTATTTTTTTTTCTCAGCAAAGCACTCTCTCTTTGACCTCCTTTTTTTATTATTATTTTATCAAAATAATAATAAAAAAAACCCTTCCATTTTGATACATGGACTGCACATGTGCGCAACCACATTATTTCTTTTTTTTATTAATAGTAATAAAATAATATAAAAAAATGACTACATTTAGACCACCTTAGAATTCGATAAAGTTTGTCATCCAAGCTATATTTCTCAAGAAGAATTCAATAGAAAAGTTTGTTTATCATCCGAATTCGAAAACTTTTCAAATTTTGTTTTCTTATAGTAAAATTACCATTTTACCCTATTTTTCAGAAAAATTATATTATTTATTTATTCACTTTTTTTCCTATGGTTCACATTTATCTTGTAGCCATTGAAATGAAATTTGATAGCTTCAAAAAATAGTAAAAAGAAAGAATTTGTTTTATATTTTTTTTATTAACATTGAAAGTGATAAGCACAATTTGTCACTTTTTTTGTCAGGATCCATTACATAAATGTAATGGGCATCTACCATGTTGGAACTATTAAAAAAACTAAGTTGCATGTGGACCATGCTAATGGGCAAGGTATGCATGTCATGTCTAAGTTGACATGAGGCATAATTAGCCATAGTCCAGCATGACATGAGCCATGCTAAGGGCCAGCATGATTATGATCCATGCAAGGTTCTTGACTATGCTATGCTAGGCCAGACATAGCTATTCTAGGTCATGTCTCATTTCGCACACAAGCTATCTGACCTACTTAATACCTCTAGTTTGACATTTTAGATAATGCTTTGACAAATAAAATATTTACTTCCAACTTCAAAAAAATATTGTAAAATTTCTCAAACTATTCATCTAATATTCTCTTTCTAAAACATTGTAGAAAAGAAAGATTTTAAAAAAATTAGCTTTAATATCATTCTCCATCACAACCATCTTTCTAGCACTTAAGATAATCGTTACTTTCTTCTCTATTAATCCTTCTTTGTATGTCATAATTAGGGGTATGAACTGAGCATTCTGTTCATTAGGCATCGTGTCTATGAAAAATGTCATGACACTAAGGGTTATGACTTTTGAAAATGTTGTTGTGAGAGTCATGATTTTTAGAAAAGTTGTGATCCTAATTAGTTTTAGCTCCCTCAATTCTAGCTTAATCCATTAGTTGCCCCCAAGCTCCTTGCTATTTTAAGTATAATTGATAAGTATTCTATTAAGTTTGTTTTAGTATCATTCAGTAGTTCATTGATGTTATCTTTCATCGATAATGCCAATTGTCTGATTTAATTATCTATACTTCTCATTGGTGCATTCATGTATTTCAATTTTTTCTCAAGCTTCTCCATATGATCATCTTGAAGATCATTTCTTTTTTGTTATCTCGATCAATAATACTATTAATTTATCATTGAGAGAAAACATTTCTTCATCCTTTGAATATTGATTTTTTGAGCTTGATTCTCCTTGAATATTGCATCTCATTGAACTATTCCCAAAAATTTTCAATACCTATCTAATTTTGTACTAGCCATTCCCATAGCCTCCATATGATTTTTTTTGTGTAATTTCTTACATTTGAATAATAATGTGTAGGGATATTATATTAGATTAGAAAACATACCATTTGTCATGCAAACTATTGGTCTCATCTACTTGATAAATAGGGTCAAAATTTACTATTTCTTGTGGTTGAAAATTAATGATTTCTCTCATTACTTTTAGCTTCTCCTCTTGATCTTCCAACTTTTTAAGATACACATATATCTTTGTCTCCAACATTGTAAATCTATCCAACTCCAATACTCTTGCTTAAGATACAATCATTTGTAATTTTATAAATATTTTTAGCTAACTTCTCAAATAAATAATGTATACTCTTAAGTCATTTGTTCATAATAGACCCACCCGAGAGCTCATCAATTATACATATCATCATATAATTTAGCCTATTATAGAATATTTGGGCTTGGAATCACAACTCAAACTCATGTTGAGAACATCTCTTTACCAAATCTTTAAATCATTATATAATGTTTCTAGCTATCCATGATACAATTGTTTTATCTTACTCCATAACTATGAGGTGATTTGAGGCAGGAAGAACATAGTGAAAAATTTTTTCACAAAATTTTCCTAACTCTCAATTGAGCATCAAGATAAAAATTGGAACCAACTATATGACTTGTCTCTCAAAGATAAAATGAATAGATGTAACTTTGTGGTATCCAAATTAACTCTATTCATTTTAATAATGTTGCTCAATTTTAAGAACAGTGTGAAATGCCTAGAGGTGTCAACCGGGCCAGGCCGGCTCGGCACGACACGAAAATTTTCCTTGCTCGGGCTCCTACCGTGCCATGCTAAGGCCAACTGGGCCTCGTGCCGTGTCTGGCCCGACACGGTACCATGGCCCGTTGACACGATATCGTGATAAAATCATTTTTTAAAAAAATTAGGGTTTCGGGCAGGCCCAATTCCTAATTTTTTAAAATTAGGGTTCGGCACGATGGCGTGTGCCGAAACCCTACTTTTTTTTAATTTAGGGTTCGGCCCGACTGGGCCGAACCCGGCGAATCGTGTCGCGGGCCCGTACCGGGCTGAACCTCCACAAAACCGTGCAGGGCCAAGCACGACATGGTTATTGTACCGTGTCGTGCCTGGCCCGGCACAAAAGTACGGTCAGGCTTGAAAAAAAAGGCCGAGCCGGCCCGACACGTCTCGTTTGACACCTCTAGACTTGCCCATTTGTATCATTTGATATTCTTCCATTATATTGATATTGTTGAACCATCATTATTAGATTTAGCTTCAACTCAAATAATTAGCTTCAACTGGTTGTATTTAATTCTTAGAGCAGTTGTTCATCATAGTATGCTACCAATAGTCTCTTAAGGAATGATGTTGGTTGACCTATCATACAACATGCCCATCACATCCTTGGGCTTATGTTACTGTTATTTTATTTCTTTTTCTCTTTCTTAGCTCTTTATCTCAAAAATACTTTTTTGATTCTATTATTCTATAGGTCGCAAATTATTAGGTGAGTCCCAAAATTTCTGCTCATAAAGATAGTGACTACAAAAAAGAAAAGAAAAAACAAACAATTCTCCAATAAAAACATAAAAGTAACATAGACTAGCAATGCAATTCTAATCACAAAAATAAGATATTGTTATTCAAACTTCTAGAAATAGACTTATTATTGTTCAGAGATAATTATGGCAATTAAAAATAATAAATCAAAATAAATAATTCCTAACAATAATGTAAAAAACTTATTGAATCTTTGTTATAATTCTCAATTTTCAAAATTAAGCACTATCTTGAAAATTTGTTGGACAATGGTCTTTTGTCCAACACAGTTGCACAAGTATAAAAGTCATACAAGTCATAAATTAGATATTCATAATGATATCAATCCAATTATAATTATGTAGGTGGTTCGATCAACCAATAGTAAGTCAATTTTTACTCTAGTTGGAAGGATAAAACTAGGTTTTTGATAAGACTCTTAGATCTTAGGATTAGTCCATTTCATTATACATAATGGTCTATCTAAATTGCATGGTTATTATTATGCTTAATTATAGAATAAAATTTGGATTATTATGAAAATACTTTACTACCCTACTAACATACAAGATGGTTTTTTACCTATTGAGTCATTCCTAATGGTAGTCCACTCATAGTTAGTTTCTCAATACTAACCATAAAAATTACAAATTATCCCTACTCAAGGGTCACTCATAAGTCCATATCTTTTAGAAAACTTATCAACTACCCTTGATGGTTGCTTCATATATGCATTATTATTTTCTAAACTTATGTATCATAAAGACGTGAACTTTTCTTATGAGCACATGAGCTCTAAATTATAAATTTAGACCATGTGTCGAAATTATGATTTCGACTTCATAAACATTATACTCATAATAATTAATATATAATTTCTTTCAAATATCACTATCAATAGTTATATGATAGAAAATAACTTGCATAATTATCACTACCTTATGATTCACCTCTACTTGCACTTGTTTTGTGGTTTAATTGTTACTATCCACCATGATTGCACATGATTTTTCATACTGAAGGTGAAACCATCAAGAAAATATTTTATAAAATCTCATATCATTTGAGGATTAGGTCGTATAAGATTTATATAAAGAATTGACTTATAAAAGTATTTGTGTTTTCAGCTTTATAAGCATCATAGTCACATATTTAAACTTAACTCAACTTCAGATTTTGATATATAGGTTTGGCTCATGCATCACTATTAAAATGACTATTACTTCCTTCCTATATTTATACATGAGTATGTTTTATAACTTACCTATTACCTCTACCACTATAATACATACAAATCTAGTAATAGTAAAATCCTACTTTCAATTTTAAATATATACTACATCTATGTTTCGATCTCAATTTAGCTTGATATCATGGAATAATTCACTTAAGATAATTCAAAATAAATCTCATTGAATTTTGAGTTTCCAAAAATAGCCTTCAAGAGTATATAAGAATCAAAACTCTAAACTCATAATTCTTATTCGTGCATCTCATATCTACCCTTAGGTGGGAGTTGAAATTCTTATCTCGCCCTTAGGGTTTTTACTTGTTGCTGGTATTATCTCTTTGCTCATGGATCACCCCAAGGCTTGGATGAATTTTGCTCCAAAACCTTATCTTTTTCACCACTCTTCTTTGGCCCTCATCTCTTAGCTCTTTTTTTTTTAAATTTTTGGCTATGAGTTCTACTTTTATACTCAAATGTTTACGTGTATTTTTTAAAGTGGGAAGGTGCGGCACTAAGAAAGGGCTATAACTTTAGTTTTGCATTTCTATAACACAAAGTCATGGTACTAGTGAATGACTATTGCCCTGATCTCTTTATTGTAATAAATTGCCGCAACATTAAGAATAACTATGACTCATGCATTTCTCCTATGTAATCCAAAGTCACAATACTAGAAATGGTCGAGACTTTTGTCTTTTTTTTAGAGCAAAAAGTCATAGCTTTGCAAATAGTCATGGTTCGAGTAAATGATTTCTGAAATTCTTTATAGACAAAAGTTATACTGGAGAAAAGATTTAACTTTTACCTTAATATTTGTGGCTTTATTATGAGAAATTCATGGTCCCGACGGATACTGTTATTTTTAGCACCAATGAGTTATTTAGCTACTATGATATAAAAGTAATATCATATCTATAAAAATATCACTGAGCTAGTGCAATTATAACTCAAAATATTTTATATCTAAAAAAATATATAACATAATAAAATGATTATGTTAATATGGCGATAAAGTCATGACATATGAAAACCATCATGCTATTAGTGTTTGTGTATAACTTTGGGTAAGATTAGATATTAAAATAATCATATAAGCTCACGAAGATATAACAAAATTATAATATAATATTATGTATCATAGTAACTGATTTTACTATTATTTATTATAATCTATCAAAATAATAATTTCGTAAAATAATTTTATCTAGGAACCTTTTTTCATGTAAACACATCATGAATAATAACCAATATAATTAATATTATATAGCATTTGATATACCAAACTGTGAGTTTGCACTTTGAATTATCGACAACTTTAAATAGTTCATAGGGTGGAGTGACTACTTTTTATTAACTCTTTTAAATAATATAATTTTCTTATTATATATATAATATTGATCAATAACACAAAAAGATAGTTTAATTGGCAAAATGCCAAAATCATCATAATAAAAACTAAAAAGTTAGGAAAAAATTCCTCAATATTAAAAAATGCTAGCATGTGAGCCGGGCTAAGACCTTATATATGATATTTAGATTGGCCCAACCTAGCAGTCTAGTCAATTTGCTCCCCTCCATGGCTGTTCATACTTGATCATGAGCCTAATATATGCTGGGCTACCATCCTTCCATGCAATGGTGCCGATCTCGATCCAAGCTCAACTGAGTGTCTATCTAGATACCTGGCATTGACTGACCCCGTATAAGAAAGACTGGTAGTTTCCATCAACAGACGCATTCGCCACTACACCTTCTGGTCGGCACACAGGTTTGTTATGATATAGAATTGACTCCTGTTTTATGACGTACACTCGGTTACATACATACAAAGAACATGGAACAGGCACAACTAATTTCCAAACAGAAAGCATTATGAACAAGGACTCAGGGTGGGGGTAGCGGTGTAATAGGTTTTTGTTTTGAATCTGAGCCTTTTTTTATTAGACTGTTCCACTTTCGTATGAAACCTATAGTCTCAGAATGTGCCTACAAATGCTAGCTTTGGAATTGACGTGGGATGAACAACCTCAATGATGAAACCCATTGTCCTGGTCTTTTTCTGTAAGGGAGCGCCTTTATTTCAAAAATAATGAAATTTGAAATCTATAAATTTTATATCAGAAATATTGAAAACAAGAACATGATGATAACCATGTTTATATTTGCTACTTATGTAGTGATTGATTATTTATTTTAATCTTTGATCTTTTATGGTTATTTTAATTGTTATTTAAATAAGTAGAGACTTTTATTTTAGAGGCACTCTACTTATTATCTGTTAAAATGTTACACATCATTAAAATTCTAAGTAATTATTATGCATATATATGGTTTGTGTTTTATTTTCTTATGAATTAGCCCTAGTCATGAGAAGTGTATTAAAAAAAAATGCTAGTAATTATAATATTTATATATGATTTAAGATTTCTATCCCCATGAGCTAGTTTATGAGGATGAGTTGGGTCTTAAGTTTAATGTCCAGCATTATCTAAATTTCAGGAATAATTGTTTAAGAGTAGTCAAGTCCAATTATAATCATGGAGAAAAAATGTATTTGCTTTATCAGTATAAGTATTGAGGGAATCCCCTTGGAAGTGAGATATTTTTCCTTAGTTTCTGTGTTTATCTTCCTAGTTGTATTATTTTTTTATTGAATATGATCCACAAGACAGGATAGTCTTGGTTGCAATTTGGGTGATTGGTTTGATGGTGAACTAATCTTTATATCAAGTTTGAGGTGCAATAAATTTTTATTAGTGAATCTGAACTTTTATTTCCTAGATGATGCCACTTTGGTTTGAAAATGATGATCCAGGAATTGATACCCAATCTTAGCCTTGAAATTTATTTGGGGGTCAACAATTTCTGAAGTGAAACACATAGTTGTTGCCTATGTTGACTTTGCCAAATGTTTGAAGTTCAATTACTTAAAGCTAATTCTTATGATTTCTCATTTATAAAAGCATAATTCATTAATGAAATTTATTGAGTTTTTTAGTTTACTATTTTTTACTCTTTATTTGTTATTCATTATTTGGATTTGGGAGCATCTTACTTGTGAGCTGCTCCAATTCATATATATAAGATTATGTATATTCAAAATTTTTTTATTTAATAAATATTTTCTATTATTTTTTTTATTTAATAAATTTTTTCTATTATTTCTTTCTCTTTCTCCTTTCTCTCTCTTCTCTTTTCCTAAACCAAAATCTTAGCGAGCTTGAACATGATAATGGAGAGAGCATTTTGGTGAGGCATTTTTGTTTTGGGGTGCATGGGTGATGGTGTACCCTTTGGTAGTGCTGATGATAGCAATTTTTAGTGATTTATGGCTTGTGGTAGTTTCAATGAATGATTTTCATTTATAATGATAAAATACTCATGTTTAGTGGGTATTTTGGGTTTATTTTGTGGTATGGGGGTTAGTGATGGTTCAGACATAGATTTCTGGTGATAACTTTGATTTTTTTGTGATGGTTGCCGACATGATGGATGACATGGTGGCATTGATATAGAAGTCTCAATGTATTTTTTTGGTCAAAAATAGTGTGTACATTTAGATTATATTAAATCTATATTTTCAAAAATTTGGCATAACACTGTCGTAGTTTGTGCAAAATTATCATTTCAAAAAATTTGCCTATCTTATTATTTTGATATTTTTTGTAAATGTGTATTGTGATTTAAAAGGTGATAAAAAATAATTAGATTTAGTATGAGACAACTTGAATTTAATCTTAGTATCTTGATATCTTTGTTACATCATGACAACAAAAGAGTTGAGAGATCATATAGAGGAACCTTGAGAGGTAGAAAGATAATGGCGATTTAATTTTTTTGTTAGAGGATGTAATACACTTAGAAAAAGTATTGGATTTTGTGTCTTGAATTATAATAGAGTTTTGAAAGTCCATACGCTATATAATAAACTATTAGATTTATTCATGTTGGTTTCATGAATATTTCAATTAATCATATTATGCTTATGTTTTCTCAAGATAAGTATGCAAAATATTATTCCTTAGGTGTTACTGGTAGTTTGGTCTTGTTAATAGCATGAACATGTTTACATTCATAGTATTTTTTGCTTATCACCTCATTCTAAATTTTTGGATAATGGATTCAGGAGTATGTATTCATATGATAGGTAATCATTTTTTTTTATTTACTTTAAAGTTTTTGATATTATTCTAGCTATTGGCACTATTATATGAGCTAAGGGACATTGTGATATCAATATTATTCTTTTTTTAATGCATATCTTATATTCATATATTTAAAGTTTTATCATAACTTATTTTTTGATAGTTATTTTATAAAATAACATGGTTGTGACATTATTTTTTTCTTTGTTAGTATTTTTGTATAAGATCAAAATGCTAGATGAATAATTTTCATAGGAATTGAGCAAAATAGATTGTATTTGGTTTTCTTGACTGACATGAGCCCTTCTTGATATCTTTCTATTATTAATTATTTTATGATTCACTTTCGGCTTTGACATTATTTATTGGATAAATAAAATATTTTAGAGTCGAGCATTATATGAGTGATGTTTATTAATTATGAAGTGTGTCAGATAAGAATATATACTAGAGCTTTCTATTTGACATATCAAGAGAGTATTAGGAGGGACAAATACCATCTAATTTACTCAGATATTTGAGAATCATATAAAATAATCATATATGATGACTTGTGATATTTTATTTTTTTATTGATGATTATATTTGATTTATATGGTAATTAATATATTAAGAAAAGTTTTTATTCTTTTTATTTTTATGAAATTAAAAAAATAAATAAAAATGTAGTCTGAATGTGACATTATGATGTTGATGAGTAATAATGTATTAGAATATATTTTTTATCAGTTTTATTATTTTTTTGAGGAGTACTAGATAATTAACTAGATATTCTATGCTGATACTTCTACACATAATGTGATAATTGAGAGAAATAATTGACATATGGTCGAGACTATTTATTTCTACTACATTCGATATTAGATGAAGTGTGTCTAACTAAATATATATTTTTTGATGTGAATTAGAATGTTAGTATATGACGCTAGTTGAATATGTCAATGATAATCTGATTATAAGGAATGATTATTTGAGTATATCTCAAATGAAATCATTTCTACAAATTGAATTTTTATAATAGCTTTGTGATGTTTGAGGTACTTTCTTGATATTGAGGTCAAATATTTATGAGATAATATTTTTTTTGAGGAGATATATTCTTGATATGTTAGAATGTGCATATATTGAATCACAACCAGTATAAATTTTTCTATATATGTTGGTTTTTTAGTTGACTCTGCTAAATATAAAATGATCCTATGAAAATTAAATTATTTGATAGTATTTAGGTCTGATATTATATATGTTGTTAATATAATTAGTTATTTTTTACATTTTTCTAGATAAATTTATATAGAGCAATGTTTAAGATTCTCAGAAATGTGAAGAAAATTTTAGTACATTATATAGTTGGATAGAGACATTCAGATTCGAGTTGATCTCTTATGATTATAGAAAGAAGATCTATCATAGATTTCTATGTTTTTTATAAGTAACCTTATCTCATGAAAAAATATGAGATAAATATTTTTTTTGGGATTTAACACAAATATATAATAAAAACTATGTTATTAGTTATTTGTGAACTTTAATGAATCATATATTTTTTAGAGGAGCTTTGCCTACCAGTTCAAATATTGATGACAATGTACTGTTTCATTTAGATAATTTGGTACATTGTTAACAACCTAATATTTTACTAGTAGACAAAATATATTGATGTTGGTTGCTACGTTATATGGGAGAAGTTCTAAAATGGTTTGATCATTATGTCTTATGTATCTATCTTTTTTTTTCTCTTCCAAGCTAGGATTCTATGACATGTATGCCTCAACTAGAAAGGAGGTTTTGAGTTTTTAAATTTATTATTTATTATTTGTTTTTTATTGTTTGAGAGTGCTCAACTTATGTGCTGTCTTAAATCATATATGTAACATTATGTGTATTCAAAAAATTATTTTTTATTTAGTAATTTTTTCATTTATTTTTTCTCTTTTTCTTTTTCCTCCCTTCTTGTTTTCATGATAACACTAGACTAAAACTATAGCAAGCCTGAATTGAAGTGTTGTGGTCACCTTCTCATGTATTTAATAGATTAACAATTTGGAAATAATTTTTTATACATATGTTTTCTTGGGATTGTTAACTTGGCAATGAGTGGATTATGGAACAAAATATATTGAAAAATTTTTATGGTTGGTCATAGGTTATTTAATTAAATTATCCATCTAAATTTACTTTGTATTTACTTGCTTGAACTTTTTAGTTAGCAATTTTATATTGGATTTTGGCTTGCTCCAATGGGAAAGAGAAAGGCAAAACGAAAAGCTCCTCCCAAGAAGAAGATGCCCAAGCTTGACACTGTTTTCTGTTGCCCTTTTTGTAACCATGGTGGAAGCGTTGAATGTCGCATGTAAGTGCCATCTTGATCTATAATTTCTGGTCAGTTTTTTTTTTTGTGAACATATATTCACCAGAAATTTTGTGAACATATATTTTTTTGTCAACATATAATTTCTGGTCAGTTTAGAAGCCATTGACCCCTATTTCTTTTCATGCTTGCACAGTATAAAAATGAATGCCCCCTATTTCGCATATCATGTTTCCAACCCATTTGTTTAAGCCAAACAACTATTTCCCCTATTACATTGCCATCCTATTTTTTACAATACATTTTTTCGGTAACAAATTTAACATCTATTTCCAACAATCATCTCAAGTGAAATATAAAAATTAAACTGAATATTGTTCACAAAATTTCAAAGTGGAAGACAAAAGATAGATTATATTTAAAAAATTAATTAATTTGTAAATTATTTTTATATTTATCATAGTTTTTTATGGTGCTCCACTGCTCCTAGGAGAAGTTGCAATTGTGCTCGGGGCCTTTGTGATCCATAGCCAGGTGCTTTCAACAAGATGCATTGTACTTTAAAATTATTTATCAAAGTTATAAAAATAAATTATGTTAACAGTTAACACATGTTAAGTGAGAGGTGGGCTAGATGAAAAGAGAATTTTAGTGAAAATATTCTTGCTTACCTAATAAAAAATATCAATACTATTCTATTTATGTTTTATGATAAAATCACTAAAAGGTACATATGTATATATGTACAAACATGTTTTTTGTAGATGTGTCAAATGGGTTGTGCTGGGTCTGCCCAGTCCATTTTTAGTCAGCTCGACCGTGATTTCGTGCCAGGCAAGGCACGACATGGTTATTGTTCCGTGCCATGCCTTGCTCGGCATGGTTTCTTTAGGCTAGGCCTGGCACGGCCCGCCGACACGGCTGGTTATTATCGTGCCGGGTCAGGCCCGTACGGGCTAGTTTAAAAAAATTGTAATTTTTTTTTGTTTTTAATATATATGTAGTTATAAAATATATATTAGATTAGATAATGTTTAAAAATATTTAAATTGTAATTTGAAAATTATTGAATAGTTATAAAGTTTAATTTTTTTGTTATTTTAATCATGTTTTAATTAGATTAATAGATTTATATTATAATTTATTAGAATTAAATTATAGAATTTTTAAATGAAAATTTTAAATATAAAAATAAATTAAATATAAAATTTCTTTAACAAAAATTACAAAGTTACAAAGTCAAACGCAAACTAAAAATCCAATCGGTCAATCTTAAACCAAAGCAAATATAATGTAAATAAAAAAGCATACAAAACAAAATATTGAAATTAAAAATCAGAATCAAGAATAACACAAAATTCATAAGCATAAGTATAAATGTAACATAAGTATCGCGGTTGGGTGTCAGCCTGTTGCAATCCCACAATCGTCAACCGTGAGACATCAAGTGGCAATGGCATGTGGCGTGGCAACGAATAATTTTATTAACCGCCCATCGGTATATCATGATCATCCTCAACCGTAATATCAAAATCACTATCATATGAATCGTCATTATCAACAATTAATTTTTTTATTTTTGCTGCGGCTGTAGTCTTTGTCTTAGCATGATTCTGGATGCTAAATCTTGAATCCTTTTAGTTCTTCATGTATACTAAGGTCTCAACAATATCAAAATTTAATCTTGATCTCCTATTCGAAATCACATTAACTGCAATATAAAAAGTAGACTCTGATGTTACGCTCGATGCCGGAGGAGTCAGTAAATCCCGTGCCATCCTAGATAGCATGGGAAAGGTGGAATCATATGAATTCTATTACTGTAATATATTAAAATTCTTAGTATCAGAATGTGGATGGATTGAGCAGTAATCGGTATCTAAGTACCGAGAAAGCTCGCTCCTATGCGATGGTGCATCCCGTCGTTCCATACTCGCTAATTGAATGAAAAAATCATCGATGAAGATGTTATCTATGTTTGTACTCTCAGTCTCACTATTAATATCTTCATATTTAGTATCGTAATATGTGAAAAAGTTAGTCAATTTCTCGTGAATAAATCCTTCAAGTTGGACTTCCAGATTCATGCACGAGGAAATATAGGTCAAAATATTATCTATCCCTTCCATCTTAATCCTAGGGTCCATGCATGCAGCGAGACAATATAGAGATGAAATGGTGGATCAATACTTTAAGTATTTAGTTTCCATCTCTGCAATAATATGACTAAGTGTTGGGTCAGCTCGATACTTTTTAAAAATGTTACTAATGTTACATATGTATCTGAGTGTAATGCAAGTCGTGAGAGTATAAACTTTCGAATACATGTTCGTCGTATCATAAAAAATCTACCGGAATTTTTTAAATAAAATTTCTGTAGCTCAGTCACTATTATCAATAAAAAGTTTATTACTCTTATTATTGACGTAGTCGAATATTACTTGTTCGTATTCAACATAAGACTCCAACATTAGGTACGTGTAATTCCAATGGTGTCTCATATTTGATTGGAATTTCTTCTTAAGATTTGCAGACAAATAGAGACTACCAAATTTCTTTTTTCTGTGAGACATGCGAATACATTTTAGTGCATTATATATATTATCCAAAGCGGGAGAACACACCATCATACCCGATTGTATAATCAGGTTAATCACGTGACAAATACATCTGACGTGGAAAATCTCTCTCAATGGTGTATCTCTAATATTCCTAACAAACATGTTAATCACAACTCCATTATTAGATGTGTTATCTAATGTGATACTAAAAAGTTTATTTTGAATTTTATATTCTCTAAAGATCTTCATCATATACTCAAAAATGACCAGGTCATCATGAGGATGAAGAATCTTAGAGAATCCTAAATTTTTTTTATTTATTGTCTATTTTGAATCTATAATCTACATAGTGGGCGATGAGATATGTATAAGATGAATCATCGTGACTTGTCTAGATATCGGACTTCACGGACACCACTCAATTATATATAATAAATTTATTAATTATTATTTATTTTTATAACTTAATAAAATTTTATTATGTCGTTTCCAGATGTGGACTTATGAATCATATAGTAAGCAGATTAAAAATATGTCTGTATGATACTTATTATCCTTGGATCTTTTGAAAATCTGATCGGAAGACCCATCAATGTGATAAGTTTGGCCATGCTATCCCTACCCAACTTACTACATTATATGAAGGAAATAAATTTTGAGACTGAACTCGATCCAACCTTAAAAAATACACTGCTAAGTTGGGTTTGCCTAGGATCTAATGAACCATATTTTTTGATGCATATTTTAGCATACCTCTTATGGTGCCCAGTCCTCAAATATATTCTTACAAGTTAAAATTCTTATATAATATTTGTACTGTGTCATTTCTTCTTTCTAATCACTAATATTTTTTTATTTTATTATATTAAAATAAGTCCAAATTATCGTTGTTTTTCTAGTTTTTTGTTTTTTAGATGTTTGAGTTTAGACGACCGAAGAAATCAAAGTTTTAGTAGCTTTGGATATTTGTGTAAGATTTTTATTTTCTAAATTTAAATAAGTTTCATTAGTATTAGTTATTTTTTTGGTTTTTTTAGACAAGAAGTAGAACCTAGATGATAGAAATAGATTAAAGAGTAAAGACTAGAGAGTGAGAGTAAAAAATTACTAATTATTTTTAAATATTAATTATTAAGTTAATAGTTTTAGTTAAATAATAAATAAAAAATAAAAATACCCGTAAAGTAGTGTAAAGGTAGATAACGTGCACCACAGTCCACACTAAGATTCAAACTTCCAAAGTTGAGCTGAATGCCGAAATCTCAAGAGAGAGAAGAGATTTGAGAGATTGAGAATTTATGTTTTTGAAAAACATAAAAATTGTAGGGGGGGCTTTTATAGATTATAGGAATGATTTTTGTTAAAAAAAGTAATTTTTATGTATTTTTTTTATTTTTTATTAATAATTAGGGAGCAGAATCACGAGGATCATTAAATTCTGTCCCATAGCTATTGGAGGCAAAATCCAATAGTTAAAATTCAAATTATTTTATTTTATTTTTTTTTAATATCGAACCGTTGGGTGTAGGCTCGTGTGTCGGGTGGGGAGGGGTGGAATCAGACTCGAGCTCGGGTAGTTTCCTGAATGCTGCTGCCACTGGGCGCTGGTGCTAGGTGGGGTGGGGTAGTGTCTCGGGTTGTGTCGAGTTATCGTGCCAATGGGCCACAGAACCGTGCCGGGCTAGGCACGGCACTAGGCCCGGTTGGCCTTGACACGACACGACATGGTTGGTTCCGTGGACAGGCACGACACGGGCACGAGCATGCGAAATTTCCATGCCGTGCCGGCCCAGACACGACCGAATCGTGCGTGCCTCATGCAGGGCCAAGGCGCGCATTGCCCGGTTGACAACTTTAATTTTTTGGATATTTGTTACTAATGTGATTATGTTTTTGTATGTTTAAATGATTAGTAATGACAATTATTTATTTATTTTTATTTTATATTATTTATAATATATTATCATTATGTATATTTCATAATTATTATTTATTATCTTGTCATATATTTTTTATTATGTTTTAATTTTATATTTATAATGATTTATTGATGATTTTGAAATGATGATTATTCTATATTAATTTTATTGAAAATTTGAGTGATTAGTAAATATTTATTAAATATATTTGTAATTATTATTATTATTATTAGTATTATCATAATCAAAGTATATTTATGATTTAATCATATTTGATTATATGAATTTTAGTTCTCTAAGTAATATGAGTATCATGTTAGATATGTATTGTATGTTATCTTTGCTAATCACTCTTTTCTTACTGTTAGTATGAGGGTTTTATTTTTCTGACCCTGGGCTCCAAAACTCATATATATGAGCTAAGGGATACTATGAAATGAGTTGGGGGGGGGATAAAAAAATCAAATCAAAGTGATATACAGAGCACCAAGCTTAGAAGAAAGAAATATAAACTAAGAAATTTTCATGACTTTCATGAATATATTGACTATCTGATATATGCTAAGTATATAAGTCGTGACAATGATTTCATTATAAATATTTTTTTCGAAGAAGAAACAATTTATCTTTATGTGTTTTATTTGCTTGTGGAATACTAGATTAAAAATTATATATATTATTCTTTGACTATCATAGTTGATTGTAGTTTGTGAAGAAACTAGAAATCTGATCTCCTCAAAAAGATATATGATCCAAAAATATTATAAGTGATTATGATCATATTATTTTACTCTCTGCCTTTGTATGAGATCTCAAGATAATTGTCAATTATTTATTTTTTCAAGAGATAAGATTATCATTAAAAAGTATAATGAACTGTAATAGTTTTTATGATTATGCAAGCTGATATTCAATCAGAATCTGAATATGTGGCTAGTTGAAAATGTCAATGATTACTAAATGAGATACTAAGCCACCCATTTTTTTTTTATTTCTAAGTAGAAGTGTCAAACGAGCCATGCTAGGTTGCTAGGTTGGCCGACACAATCCTATTTTTGTGGGCCTAACTATGCTTTCCAATTGGCTTGGTATGTTTCCAAAATGATGTAGCAAGACACAACTTGGTGACTTGCTAGGTAAACTTAGTCGTGCTGGGTTAGGTCGGATCAGATTAGGTTTGCAATGAACCTGGCATGAGTTTGCTCAAGGCATATGCCATGTCAGGCACGAGTCCATTGCTAGCTTGACTTGAGCACGAGCTCATGCATGACTTGTGCTCATGGCTAGCTCATCATGAGCATGACACCACCTTGTGCTAGCCCATGGCAATATGAGTTTGAGCTAACGACTAGCTAGGTCTCGGACTACTAACTATTCTTTGCATTGAAAAGATTGTGATTAGGTCTATCTATATATATTGATCCATTATCTTTTAAAAAATGGTATTTTTTCATCCCCAATCTATCTGCTACTCAATAGTCTGAGGCATGAATTGACCAAGACCCATTTGGCAGGGGCCTGGACCAAATTTGGCGAAGAGCACATTCGTTTCCCACCTTTGTCCCATGGCTTTGGTCCATTTTAGCCCGCTTACTTGTATATATTGTTTTCCAAGTAAGCAAAGAGCCACATCAAAGTGAGTTTTATGTAGAAAATTTAAGAAATGACTAATTATACTAATTATATATGTTATAGCAATATAATGATTATTAAATTATTAAATTTTCTTACAGTTTTCTTGTATGTAATAAAATCAATTGGATGATTCATATTATATAAAAAGCTTGTACCTAGCTTGATATGAGTATCAAGAAAATACCCGAGTCTTTTAAGATTAACTATCTGAAAATATTATTGAAGGTACTCATCAAGTTAGTTAATTTTTAACCTTTCATCATATATAATAGATACACACACACATAATTAGAAAAATAAATATATCATTTGAACTTTTATGATAAATAAATAATAATTTGTGACATCAGTGCAACACAAAAGTAGTAATTATATCTGAAAATTTCACAAATTAAGTTCTCGATAAATACTTTTTATATACTCTTTAGTAATTTGCAAAATAGATTTGAAAACTTGTCCATACTTGAAAATTGTGTGATTGATTCACATAAACTCTCTTTAGATTATCTTGAAGAAAGATATTTTTCACGTTCAAGTGATATTTCATTTATCCATAAGAAGTTGTACGGGATATAAATATTTGAAATAATATCATCATAAAATACTTTATCATCATAGTTAATCTTTACAATAAATACTTACATACAACTAATAATAGACTTTGAAAATTACAATATTAATTCTTAAGCTACATTAAGGTGTTAATCATAAATAAGTATTACTTTAATTGACAAATTCTAATATTTGAATTACATTAAGATCTCTTTTGATTGGCAAAAGTGGGTGCATGTTCCAAGCATGGGTTTGGCCGTATCAGGCGATGTTTGGGCTGGCAAAAGTGGGTTCTACAAGGGATGCCCAACTCGTTTGCTACCCATAATTATCTGTGTAATAGTTATCTTAATTAAATATTAGTTTTTCCTTTATGTCATCCTATTTTATGTAGAAGTGTCAACATGAGATATTTGATGAATTATTACATGCTCATCAAAGAAACAAGAAAGTTAATATGAATTATATTCAAAAAAAATTATTTCTTAATATTTTAATGTTACAATCAAATAGTAATTTTAATATTTGATAAAATTTAATAAAAATAGATAAAATTTGAGATTATATTTTTAAAATAAATAATTATATATATTTATTATAATTAATTAATAAAAAAAATATCTTAAACTATCATATGTGATCATTTTATAAAATTCTTAAATATTTGAATAAATCATATATAATGAATTCTTTCTAACATCCTTCTAACATGGTTGATAATATGATTTTATAATTGATATCTTACAATTAATAGAAATGATCCTCTTGATTCTTGACTTCATAATCATGAACTTATCCAATGATGAATGTGATATCTGGAGTGTGTAACTAGTGGATTAATGGTAGCCTAACACATAGAGGGGCTCTTGAGGGTGAAGAAAAATAGGTATTATCCATCTCGCTTAATTTTTGTGAAAGTTATCTTTTTGGCATGATGAACCTGCACAGAAATATCAAAAGAAAACAAATATAATGTTACAATTCAATTATTTAGGAAAATAACTAATTGAAAATAAATTATAATGAAATTTGAGTACAAAAAAATGTGTTAAAAAATATACATAACTTAGACATTGCTATGCCCTCTAGTCATATATTGGTATCTTTGATCATAATAATATTAAAAGTTTGATATTCGACAAAAGAAAAAAAAGTATGATTTTTTGTGACATGTTATTTACTTTTTAGTTTATGATCTAAAAGTATGAAGTGAGATGATGTGAATGGAGAGTAGTAATTATAGAAATGTCTCGGCAGAAGCAAGTAGCCCTTTAAATAAAATTTTGAATACTTTTACTGAGTCATTATAACAAAACTACTAAGTGTACATGTAAAAGGTCCAACATGAGGAGATTTGACAGTTTGTTGTATAACCATTGAACTTCAAAATGTTATTTGTAAGTAAGGATGTAAAGTTTATTACTTCTTCTAAGTATGTCCCAATCTTCAATAAAAAAAAACCAACTTACTACCTGTTTCTTTCCTCTAAGAGTATTCTCTTGCGGCTCACTCATTGCCACCATGCAAAGAAGTCACTATAGTAGTATGATTGAGCATTCCAACTCACTTAATCTAGGTGCAATTGTAGACGTTTGGATTATCCTCTGATAAATTTTTGAGAAAATTAAAAAATGTTGTTCACTAATGATCCGTGTCTGCAAAACAATATTCATATTCAAATATTAATTGTCGTATATAATTGTGTCTAGACTACATAGTGTGTCGCCTCATCATGATATATTAATCTGTGTGCTAGCATCTAGGTAATATTGTCATTTAAGTGAAACAACTCAAAAGCATATATTAAGGTAGAGGTGTAAACCGGCCAGCCTGGCCTGGCACGAGGCACGGCACTGTTCGGCCGTGCCTGGGCCAGCTCAACAGGAGAAAAAACCGTGCTCGGGCCCGTGCCGTGCCCGGGTTAGGCACGAGCCGTGCCGTGTCGTGCCTGGCTTGTGCCGTGTCGTGCCTGACCTGGCACGGTTCGACCCGTGGCACGGCACACCGGCATGGGTTCGTCTCGTGCTGGGTGTCCCTCGAGCCTACTGCCTATGGCTACCCCTCGATAGACCCACGCCCCTCCCTCAAAAAAGACCGTGGGTCGGGTCTGATTGGACCCGACACGTTGTCCCACTTCCACGAGGCCTGAACCGACCAAGATCCCCCAACGGGAAAAAAAAATTAATATAAATATATTTTTTCAGCTGTTGGATCTCGCCTCCAATGGTTAGGGGGCATAATCCAACGGTCCTCATGATTTTGCCCCCTAAAAAATTAAAAAAAATTCAAAAAAATTAATTATTTTTTTAATAAAAAATTAATATCTTTAATCTATAAATTCTATCCCCCTCCCTTTAATATTTATGTTTTTCAAAAACATAAATTCTCTCAAATCGTTCTATTTCTCTCTCAAAAATCTTGCTTCTCACTCTCGGGCCTCGAGATTTTGGCATTCGGCTTGGATTTTCGTAAATCTCAACTTGAGTTTTGAACATTAGAGCTTGACTGTGGTGCACCGTGCACGTGATCGACCTCACTACTTTTACCGGGTAATTTATTTTACAATTTTTTTTAACTTTTTCTCTCTATAATTTCTCTCTCTAGACCAAAATTAAGAAAAATTAAAATCAGTTATCTAGTCTTTATTAAACTATTCTTAGAAACAAAAATCATAAAAAAATGATAAATACAACTGAAACATATTTAAATTTAGAAATAAAAATATTACACAGAGGTCTGAGGCTGCTGAAACTTTGGTTTCTCCAGTCGTCTCAACCCAAACTTCTAAAAAATAAAAAACTAGGAGGACTTCTGTAGTTTAGACTCATTTTAATATAATAAAACAAAAAAATGTAAGGGGTGAGGAACAATAAATGACACAGTGCAAATATTTTATGGGACTTTTAACATGTAAGAGTTCGTTTGAGACTGGGCACCTTAAGATGCATGCCGAATTATGCACCAAAAAACATGGATCATTAGATCCTAGGCAAACCCAACTTGACACTGTATTTTTTGAGATTGGATCGAGTTCAGTCTCAAAGTTTACTCCATTCATATACTCCAGCGAGTTGGGTAGGGACTGCATGACCAGGCTCATCACATTGATGAGTCTTCCGATTAGACTTTCGGAAAATTCAAGGGTAGTGCGTATCATGCAGACATATTTTCAGCCTGCCTATTGTAGGATTCCTAGGTCCACATCTAGGAATGACATACTAAAGATATATAAATTAGAAAAATAAAAAATAATTAAGGAATTTATGGCATATAGTGGAGTGGTGTCCGTGACTAAAGGTGTCAACTGGGCCGGGCCGACCCGGCCAGGCACGAGGCACGACACAGTTCAGTTGTGCCTGGGCCGGCCCGACACAGAAAAATATCCTGCCTGGGCCCGTGCCGTGCTCGGGTTAGGCACGAGCCGTGCCGTGCATAGCCCGTGTCATGCCGTGCCTGACCCGGCACGGTTTTGCCTGCGGCACGGCACACCGGCACGGGTTTGTCCCGTGTCGGGTGTCCCGTGGGCCTGACCCCACGATGCCCCTCCCGCAAAAAAAGACCGTGGGTTGGGTCTGATTCGACCCGACCCGGGGTCCCCCGTATCCTGAACCGCTCGGACAGGCAAGCCCGAGAGGGCCGGCAAGGCACGGCACCTGCCGGCCGTGCTGGGCCCGGCCCACCGTGCCGGGCCGCCCGCCGTGCATTCGGGCCGTGCCAAGCCCGTTTATTTTAAACCGTGCTGGGCCAGGCACGGCGGCACGCTCGTGCCCAAAAAATTCGGGCAGGGCTGGGCCGGGCCGGCCGGCTCGTTTGACACCTCTATCCGTGACATCCGATATCTGGACAATTCACGATGAATATTCTTATGCATCTCTCACCAGCCACTAT
The DNA here is from genome assembly GCA_029783825.1 of Sapria himalayana. Taxonomy (NCBI): domain Eukaryota; kingdom Viridiplantae; phylum Streptophyta; class Magnoliopsida; order Malpighiales; family Rafflesiaceae; genus Sapria; species Sapria himalayana. Next base: position 819,477 of record JAREIK010002635.1, on the reverse strand, counting down.
GTAGATTCATACTGGACAATCAATAAAAAAATTTTAGGATTCTCTGAGATTCTTCATCCTCATGATGACCCGACCATTTTTGAGTGTATGATGAAAATCTTTAGGGAATATAAAATTCAAAATAAAATTTAGTGTCACATTTGATAACGTATCTAATAATGGAGTAATGATCAATATGTTTGTTAGTAATATTAGAGACGCACCATTAGGAGAGATCTTTCATGTCAGATGTATGTGTCACGTGATTAACCTGATTGTTCAAGCGGGTATGAAGGTGTGTTCGCCCGCGTTGGATAATATACGTAATGCACTAAAATATATTTGCACTCCTAGCAGACAACAAGAGTTTAGTAGTCTCTGTTTGTTTGCGAATCTTATGAAGAAGAAATTCCAATCGGATGTGAGACATCGTTGGAATTACATGTACCTGATATCGGAATCACGTGTTGGATACGAACACGTGATATCCGACTACGTCAATAGTAAGAGCGACGAACTTATTATTGACGACACTGACTGGGCTTCAGGAATTTCATTTATGAAATTCCTGAAAATTTTTTATGACACGACGAACATGTGTTCGTCGGTTTATACGCCCACCACTTGCATTGCACTCCGGTGCATATGCAATATTAGTAGCATGTTTAGGAAGTATCGAGCTGACTCGACACTTAACCATATGGTTGCAGAGATGGAAACCAAGTACTTGAAGTACTGGTCTACCGTTCTATCTCTTTATTGCCTCGCTGCATGCATGGACCCTAGGGCTAAGGTGGAAGGAGTATAAAACACCCTGAGTTACATTTCCTCGTGCATGAACCTGGAAGACTCACCTGAAGGGTTCATTCACGAGAAGTTGACTGACCTGTTCACATACTATGATACTAGGTATGGTGGTAGTAGTAGTGAGACTGTGATTACAGACATTGATACCTTATTCGGAGATGATGATTTTTCCATTCAGCTATCGATGGGGAAATATAAGGGTGAACCATCACATAGGAGCGAGCTGTCTCGGTACTTAGATACCAATTACTGCTCAATCCTATCACATTCTGATACTAAGAATCTTGATTTATTACAGTAGTGGAAATCATATGAGTCCACCTTTTTCGTGCTATATAGGATGACACAGGATCTACTGACTCCTCCGGTGTCGAGCGTAGCATCGGAGTCTGCTTTTTCTATTGCAGTGAACGTGATTTCGAATAGGAGATCGAGATTACGTCCAAATATTGTTGAGACCTTGGCTTGTTTGATGGATTGAGAGGATTCGAGGTTTAGTATCCATGATCGTGCAGGAGCTGAGACTGGGATAAGGACTGCAGTCGCATCCACTGCGATGGCGGAGGAGTTGATTGCTGATGATGATGATCCATATGATACTGATCTTGATGTTGCGGCTGATGATTCTCATGATATGTCGATTGACGATTGATAATGGTATACTGTTTTTTGTTTTCGATGTTTTTTTTATTGATTGTACGTTTTGTTTGTACGTTATGTTGAAACTGTAATTTGTTTGGTTTGGACCTTCGGTTTCAAATGGATGATTGATAATTTTTCATTTGTGTTGTTTATGTTTTTTTTTAATTTTTATTTTTACTAATATAATGTATTGATTTATTTTTTTTTTTGTTTTAATTTTTCATTTTAAAATTAATAACTTTATTATATAATTAATAATTATAATAAAATTTAAACTAATTTGATATTACAAAAAAAAAAATTTAAACTTTTTTATTTTAATAAAGTTTTAGTTTTAACATTTTTAAAATTATAAATATATAATACTATACAATATCTAAAATTTTAAATATTTTTTAATATTAAAAAATTTTTTTTTTTCTGCCCCGAACAGCCTGGCCTGGCCCAAGCAGGCCCGGCACAGGATGGCCTGCCATGCCTTCGGGCCGTGCCGGGCCGGGCACGGCACTGTTACTGTACCGTGCCGTGCCCGGCCCGGCACGAAAGCACGCTTGCGCTCCAAAAAAAAGGGCCGGCCCGGCCCGGCCTGTTTTTCACCTCTATATTAAGGTAACTATGTCCCAAACCTTTTTGTACACGCTAAATATGTAATTGTATATTGATTAATCATAATTAGATTAATTGACTACTATAAATGAATCAGTTTTAAATATTGATCATCAACCAATATATTACTCAACCAACAAATGGCTCACATAACCTTTGCCAATATTAAAATCCTTTTTGAAGTGGTCCACCACACTTAAGCATCCTTTAATTATTACTGGGCTATACTCAAAGAGGTTGGTGAACAATCAATTACCATTGCGACCAAGCACTACAACAATCACACACCACAACAACCTCCACCACCTTGGTACAACCACAACACCACCACCACATTATCAGTGTGCCACTGTGGGAACTACCACATAAGCACTGCACCACTAGTGTATCACCAAGACCCAATGTTCACACTATCATGGAAGCAAATATGTAAAAAAAAAATTGTACCACCACATAACCGATAACACTGTTGTTTATAGGCTCATAACAGCCACATTGTCTTTGGCATTGGAGCACGGTGCACCACCACCCATGTCATTGTGTGCTACCCACTTTTAGACTCTGCAACATCCTTGTCGATCCTAGATAGCATTGCTACCATGTTAGGCTCTGATGAATTAAAGAGAGGGAGATGTCAATATACAAATATTTGATGGGTATTTTCATATACATAAAATAAAAATTACCTTTTTACTAATTTTGGAATATATCACTATACAAATATATTCTTCAATTAGGACAACTCACATGTTGGGTATTCTCATATACATAAAATAAAATAAAAAAATAAACGAATCAAATCTAATCTTCAACATGAACCAAATTGGAGCATTCTTAAAATTACAATGACATAAACATGTGCAATAATATCATCAATATTTGTGTTTCTAAAATGATTGTATTTATGAGCATATTAATTTATGTAGATTTGTATCTAAAAAATCATAATATCAATGCTTAAATATTTTGGTATATATTAAGAATAAACAAATTATTAAAAATTAAATGTAACCAGAATAATAAAACTAACTTGATTTTTGTGATAAATTTTTGTGATGATAATAATTAATTGATGTGGAGGATTAAAGAGATAGATGTAGATTATAATAAAGGTATAAAAGTTGATTTTATATTTGATATTGACATATTGACGTGTAGTGATGTATTATTTATTGGAGTTGAGACGGTTGTGTTTCATGCTAAAGTTAGATTAAGCTTGAGTATAATACCTATGCTAAAAGTGTTAGCTTCCAGCATGAGGACTATATTTTCTTTTTCATTTGATAAATGAAGATGCACTTATGTTAATTTCTTCATGCTAGCAAAGTATATTAAATTATGAGTACGTGAGTGATGATAATGTTATCATTAAATGATGAAATATGATTCATTATTATTATTTATTATTATTTACAATTATTTTTATTCTTCATAATTTATCATTAATGTTCAACTTTTATTATAAATTTTTTGTGATATTTTATTGTTATTTTTTTAATGATCTATTAATATTATTAAATTGATAATATTTTATCTTGATTTTATTACAATTTAAAATAATTTTTAATTATATATGTATTAAAAATAAAAAAATAATTATAAAATATGCATATTTCATATTAAATTATTAAGAAATTCAAAATAATTGAAAAAGAACTTTTCATTAAAATCTTAGGTGTCACCAATACTTTGAACTAAGGCTTGTTTTGTTTTTTTTTACACAACCTTGACCCAAATTAATTAACAAAGAGGAAATAAACAATCCATATCTAGGATTTCGGTTTTAAGAAATTCGCAAGAAGGAAATGTGAGTGATAGATATTGATCTACTCATATTCTTTTAATACAAAAAAGGCATCATAAAACACTTACTTTAATGTTGGGATCATAGATTCCCCAAATATAGCCTTTAGAATAAATTGGTGGTAGTCAACATTTAATAATAACAATGGTGGTATTATCTTAATTTCTTTATAATTTCTTTTTAAAAATAAATAATTACTAAATAAATAATCATATTAATTATATTATTATCTTGTGTGTAATTACAGAAAAACTAGACTATCTAATCTCGCTAGAATTCCAAAGGTAAAATTATTTGAGCGAGAATAATATTGAGGTAGTTGATCACATTTGAAATTTTTATGTTATATACTTGAAAATATGTTTTGATAGGATGATAAGTGTCTTTGTCCAAAGATGATAAGTCATGGGTTCAAGTTGTATTAGATATAATCTCCATTATTTTTTGAGTATATTTATCGAGATATTAATCTTTGGTAGATCATGCTCTAAATGAGAGTTGTGTGCTGGGTACGACTTTTATATGGTTTTCATTATACATAATCTTGTATATATCATTATTTTATCTAGTAGAAAACAAAGCAAAACAAAATGACAGATACATTATTAGAATGTATGGCACAATACATCTAGAACACTGTTTATTCATGATGGATGAGTATGTGTTTCTTTTAATAATGCATTATTATATTTTTTAGTAATGCTAGTTCTACTTTGAATTTTTTTTTTAGTTTTAGGATGTCAGTAGGAAATTATATATAATTTTTATTAAAAAATGTGAATCGATAATGTAATAAGTGATGTAAAAAACATCAACTATTAAAAATTTAGATAAAAATAATAAAAGAATAGTTACATAAATTGTATCTGTATGAGAGTTTGTGAGGACATCATATTAATTAGATAACTAAAATTAATTACATATTAGATAATATTAAAAATATGTTTTTGATAATGATGGATAAATAATTTTAAGATTTTCTAATCTCTTTGTAATAGAGAAGTGGTTCTTGGTGTCTTGAAAGATCATAGAGTGATCTTGCAAAATTAGGTTTGTTATAATTTTATTTGGATGTTACTTTTATACTTGTGTTTTAGTGATGACAAAATAAGTTCTAAGAAGGTGAAAAATAATTTTTTCACATGCATCATGAAAAATGTGAAGTTAAAGGTGATTCTGCGAGAATAATACCGAGATGACTTATCATATGAGAAATTCTTGTGTAGTATACATGTACCATAGATCATGCCTTGATACTATGACAAGAGCTTTCATCAAAGTACGGTAGGTCTCAGGTTCAAGGCTCATCAGATAATTTTTAATACTTTTAAAAGTAAGACTATTGAGATATTAATTTTTCACAGTGTATACAATAAAACAGGAGCCTTGTGTACTGGGTATGACCTCCTCCATCATGGATCAAAAACAATAATTTATAAATAAGGAAAAAGATAATTGGAGCAATCTACATGCTGGGTGTTCATCATAAAATTAAAATAACATTAACAATTGAAAAAAAAATCATAATATTCTCGTTAAACTAATGCGTAAATATTTGAGGTGTCAAATGGGCCGTGCCGTGTCGACATGACTCATTTTTTCTCGGTCTAATCGGGCCTCCATGTCGTACTGTGCATGATTACAATTTTATGTCATGCCAAGCACAGCATGATGTGCGTGACACCGGCCAAGCACCACAAAGTGGGCACAGTCGTGCCGACTGTGTTGTGCGTAAAAAAATAGCACTTGATCGACCAATTAAAATTGACCACGTGGCCGCATTATTTTAAAAAGATGGACAACCTCAAGTTTGACTGCCAAAATTCGATCGATTCGATCATCGAATCGGTCAAATAAAAAAAAATTTAAATCGGCTTGAATGTCCGCTTGAAGGAGATCTCGTTGGGCAGTCACTCTTTTCTGCACATGCTAGTGTTCAACTAAAGTTTGAATATCTAGCTGACTAAAAGTGCTTATCAATATAAAATAAAATTTTAAATATTTGAGTTTTTTTTCACATATTAAAGTATGCAAAGGGCTATGCCAAAATAAGAATGTCATGAATAATTTTAGAAATGATTAATTATATTGATTACGTATATTTATATATGGTTTAATAATATTCATATGATATTTTTTCTATAATTCTTTTATATCTAGTCGACTCAACTAGAGGGCCTATTTATGACAAAAATTGTACCTGACTCAATAGGTTTATTTGTTGGAGTGCAACCCAAAATATATATCATCGAGATAATATCAAAAATATATCTCCTCTGTCATAATATAATTTATTTGTAATCTTAAATTATCTTAATCTCAAGAAAATATCCAAGTTTTCTATTATCATATATTATAAATTATGATTGAAAATACTCATTAATGAGTTATTCATAACTCATTATATTTTATAATTAGAATATTATTTATTTATATTATTTATAAAATAGAGTAATTCTCCAAAAATATAAGGAATGATTTGTAACATACTTGTATAAATTAAATGAGATAATCATGATTAAAAATCTAACAAAGCAAGTTATCAATGACTACTTTAGATCTTATAAGGATTTCTACAATATGCAAATTGAATATGAGTATTTTTTCTAGACTTGAAAACCATGACACTGTGTCATATACACAATCTCTTCAATGTCATTGTTAATAAAAATATTCTCCACGTCTAACTAATACATCATCCATCAAATAAAAGTTCATAGAGAGATAAGTATATGTATCATTGTTATATTGTTCACTTAAGAAAAAGAATGATGATATTCAACTCTAAAAGTTAAAGTATACTTTCTTACAATAAGTCTCATATTCAGAAAATTTATCTTTTAATCTTAATCAATCTTCTCAGTAAATATTCACCCACAATTAATAATACTTATTTCTGAAGTTTGAGATACTAGTTTTCATATTTCATTAGAGTAGATGATTTTTATTCCTTACATAATAGTCTTATACCATATTAAATAAGATAATACCTTAAAAATAAACTTGGGTATTCTAGTATCATTAAGAGATGCAATAAAAAAAACAAGAAATAGAGAGACTTAAATATGACAAAACTTATAAAGTAAAATGTTGATGCAGTAGATATCGACATCACACGCACAGACACAACGACATAAGATGTCGCATCGACACATGTCATTGTACATGCGCATGGGGTTTACCATGGGTTTTTTCGGCTCTAATACTATGTTGAAGGGGACCCAAAAAAAAAGAAAACATGCACATATATACGTCGGGGCAACCAACATATTGTATATTCTCATACAAGTAAAAGAAAATAAGTTATATTATAAATAAAATACAATAATAAATATTAATTTCATATGTGTGATAATATTATTATTGTGGTTTTTTTTAATTTTTTTATATTTTTGATGGGAGTAACTTTTGGACTATCTTAATCACCCTTCCTTAATATATAAGAGTATTTGATATATGATCTTTCATAAGTATTTATTTTATTTTATGTATTTTAACTTTTAACATAGCATTAGAGTGATAGATGTGTAGGGTAAGGGTTTAATACTCTAGAAGGGCATACAACATAATTTGTAACAAAAAAAGAAGCAGGCATGTGCACAATGCATGCATACTGCACACATAATGTGTGCATTTGGTAGCACTAGCATGATAGTAGGCTCATGGTGCACTACAATATTTTTATTAACTAATCCTAATGGCACACTTTGGAAAATGATGGTGCTTTGGACAACACCTAAATTGGGTTTTGATTGATTTATAAAAAAACAAAATAAAAAAAAATTTGGGTATAGTTGTTTTTTGTATATTTTGGAGGAATCATAATTTTGTGATATGATATGGATTATCATAGCAATGATAAATGGAGGGTTCAGTTCGGGGTATTTATTACAAGATGATAGGTCGTCCCAAAATAATTATTAGATATTATTTTTAGAAAGGAGACCGAGAGTATTATGCAGTAGTGATAGAAATTGATTGACTATCAAAATTATCTAGGAGTCATCATATAATTTATTCATCGTGATACTTATTAAAGAAAAGTATATAAAACTTATTTCTAAGACAATAATATATTATTTTATTATTTTAGGTATCAAGGATTATTTTACACATTTTTTTATTTCAAACTCATAAATTATCAATACATGGACAAACTGTCATATCACTGGTAATTATACTTTATTCTTTATAATTTGTTCTCTTCTAAAAATATTTTTGTCGCCATGACATAGAGGTGTCAAACGGGCCGGCCCGGCACGGCCCGACCCGTTTTTAACCAGCACGATCGTGCTACCGTGCCGTGCCCGGCACGACACGGTTTAAATATAGGCGGGCCCGGCCAGGCCATACAGGCTAGGGCATAGGCTGACCCGAGCGGCCGAGCGGCCCGAGTCCTGAGACTGAGAGTGAGAGAGAGGCAGGGCCGGGTAGGCGGGAGGCCGCACGGACAGGCAGAAATCAGAATATTGTTTTTTTTTTAATTTATATATTGTAAATTTTATTGCTTAAGGTTAAGTGTAGAGTATTAATTATTAAATATAATTTTTTTTTAAAATGTTAAAAATTAAAATAAAAAAAAAACAAATTTTAGAAAATTATTTTTTTTATCAAATCAAATTAGTTTAACTTTTTTTATAGTTATAATTTATTAATTATATATTAAAGTTATTAATTTTTAAAATAAAATTTAAATCGTAAAAAAAATAAATCAATACATTATGTTAGTAAAAATTAAAATTAAAAAAAAATTAAACTACACAAATGAAAAATTACCAATCATGCTTTTGAAACCGATGGTCTGAACAAAACAAGTATAAGTTTCAACACAACGTACGGTACAAAAAAAGCGTATAAATACAATGAATAAAAAAACATCGAAAAAAAACAGTATATCAGCATAAATCGTCAAGCGGCATATCATGAGAATCATCAGCCGCAACATCAAGATCAGTATCATATGGATCATCATCATCGACAATCAGCTCCTCCGCCATCGTAGTGGATGTGGATGCGATTGCAGTGTCTGTCCCAGTCCCAGCTTCAGCACGATCATGGATGCTAAACCTCGATTCCTTCCAATCCTTCAAATATGCCAAAGCCTCAACCATATCTGGATGTAATCTCGATCTCCTATCCGAAATCACGTTCACTGCAACAGAAAAAGTAGACTCCGATGCTACGCTCGACACCGGAGGAGTCGGTAGATCCCGTGCTATCCTAGATAGCACGGGATAGATGGACTCATATGATTTCCAGCACTGTAATAAATCAAGATTCTTATTATCAGAATGAGATAGGATTGAGCAGTAATCGGTATCTAAGTACCGAGACAGCTCACTCCTATGTGATGATCCACCTCTATGTTTTCCCCTCGCTAGATTAATAGAATAATCGTCATCTCCGAACAAGGTATCAATGTCCGTAATCACAGTCTCACCACCACCACCACCATACCTAGTATCGTAGTATGTGAACAGGTCAGTCAACTTCTCGTAAATGAACCCTTCAGGTGGCTATTCCAGGTTCATGCACGAGGAAATGAAAGTCAGGGTGTTTTCTACCCCTTCCACCTTAGCCCAAGGGTCCATGCATGCAGCGAGACAATAAAGAGATGGAACGGTAGACCAGTACTTCAGGTACTTGGTCTCTATCTCTGCAATCATATGACTAAGCGTCGGGTCAGATCGATACTTCCTAAACATGCTACTAATATTGCATATGCACCGGAGTGCAATGCAAGTGGTGGGCGTATAAACCGACGAACACATGTTCGTCGTGTCATAAAATATCTTCAGGAATTTCATAAATGAAATTTTTGAAGCCCAGTCAGTGTCGTCAATAATAAGTTCGTCACTCTTACTATTAACGTAGTCGGATATCACGTGTTCGTATCCAACACATGATTCCAACATCAGGTACGTGTAATTCCAACGATGTTTCACATCCGATTGAAATTTCTTCTTTTTAAGATTCGCAGACAAACAGAGAGTACCAAACTCTTGTTGTCTGCGAGGAGTGCGAATATACTTGAATGTATTGCGTATATTTTCCAATGCGGGGGAACACACCTTCATACCCGCTTGAACTATCAGGTTAATCACATGACACATGCATCTGACATGAAAGATCTCTCATAATGGTGCGTCTCTAATATTCCTAACAAACATATTGATCGCTATTCCTTTATTAGAAGCATTATCGAAAGTGACACTAAAAATTTTATTTTGAATTTTATATTCCCTAAATATTTTTATCATACACTCAAAAATGGCCGGGCCATCATGAGGATGAAGAATCTCAGTGAATTCTAAAATTTTTTTATTGATTTTTCAGTTAGAATCTACATAGTGACTTGTGAGACATGCATAAGAAGAATCATCATGACATGTCCATATATCAGACGTCACGGATACTACTCCACTATATGCCATAAATTTCTTAATTATTTTTTATTTTTCTAACCTATATATCTTTAGTATGTCACTCCTAAATGTGGACATAGGAATCCTATGATAGGAAGGTTGAAAATAAGTCTGCATGATGCGCACTACCCTCGGATTTTCCGAAAATCTGATCGGAAGACCCATCAATGTGATGAGACTGACCATGCCGTCCCTACCTAACTCGCTGGAGTATACGAAGGGAGTAAACTTTGAGACCGAACTCGATCCAGTCTCAAAAAATGTAGTGCCAAGTTGGGTTTGCCTAGGATCTAATGGTCCATGTTTTTTGGTGCATAATTCGGCATGTCTCTTAAGGTGCCCAGTCCCACATGAACTTTTGCATGTTAAAAGTCTCATATAATATTTACACTGTGCCATTTCAAGTTCCTCACCCCAAACATTTATTTGTGTTATGATTTTAAAATGAGTCCAAACTACAGAAGTCCTCATAGTTTTTTATTTTTTAGAACTTTGGGTTGAGATGATTGGAGAAATCAAAGTTTGAGCAGCCGCAGACGTCTGTGTAACACTAATATTTTCATTTTCCAAATTAAAATACGTGTCAGGTGTATTTGTCATTTTTTATGTTTTTTTTCCTATGTTTTTCTAGAAAGAGAAGTTTTAGAGAGAGAGTAAATAAAAACGTAAAATAAATTATCCGGTAAAAGCAATGAGGTCAATCACGTGCAAGGTGCACCGCAAGAAGTTCTGATGTTCAAAACTCAAGTAGAGTTTCATGAAAATCCAAGTCAAAATCAAAATCACGAGGCCCAAGAGAGAGATGCACGGTTTATCGTTTATGTGAGAGAGAAAGTTTTGAGAGGTTTTTTGTTTTTGAAAAACATAAATGTTATAGGGAGGGGGGTAGAATTTATAGATTAAAGATATTAATTTTTTATGAAAAAAAATATTTTTTTTATATTTTTTTGATTTTTTAATAAATAATTAGGGGGCAGAATCACGAGGACCGTTGGATTCTGCCCCCTAGCCGTTGGAGGCGAATCCAACGGCTGAAAATGAATATCTTTTGAAATTTTTTTTTTCCCGTTGGGATTGGGTTGGGAGTCGGGACCGCGGGTCGGGTCCATTCAGACCCGACCCACGGGCTTTATTTTGGGAGGGCCCGGCTCACGCCCACGCGTGCCCGCCGCCCGCGTGAAACCTAACTGGGACGGGAAGATACCGTGCTTCGTGCCGTGCCGGGCCGGCCCAGCCCGTTTGACACCTCTACCATGACAAATATTTGAAAGCTATTGAATATTGTATTATTTAACTTATTTTTTTGTTACTTGTGTTTTAATTATTTGATAGTGTCCTATTAGTTATTTTAAATGAGTTATCTTTTTAGACAATTTAATTTTGATTTTATTTTTTCTTTTATTGATGTTTGTCTATAAAATTAGAAGATTTTAAGAAAGTCTTTATTTGAGATTGATTAGGCTAGATTATATGTTTTTTCTTTAAGAATAAAATCTCTCTAGATATTTACGTATTTTAGACTTGTTACTTGTGCATTCATAGCTTGGTCACTTATTATTAATCAAGTTGAGAATACTTTATGTTAGTCCTAAGGGTTTTTAATCTTAGTGTATGAAATATGTCTGCTAGAAAAACTTATAAGATCTTTTTATCCTACATGTTAATCTGATTTGAGTAGAGATTTATTTGATTTCATATATTTAAATATACGAGGACCTAGTAAAAATATGATTGGAAAGAGATTTAAGTATCTTACCATGTTTTTTGATTGCTACTCGAGAGATATATATATATAAATATGACTTTTTCATGATAGATCATAAGTTCTTTCTATTTGTAGATTTTTTTAAAAAATAATAAAAATTCAATTTGATAAAAATATTAAAAAAATAAGAAGTAACAAATACATTAGAATGTATGTTAGATTAATTTTAAATTTATTATATGAATCATAAGATTATATACTAGACTTCTTGCATCAACAGACTCCAACATAATAGGTTGGCTAAAAGGAAGAATAAAAATTCAAATACTCTTATGTTATTTTTTAGTGTATATTTTTTTAGATTCTACATCTTGAAGAGAGTTCAGTTAACTTTTCTCTCAAAATTTTTAGATATATTTATTTTGTCATTGTTGGGCAATTACGCTCTCACAGTTATGATTTTAAGATACAGAAGATAACAAAATAATAACACAACAGAATAATATATATATCCAATCTACAATCCAACACGGCAGAATAAAAAAAACGAGAAAATAGAAAACCAGAAATAACGTGGTTCGTTAGTCGTTCAATACGACTAGCTACATTAATCAGAAAATACTTATGCGTTACAGATTAAACCAAAAATATCTTACTTTATGTGCAGCGTAGAGACAGTCACGATAAATTGTGCAGAGCAAGAGAGAAAATAATGAATAGTTCTAGATTTGAAAAACAACAACTCAAAAATAAAATAATACAAAATTTTTATAATAAAAACTATTGGTTCAATTAGCTGGAGCGGATCGGATTATGGGATGGTTCAGGCTCTACTCCAAAAATTTCAGTATGCTGATCGGACAGCGGGACCTCCGTTATTGTGCTACTGTTGCATCCTCGACATCTTAATATATTCTTTTCTGTATTTACATGAAAATATTAAAATAGAAATATTTTGTTATACAAACAGATTATTAAAATAAGTTATATATAAAGTAGTCATTTATTGCTCTTTAGTATTAATCCATGAGATAAGTTGATATCTAAGACATTGAGATGTACTTTTCTTGAATACTATAGTATTCAAAGAGAATATAAATATTTCTTCATCAGAGACTGATAAAATTTTAACGAGTATGAATATTATTTTATTTGATAATAATTTATTTTTTGAGCTTAGAAAGATTGTAAATTCATCTGTTATATTTGAATTTATTGTCTTTCCTTCCTTGCATATAGTTTTGCATGGATAACTAATTAGTAGAGAGTCACGTATCGGCTATATTTGAGCATGTTGATACTTAATATGATGTTACTCTTATGGATCATACTTCATACAAAACATTTAGATCATATGGATTTTGGATAGTATAAGGTTTTCCTTTAAGAGAATTTCATTTAGATCTAAATGACATATAAGTACATGAGTCTACACTAATACAAGAGTTTATATTAACATGAGTCTTCATTGACTTATATTGAGTTGATAACTAAGAGACTTTCACCTAATATTTAGATGCTATATCATGAGAGATAGACATGTGCATGCCCAGTCTTCTTAAACTAGAGATGAGTTTATTGAGGAGCCAGTTGATCCAATAATAGTCTCTATGATCTTGATTTTTAGATTATTCATTGGAAGAGATATGAGGATTGTACTTTATATTTTATTTCACAAATTTTATTATACTCTTTATTTATTTATTTTATTATTTTTTTGAGATATTATTATATTGAAATCACTTTCTGAAATATTATTTCATTTAGGATGGTGTCAAGGCATAATGAAATAGATGCATGTCTTCTATTACTAATGAAACATGAGAATTAGTATTATAGCAAGCAGATATATCGCTAGTATAGGTTGTAAGTAGATATTTACTTTGAAAATATGTTCAGATGGAGAGATAAATCATCTTAAGAATAAAATTTATAGCAAGAAGATATATTTAGATGTTTGGTATGAACTATCATGATACTTATTTTTCAATGATCAAGATTACCGCTATATTAATTCTCATTTTTGTAATATCTCATAATTAGAGGATACATTAGTTAAAATTGAAGAATATATTTTTTTATGGTGACCTTGAGGAGAAGGTATATATAAAGTAGACACTGATGTTTCCAGTAGTATAGTCAAGATTAGTTTGTTAATTGCAAAATATATTGAAGGGTTTGAAGTAGTCATCAATTATCTGATTTGTGAGATTTTCACATACAATCATCTCATTTGGGTTATACAAGTATAATACTAATTTTTTTTATTCTTTTAGAGAAGTGCTAATGGCATGATAATTTTATTAATTATCTATGTGAATAATATTCTAATTATGAGAGTTGACGAGTTGAAAATCACTCAAATCAAGGAGTTGCTTCAAAATTCAAATACAATTTTAGATTAAGGACCATGAGAGACTTTTATTGCAGGGGTTAGTCTACAATGAATATGTATTTAATATTCTTGTAGAGGTTAGTCTTTTGATTTGTACTTAAGTAGAGACTTATATTAATTCATGTATTGTTTTTATTTTTGATGTGACTTTTTTAGTTGATTCTGTTACTTATAGGAGAATCATAGAAAATATTAACTGTATAATTATAATCATGTCAGATATAATATATATAGTCAATATAGTTAATTATTTCATATATATTTTTTGGTAGATTCATCTTGATAACTTTTCACATATTGAGGAATGCGATGAAGTCTATAGGACAGTGAGATCTCTTTAAGGGCTCATTGATCCTTGCAATATGCATAGAGAAAAATTTTATGATAAGGTTTTTCATTTTTCTTGGAGGCAACATTTTCTCTTGGAAAGTGAGAGTGATTATTTTAAAATTTTAGTATTGTAACATTATTTAGAACAATACTGACAATTACCTGTGAAATATTTTGGATTAGGAGATCAAATGTATAGTTTCTTCATCCATTATCCTTATTGTGATAATTAGATTGCGAGACATATGTCTTCTAATTTAGTGTTTCACTAGCAAACGAAATACTTAAGATTGTTTCTTTTTTTATTGAAAATATTTATGATGAGATAATTATTACAACGTACATTTATGCATCAAAATTATATTTTTATGAATGTTATGAAGAGATCTTAACTTGTTTTTTCTTAAAATTGAATGTTATAGACATGTAAGTACCAGCTTGATGGGGCATGTTGTAGTTTTATTAAGCATTTTTTTTCTTTTATATTTTTGATGGGTGTACTTAATCTATGGGATGCTCAAATCACTTTTGTACATAATATAAGTATATTTGATGTATTATTTATTTATTGAATATTTATTTTATTTTATATATTTCAACTTTTAATAATTATATAAAATTGATGAGCTATATATATTAATTGATTAGGATGAGACATATTTCAACTTTTATGTTGAGCTCTTAAAGATAATACATTAGATTTTATAGACTATATTAGGCTAGATATAAATAGAAGAAATTATCAGATAAAGATGTTATTCAATGATATTTTGCATATTTAATTATTAAAATACTTTTTTTTATTCTTACTGATCATATTCCAAGTACATTATTGTTCCTTGTATGAACAAAGATGCATCATTAGCTTATTTGATCATCTACAATGACGATGATTCTATCCACATTGAATATCCACAAGGGTGTAGATGAGTACTTAAGTCTGGGTCTAACCTCCATCTTTGAGCTAGTTTTTGTGTGGAGTTAGGCTCTTGGACTTAAGTACTTATCATTTTGTTATTAGAGCGAGATTGTTCATAAATGGGAAACAAAGGGCTACTTGGGAAGGAGCTACTTAGAAGAGGGCTACCTAGTATGCCAAAAAAAGGTGGGCTTGGAGTTGGTGCACACAAAAAGGGTGAATGCTAGCCAAAGCGTAGGCCGCCCAAACTATAGACCATCCGCAGACATTTGGTTTCTTAGAGGGGCTACTTAGAAGTAGAGGTAGCATGTGAGCCAGGTATCCTAGGCACAACACGAGGCAATACTCGAATTAGCTATGCCAAGGCATGCATGGCATGATTCATGACCATTTCTAAATCGTGGTCGTACGGGCCTTTGGCATGGCTCGTTCCTTGCTAGGCTGGCACCCAGTGTGTCTCATGCCATGCCAAGCATGGTTTGTGTGCTCAACACATCAGAACAACACATAACATTACCGATTTTTAAAAAAATCAGTCATGTGAAAAAAATTGCTTGCTTTGTCAGTAAGCTATTTTTTAGCCATTTGAGCCCCCCTCAGGCATGACACTGACAGTGATAGGACAACACTTGTCACTGTCATGTTGAAAAATATTATAAAAAAATTAATTAAAATTTAGTTTATTTTGAGTCGTTGAACTGCTTCTAATAATTTTTAGGTAAAAATTCGATTGCTTTTAGAAATCTATCCTATTTAACATTAAAAAAAATAAAAAATAAATATTTTTTAATCAATTTTTTATAAATATCTAATTCATGTATTTGTTTTTTTAGTTAATATATACATTATTTACTTATTTTCTTGCAATGCTCTCAAATTAATATTATGCCATATTTTTTATAATTTTTTACATTATTTGTAATTTTAATTATGTGGGTCAAAATATTGCTAATATATTGATTATCATGACAAACAATGATTTTCAAGCACTAGAATACACGGTGCAACATTCGAAATGTTTCTTGTGCATAGAAAATTAAGATATACATTGTTAATCTTAGATTAATAAATACATAAAATTAAGTAAAATATTAAAAAATAATTCTCATTCTATTCTAGCCTAGTCTTACACTCACACATTAAGAAATAATAATTAATAAATATAATAAAAATTAATTAGACATAGAGATAGTTAATAATAATAATTCAACCAAAAAGTTCTAGGTCAAAATTAGGTTTCCTTCTATGGTATCGACTAACTGACCTAAAAAAATTTAAAAATATATGAATTTCAGTAATTTGGACATATTTTAATATAATTAAAAATAAAAATAATAAGTGTCGAAAAATGATTTGGTATAATGTATATATTATAAAAAATATATACATACAACAGTACTAGTGACACTGATCACATTAAGAGATATGCTGATCAATCTACTAAAAAATATGATATATTAAATTTCAGACAAACTCAATTTAACAGTGAAATCTTTGAAGTAGGAATAACTTTATGTTCATTGATCTATTTTATTTATCATAATGAGTTTGTGGGCGAAGACATGACGAAATTGATTACTAGAGATTGTTGTCATGATCAAACTATGAGACATTATTTATAGCATGGTTTTTCGCAAACATAAGTTACAAAATTGACTAGCATTTTACTAGAAAATGCCTAAGATAACTTGACACCTCCAACATTGTGCTCGTTAAATATATATCGACATGTATTTTTATTAAGACTTTGATACATTTTTTTCTTAATATTTCTTATTTAAGTTGAAAATACAAAATATCTATGCATAAGTTTGTAGAGAGTATTGAGATCATTATACATATCAAAATTTTTTTTATTTATTTTCTATGCCAACCATGTAGCTTGATACATGTAGTGTTCATCACATAAGAATGCTCCACTTTTTTTTTCTCTACACACATTTGATCACATTTGTATCAATTTGAATAAAATTCTATACTTATTCACTTAACTTTTAGTGTGTTTGTTGTGATTTTATTTATTTTTTACTTTTTATGTTGTTTGATAAGAGTATCTAATTTGTGAATTATCCAAATCATTTTTTTCTCATTACACAAAGGCATTGTGTATGCTATATTTCATAGTGGGTATTTTTTTTTTTTTTGCATTTAATTGTTAACATTATATTTGAGCCATAAATGTGTAACAAATAAATGCTAGACTAATTTGTAACAAAAATAATGCTTCAGCAAACATGAGCATAAGGGTAGGTGGCACACATAGTGCACAACAAGTGTGTGGTGGAGGAGCACTACTCGTGGTGAAGGTGTGCATCGTGTAGTGGAGGCATGCAACATGTTGTGGAGGTGTTTAGTGTTGTGGTGGGCTTTTATCAACAAACTCTAAAGGCCTGCAATGATAGTAGGTAATAAATTTGAGTAGAAATTCTAATTATTTTTTCTCTAGTTGTGTAAAAAAGGGGAGGAAGGAATTGAGTGCAAATAATTTTTATATTTTTTGAAGAACTATAATTTTGACATTGTATGGATTATCACAATAGTGGTAGATAGAGGAGAGTTTCAGTCCGAGATATACATTATCAAAAGATGAATTGCACTCGAAATAATTATTGGATATTATTTTCAAAGAGACCAAAAGTATTATGCATCTGTGAGAAGTGTAGGCTGATTGGCAAAGTCATTCATGAATCCTCATAGTATCTATCTACCATGATACTTACTAGAGAGGAGTATACAACATTTTTCTCTAAGATAATAATAGATTATTCCATTTTTTTAAGTATCACTAGTTATTTTATTTGTATTCTCACTCTAGACTCTTTAATTATCAACACATAAACAAATATTCAAATCACTGATAATCATATTATATTCTCTATATTATTTTCTAGTTTTGAAAATATTATTTTTGCTAATAACATGCTTGAACATTATTGACTATGATACTGTTCAACTTGAATTTTTATTATTTTTTAGACGTATCAAATGGGTCATGCTATGTTGGCATGACTTGAATTTTTGTGGCCCAGTCACGCTACTATATTGTGCATGCTAGGTCCAGTGCCTTAGACTAGGACCTAGCTATGCTAGGTCCTAGGAGGTTAGGACTTTGAGTTCAAGTTCGAGACCGACTCGCACAGTTGCACTTGTAACTTGACTCACCGTCTTGGTATTGGAATCCTGGATTAATTATTTAATTTTTTTTTTAAATTTCATGAGTTGAGTGTGACATTACATTATATTATTTATTAAATTCACATAAATCACAAAAAATATCAAAAAAATATATCAATTATTTATTTATCATTCAATCAAAAAATAAATAAAATAACATAAAATCATAAGCTAAGAAGTATGGATACGGACACATGGATATGACATGACATGATACGGAGACACGGCAAATTCTAAAAGACTAGGATACAGATAAGGCTAAGATATGATATGATAAAAAAAATAAAAAAAATAATAAAAAATATATATTTTTTTATAAATATTAGGTTTTTTATAAAATAAAATAAAATAAAATATTTTATTTTATTAAATAAATAGATTTTTTTTATTTTATAAAATTAAAATATTTTATTTTATAAGATAATATTTATAATTATCTTATTTTATAAAAAATTATTTTATAATTATCTTATATTATATAAAAATATTTTTTTATTTTATAAAATAAAAATATTTATTTTATTTTATAAAAATCATGTCCCCAATCGCGCCCTGCATCAGAATTGCTCCCGCCCCGTGCCTCACTGCACATCGTGCTCGTCCCATGCCTCCCCATTGATTGTGCCCGCCCACTGCTCCCTCCACAAAATCACGCCCGCACACTGCTCCCTCCACAGAATCGCGCCCACCCACTGCTCCCTCCACAGAATCGTGCCCGCCCATTGCTCCCTCCACAGAATCACGCCCGCCCACTGCTCCCTCCACAAGAATCGCGCCCGCCCACTGCTCCCTCCATAGAATCGTGTCCACCATTTGCTCCCCCCACAGAATCGTCCATTTGGCGTCATGGGTGACATCGGCTACTTGACGTCGTCGGACGTCGGCCACGTTGTCGGCATGGATATGGCAGCCGACACATTCGTCTGATACGCCACGTGGTGTATCGGATACGGATTGATCAACGATACAGCACAGGGCATATTGGATAGGTATCCGTTCCGTATTCGTATCGTGTTCACGTGTCCACGTGGACACGGCTATAGGGAGCCATATCCATGATTTCTTGATCATAAGTATAATTTACAAATCATAACAACATAAAAAAAACTATAAACACAGTCAATCTCAATCATAATATTAATAATTTAGTAAGCTCAACTATCTCAATGGCTTAATCTCAATATCAACCCGTATTATATTAAAGTATCCCTAATATTGAAGCTGAATTGAATTCAATATTAATAATATTAATATTATTAATATTAATAATATTGAAGCTGAATTGAATTCAACCTAAAAGAATTCATTGATGAGTTGGGTCTGCCTAGGATCTAATGCTTCATGTTTTTTGGTGTATAATTTGACGTTCCTCTCAAGGTGCCTAGTCCAAGATGAACTCTCACAGTTTAAAATTTTTCTATAATATCTGAATGGTATCGATTCTTTTTCAGTATCCCTAATTTTTTTATCGTATTATATTAAAGTAAATCTAAATTATTGATATTTTACTAAATTTTTATTTTTTAGATGTTTGGGTCGAGGTGATCGGAGAAACCCAAGTTTTCGTGGCCTCAGATCTTTTTATAGGTTTTCTGTTATCTATATTATAATTAATTTTATTTTCGTAATTAAAATTAATATTTATTTTTTTATTTTTTATTTTTTATTTAATTGTATTGTATATAATGTTTTTAAATTAATATATTAATTAAAAATAATAAAACAAATTTTTTAAAATAAAACTTAACAACTAAATAATAAAAAAATACATGTAAATCATAATGCATAAAATAACTTTGATTTTTTGATGTCCGTACCACATACGCATCATAATTCACACATGAGTCTCGAAAGCTGAAGGCTGATAGCAAGCAAAAATTTTTTTTTTTGGTTTTTTTGAATTTTTTTAAAAAAGAATTAGAGTAGAATCTTTAGGGTCGTTGGATTCTGCTTCCTAGCCATTGGCGGCGAAATCCAACTGTCGAGATTTGATTTTTTTTAGACCATTTGGGTCGGTTTGACTTTTGAACCCATCCAAATAGTCATAGATTTTAGAAGCTTTGGCTTCTGGAACCATTGGCCTTAGGCTAGCATTGAGGAAAAAGTCCGATGGGTCATGTTGGGTTATGAGACTTGTGAAAATTTGGATTTGCTGGGCTCATGGTTGGGCATCGGGGTGCCGGGTGTCAGGGTGGGGGGCTGAGTGGGGGGCAGGGCATGGTTCTTGTCATGTCGAAATAGTGTGTCCTTTGGCCATGCTACTGGGCTGTGCCTAGCCCAACACGTGACCCAATAGACTTAGGCATGTCACGACATGACCCATGACGTGAGCCGGCCCTGCATGGGCACGGGTTTGGACCATGTCGTGTCGGGCCAGACATGACCGAGTCAGGCCTTTCATTGGGCTGGGCCCAAGCTACCTGACCCGTTTGACACCTCTAGGTAAATGAGAGGGGTCAACATAGAGGTTGAACTAGATCCGACCTCAAATAACTCGCTGCTCAGTTAGGTTTTCATATGATCTAATACACCATATTTTTTTTGTATTATTCTGCATGTATTTTTAGGTGCCTAATCTTACATGCACTCTTACAAGTTAATATTTTCTTGTAATATTTATATTATTTTGATTCTTTATTGATATTTCTAATGTTTTTATTTTGTATAATGTTAAAGTAAGTCTAAATTATAATTTTTTTTCTAGTTTTTTATTTTTTAGATATTTAGGCCGAAATCATAAGAAAAAACAAAGTTTTGGTGGCCCTGAACTCAGATCTTTTAGTATGGTTTTCGTTATTAATATTAAAATTATCTATGTTTATTTTAATATTAATCTCGTTCTCATTATTAAATTTATTATTTATCATTTTAAATTTTTATTAGTTTTTAATTCTATTTTTTAAATTAAATAATATTTGTTATTAAATTATTATTAAAAATTAAAATAAAAAAACTAAATAAAATTTTAAAAATATTATCTATGTTGGCATTTGGCCGTTTATGGAATATTAATTCTCAATTGCTGAAGTTGATGTTTGATATTTGAATTTGATGTTCACAACACAGTCTGCACCTGAGTCCCAAAGGTCGAATGCTCGAATGAAATTGAGGGAGGACCGACTTTGAGTTAGACTTTAGATATTTAAGAATTAAGATCAAAGAGAAAGAGAGAGAATGTGAGGTGTGAAATTGAGAAATGAGGGAGAGATATATATAACTAATATAAAGATTAAAAAAAATCATTTTTTTGATTTTTTTAAATTTTTAATGAATTTTTTACGGAAGAAACCCGATAACTATTCGATTTTCTGTTATAATGGGTGCATCCAATGGCTAGATGCATCTCAGTATAATTTTTTTTGACTATTGGGTTGGTTTGGTTTGATGTTCTAGAAGTATCTGGAATCGAGCGAGGGTTGGGCCTGACCCCAAGGCATGAGCCAAGTCGAGTCGTGCATGATGACCGGTGGGTTATGCATCACGGGAGCTCGATGCTCGAAACTTGATACCTAGCCCGAGTTCTAGGGCATGGAGTCGGGTCGTGCCACTGGACCGTGCCTTCGGGCCAGACATCCAGGTCGTGCTTGGCTTGGTATGATGCCTTACACCCCCTAGCCTAGCACGATATGAACTATACCTCAAGCTGGAGGTGTCAAAAGGGCTGGGAAGGCCTGACCCGATCCATTTTTTTGTGCCCAATTGGGCTGGCATGTCGTCCTTGGCACCACATGATTTTTTGGAAGGCAGGCCCGACACAGCCCGTGGATCGGAATTCGCCCGGGTTTGGGCCGGTTTGGGCTGGGTCAGGCAGATAAGTTTGGGTTAGGTATTTAAAAAAATTAGGGTTTCGGGCGGTGCGTTGTCATGCTGCCTTCTTTCGTTGGGCATGCCATTCCTTTGCCCATCGGGCGTTGCCACGTCCTACCCCTATCGGGCATCACCATGCCCTCTTTCGTTGGGCATCATTCGGTACAAGTTATCGTGCTGTGCTCTTGTGCTACGCATCCGGGTTTTGTCCACGTGCTAGGCGTCTGTGCCGTGATTGGGTTGACACCTGGTCTGAAACCCCTTGGCACGACATAACATGGTTCGTGCCGGGGGTCTGCTCGGCATGGGCCTGGGCGCGATACTGTAGCATGCTATGCTGTGCTAGGTTCATCTGAACCATGCTAGGCTTCTGTCTGGGCCTGGACCGCCTGACCCTTTTGACACCTATATCTAAAGCTGGCCCGACAAGAGCTCAGACATAGTTTTGGATTGTATCGTGCTGGGTCAGAGGGTGCTGGGCCTAGGCTACTCGGGCCTACTTGAAATCTCTGATGCTAGGTTGTATTGGTTATGGTTAGCCCGAATGCAGAATGCCTAATTAAAATTTTATAAAATTTTAATTTTTTATATATTTAAAATATTACATATTAAAATAATATAATTAAAAGTGCATTGTATTACAAATTTAAATGAGTAAAAATTAAATAAATAACTAAAATAAATATTTTACATTCAGCTCAACTCAATATTTTATAAAAAAATATAATTTGAAATATGATACATAATATAAGCTGATTAGAAATAATTTTTTTATGATTCTGAAGGTAGCGTTATGATATTTGATCATGTAGATCATGTATGATTTTGAAGATAACACTATTGGTGGCCTTAATATTTTTGATGTCTTATGAATTATCTTTTACTTTATTCTGGATATTCAACTTTGAATTTTCTTAGTCAAATCATGCAAATGTCTATAATATTTGGTCGTAATTTAGATTTTGTATCTACATATTTGGCATACATCTGTTTATATTATCAATTTGGATTTTGTATCTAAAATAATATTAGTAGCCACAAATAGAGGTATCAAAAGGGCTGGGTAGCCTTGGCCTGATCCAAAACCTGACCCGTTTCAGGTGTGCTTGGCCCGGCACGACACGCTATTGTAGTGTGCTTGGGCCCGGGCTTGTGCCGGGTGCACCCTTGGCATGAGTCATGCCGTGCCGTGCCGAGAGTTTTTGGCCCGCGTGCCTTGCCAGGCACGACACGAGTGCTTGATACGTGTGCATGACATGGGTGACCATGCACCGAGCGATGTCTGACTAGGGAACGACACGGCGATGCCTGATGGGCGACAGTGGCGTGGTACTGAAATCCTAAAATTTTAAAAATTAGACTGACTCGAACCTAGGAGGTTTTTGGGCTGCTGGCCTGTGTCGGGCTTGCCTTCAAAGAAACGTGCCGTGCCTGGCACGACATGCCAACTCGGTGGGCCTAAAAAAATGGGCTAGATTGGCTCGGCCAAACCCATTTGACATCTCATGTCACAAAAAAAAAAGATTTTGATGCTATGCTAGATACTAAAGAGACTAGTAGATTGCTTATCATCTTAGATAATATGTTACATATGAATTTGTATGATTTCTATCAACTTAATATTTAAATTCTTATTATCATTATATAATAAGATAAAGTAGTAATTGATATTTTAGTATTAAGACAACTCGTTATTAATCGACGGACAATCTTAGTGTTTGTTCCTTGGTAACAGAATATAAAATGCATCATTTCTAAATATGATATCATGTTCATACTCAGAGCCTCGCTATTAAGGAAGTACGGACACGGCTTCCTATAGTTGTATCCACGTGTCCGACACCTGGACACGTGGACATGGTACGGACACGGCATGAAAACGTGTCCGATACGCTACGTGACGTATCATTGATCAATCTGTATCCGATACGCCACGTGACGTATCGGACGTCCAGTGGCCAACGTCGTCGCATGGGCGACGTTGGGCACTCGACGCAGGCGGCGGGCACAATTTGAGGGGGGAGGCAGAGGGCGGGCACGATTTGAGGGGGGAGGCAGAGGGCGGGCACGATTTGAGGGGGGAGGCAGGGGGCGGGCGCGAATTGAGGGAGGAAGGCAAGGGGCAGGCATGAATTGAGGGGGAGGGGAGGCAGGGGATGGGAGGGAATTGAGGGGGGGGGGGAGGCAAGCGGGCGCTATAATAAAATAAAATATTTTTATTTTATAAAATAAAAAAAATATATTTTTATATAATATAAGATAATTTTAAAATATTATGTAATAAAATAAAATAATTATAAATATTATCTTATAAAATAAAATAAAATACAATATTTTTATTTTATAAAATAAAAAAATATATATTTATTTTATAAACTAAAATATTTTAATTTAATTTAATTTATTTTATTTTATTAAATACCTAATATTTATAAAGAAAATAATTTTAATTTTTAATTTTATTTTGTTTATCATGCCGTATCTCAGACGTATCCGTATCCTAGTTTTTTAGAATTTATCATGTTCCAGTATCCTGTCGTGTTGTTTCCTCGTGTCTGTGTCCGTGCTTCTTAGCGCGCTATAACTATTATACCTAGTATCATAACATATAAATATGTTTGTTAATTTTTTGTGAATAAAATTTTTATATTCGTCTACTTAGTTTATATAAGTAGATATGTATCTTAATATATTTTTTATTAATTACATTTTAATCCTAAGATCTATACAGATAATCAAGTAATACAAAGTTAGAATGAAGAATTTATATTTTAAATACTTATTTTTTATCTTAACAGTCATGATGTTAAATATAGTTTCTCTATACTTGCTAAACATATTACTAATGTTGTATATGTACTTAAGTGCAATGTACGTGATGAGAGTGTATACAAACAAACACATGTTCATCATATCATAATATTTTTTAGGAATTTTATAAAAAAAATTTTGTATCATAATTTTAATCATCAGTAATAAACATGTCGCTTATATTATGGATATAGTTGGATATTACATGTTGATATATAATATATGACTCTAATATCATGTAAATATAATTCTAATGATGTCTTATATCAATTTGGTTTTTTAGTTTTTAGGCTCACTAACAAATATACATTATTAAATTCTTGTTGTTTGTTAGGTGTCTCAAAATATTTAGTGAATTTTTTTCTTCTAATTTGGTGGAAATAATTTTTATTCTTATTTATACTATTAGGTTAATTATATGACACACATATATGACATGAAAACTTGTATCTAATGGGTCACCTCTAATAATTCTAAAAATAATACTAAAATTTTTATTTTGAATGTCATATTCCATAACGATCTTTGTCACACTCTCAACTATGACAGTGTCATTGTAAGGATAAAAGATCTCAAAAAATATTAAAATATTATTATTTAGTTTTTACTTAGAATTTATATTGTGGGTGGTGAAATATGTGAATGATGCGTAATCACGACTAGTTCACATGTTAGACTTTATGGATACTATTATATTATATTTCCTAAATTTATTAATTATTAATTATTATATTATTTATATTATTTTCTTATGTCTGTCTTATTAGCTGACCTAAGAATTCTTTGATAAATAGGTTATAAGTAGGTTTGGATAATATTTATTATCATAGGATCTCTAAAAATCAAATTGAAAGACTCATAATAGTAATTAATTTGGTTGTCTTTTCTCTCAAAGTAGAGTTGTCAACAGGGTCGGGCGACTTGAACACGACATAAGGTATGATCTAAAATAATCGTGCTAAGCCGGGACCAATCGTGCCTCACGTCGAGCCATACACAACCCGCATGACTAGCCCATTAGCACTGTCCACAAACTCTGTGACCCGTGACCAGGCACGGGTCATGAGTGATGGGTCATGGATAGGTTTTTAAAAAAACTTGGTCCCGTAGCTGCCCATTACATTTACATAATGGGTCTTGACATCGAAAGTGATCGGTCACATTTGTCACTTATGTTGTCAATTAAAAAAACAATATCATTTTTTTAGTATTTTTTGTAGTCGTTGGATTTTATTCCAATGGCGACATGATAGAAATCCGATAGTTAGATTGATGCCCATTTTATTTATTAAAAAAATTATATTAAATAATATATATATATATATATATATATTATTTAATATAATTTTTTTATAAATATAAAATTATTATTTTTTGATATTTATCAAATTTATTTTATTTTTTCTCATATCTCTCTTATTATTTGTTATGCTTTGTATTTGATATTTGTTTTGTGCTATGAGCTAAGTCAGATAGTTTTAAAAAAAAGTAGACTATGACTGTTGTTCAAATAAATTTATATTGATATAATACATATTTGTTTTCTGTTTATTAATTCGTGTTATAATTAATAATATTTAAAATTTTAAAATTATTAAATTTTTTAAATTTTGAAATATAAATAAAATTTAAAAATAACAAATAGTAATTTTTAATGATAATAATTTTAATCTAGATATTGATAATAATAATAACTCGATTAAAATATTTAAGTTCAAAATTAGATATTTGATGATCCTTCACCAATATATACTCATATTGTATCGGTAACTAGGAAATTTGATCACATATGACTTAGAGTTTATACAAGCTGAAAGACATATGTCTAGTCTGTATAGACTAGAGACAAGTTTTTTGAGAAATCAATTAATTTTGTAAATAATTTCTCTAATATTTTTTTTTGATTGCTCTTAGAAAAGTACAAATGAGATATTCTTAGCATTTGATTTTATATAATTTATCATATTTTAATATTATTTTTTTTTCTTAATTGTACTAGGATATTCAAGTGTTTTTATAAGATATTATCTCATCATGGATGATGTCAAGTCATGATAGAAGAGATGCATGCCCTCAACTCAAATAAAATATAGAAACTAGTGCAATGATCTTTGGGAAGTTTTTTTGTTGGTTATAAGTGGATGTTCACTATAAAAAATTGTCTAAATAGGAAAATAACCTAGATAAAATTTGTAGTGAAATCATCACTCAGACTGGTAGTGATCAAGATAACCATGCTACAAATTTATATTTCTTTGTAATATCTCATAATTAGAAAAATATCATTTAGACATGAATGATATATTTTTTCACGATGACATCAAAGATTGAGGTGCATATAGACAATCTGGTTACAAGTGTTGTTATTTATGTGTAATTGACTTTTTTCTTTCTTTTTGGAGGAGCTCGGCTGAAATCATCAAATATTAGAAATACCTTCAAGCACAATTTCAGACGAAAGATATTGAAAGACTCAAAAATTTTTTAGCATAAAGTTAACTTGTTTTAAGGGGATATCATTTTATCACAGAAAAAATATGTATTTAATACTTTATAGATATTAGTTTTATAATTTGTTCTGATAAATCTTCTTATTAATTGAGATATTGATTTCACTTCTGTTATGACTTATTAGTTGATTTAATTATTTATAATTATAGGAGAATGATATTAAAGATTAGTTAATCCGATTATAATCTGACCAAATATAGTTTATTTTGACATAGTGATAAGATATGTAAAAAGTCTGTATGATTTGGGATTTCTTTCAGGGAACATGAATACTTATAGTTGGTTATAAATATTCATATTCCAGTTGGGCCCCAACATGTATAGAGAGATGATTTATTATATGATTTTGCACTTTTTTAAAGGTAATCTTATATTTTAGTAATATAAGAGACAATTATTTCAAGATTTAGTATAAAAAAATATAAAGTATTTATGATAATTATTTGTGAGATATCTTGGATCCATCATTCATTCTAGGAAATCAAATATCTTTTTCTACTCTTTTTTTGCTCTAATAATTAGGCATTGATGTAAATAATCTTTAATATGATGTTTCAAGTATTTACGAAACACATAGAAAGGAACTACTTTTTAATGAAAAGATTAATAATAAAAATATTGCTATAACATACATTTATACAACAGAGCAGGCAATAATCTTTTTTACAAAGGTTTAAAGAGGTATCAGCTTATTTTTCTTTCTTTCTAGCTCAGTGTGATAGACTTATACGCATATGTTTGACATGGATGTTATAATTAATTAAATTATTTTTATTTGATGCTATTTATAGTTTTGATAGGAACATCTGACTCGTGTATTA
Organism: Sapria himalayana; assembly: GCA_029783825.1. NCBI lineage: Eukaryota > Viridiplantae > Streptophyta > Magnoliopsida > Malpighiales > Rafflesiaceae > Sapria > Sapria himalayana. The sequence continues at coordinate 790,741 of JAREIK010002635.1, read as the reverse complement.
TTCATTTTTTTTGTCTTACATAAGAATATTTGATATATTGATTTATTATGAGTATTATTTTATTTATTTTTTAGGATTATTTTATAACAGTTATAATTAGTAGATTAATTTACCTGTGCGGTCAACATAATTAATTACTTAAGATTTTCATAATATATTTTCATGATGATGTTTATTAGTCCCCTGTGCTAATTAATATAACATAATTATTTATTTTTTTCTTAATTTTGCAAATTCATGCTATGCATCGACTAACTTTGAAAAGAGATTTACTAAAAATATATGTATATTCTTGTGGAAAAATATTGTCTTGTAGAAAAGTAAGATAAGATATCGATTCTAAATCCAATGTAGATGTAAACAAAGTTATGATGGTAATCTCGTGTGGGCTCTTTTGGATTAAACTTGTGAATGAGTTTATTTTTTATTTTTCACTTGAGTATTCTCTATCGTGTCATTAAAATAATTTGACATTGTTTTTAATTTGCTATTTCATGAATAAGCTAAAAATAATAGATAGATGATCATTTTATTATTTTACATCATATGTTGCTGTCATGGGACTGCAATTTTTTTTTTTCCAAGACTTTACTGTGCATAACATTTTATTAGAGAAGTGCTTTTGCTTGATGTTTGAATGCTCCTAATATTTGTGTTTTCTATATAACCTCTTCATCATGCATCTATTATGAATGAATGAATTTTGTGTTAGTTTTCATTCCTTTTCTTTCAAAAAATATGGTGCTATACTGGACCAATTTTTTTTTTTTAGTTTATCAAAATTTGTGTGATTAGATATTTTTAATATTGTACATCATTCCATCATATTAACTACTTTGTCATTACTTTGTTCCAGTGATATAAAGAACTTGATTGGTGAAGCACAATGCAGAATATGCCAAGAGAATTTCAGCACTTCCATAACAGGTAACCTTTGAATGCTACATGATAAATTTGCTTTTGGATTGACTAGATTTGGTCATGTTGTGTTAACGTTCATGTTCTATTATTGACAAATCATTTTTAATTTAAAGCATTAATGATCTTTTAAAAAATGCTTTTGGCTATCAATTATTGTTAGCGATAATTTTTTTTCTGGTTTCTCTTGCTGTAGTCTGACATGTAGTAAATTAAACACTGGAAAATTTCACCTTTTGGATAAGGATGGCCCTGCCTTTTTAAAAGGCATCTCAAAATTATACATCATCCTTGATATCAATGTATTTTTTTTTCCTTGAATGTTTTTCAAATTTGCCCACTTTGATGAGAACTTGCAACCCTACATTTATGGAATGATTAATTTAGCATGTTTTTTTTTTTTGTCCTTTATCTAGTGGTGGATATTTGGGCAGACTAAAAAATTGGGCCTGATTGATCCAGCACAGGTCTCTTAAGCTGGGACCCAGTGGGCCCTCCCTTTGATCCATCACAGTTAGGTTCTACCTTGCGAATAGGCTCCAAGCTGGGCATGCCTGGCCAGACAAGTTTCACTATCAGATCATGTCTTCCCAGCTCTTGGAAAAAAATGACTGTTTTTCAATTGAGTCAGGTTATTTTTTTTAATGACTGTTGCAAATGTTATAATGACTACAAAAAATCATAATGACTACATGTTGCAAGGGTTATAATGACTACAAAAAATTATAATGACTACGTGTCTTCCCAGCATAGGTCTCTAAGGCTATATGAGCTAAATGTTGCAAAAGTTATAATGACTTTGGGATAAAAAAATTATACAAAAAAGCTCTTGGAAAAATATTGGGCCGGGCTATTTTTTTTTAGTTTGTGGGCTAGGCCGAGCAATGCAAAATATTGGTTTTCAATGAATTGTCAGTACTACCTTGGTTCAATGATCCCGGATAGTTGTTTGCCAATGTATTTTTTTTCTCTTACCAAATGTGTTTTGAGCTTGCTAGTTTTGATTGAACTCACAACACTGCACTTTGGAATGATTGATTTGTATATTTTTTTTTCTCTTTCTTCATGTGTGTACCTGGTCTAGTTAAGAATGTTTACATATCTTTTCAACCTAATTCCTAAATAAATAACTAGCTGTATTGTGCCAATTATGGATAATTCTTGTTAATGTTTGATTTTAATTTTTGTTTGTTTTTTTTTCATTGTTTGAGAGTATCCGACATATGAATTGTGGGTATTGTACTTTCAAAATAGTTTTACATTTTTAAAGTTTATTTTTCTCTTTTTTTTTTCTCCCCCTTCCCGAATGTCACCTAGAGCTGAAACCCTAATCGGCCACCAACATCTGGATGGTGGTGTTGGGTTGTGTGGGCGAAAATACATCTTCCACCAGTGCCGGGAATAATATGTGTGGGCAATTGTTTGTGGTGATGGTAGTACCACCTTACTTTTGAGGCACAAGTTAGTAGTCAATGAGTATTTTTCGGAGATTCTTGGTTTGTAGTCATTGGATGTGTAATGATATGATTTTGGTGACCCAGAACTCATTGGTGGCTCATGATGGTGGTCTCCATGGGTTGACACAATGACATTGATACATATCTAGTATTGTAAGTGCATGAAATGTGAATGTAATTAAAACGTGAACCAGCACGGGACGGGTCACGACTCACGCCCACGCCCCACGCGTGAACCGGCACGGGACGAACCCGTGCCGGCGTGCCGTGCCACGGCACGGCACGAGCAGATTCTAACCCGGGCACGGTTTAAAAACGTGCCGGGCCGGCCCGGCACGTTTGACACCTCTACTTTGGTCTTTATATAAGTAATGCTTGTGTATGTTATAGTTAAATTAAATGAATATTTGTGTAGTTTTTTTCCAATTTATTTTTTAATAAATATATTTTATAATTATATATCTGTATTAAGCATATATCCTAATTTCAATTTAAATAAAATAATTGTTATTTTTATTATTTGAAATATATCAATACATTATGATAAAATAACAAAGAAATATTTAAAAAAAATGCAATATAACTATGAAATATACAAATATAATGGATTAAAAACACATCGCTAACATGTAAATTCATAAAGTCATTATTCTTCATCATTGTTATTACATCCATAACTATGAAAAATATTAATGAAATTCTAAAAAATACAAAATATTGGATTAAAAATATATTACTAGTAAATTCATGAAGTCATTATCTTATCCATCATTGCTTGCACATCTATAAGCTGCATCATTTTTTTTTCTAATTAATCATTTAATTTTTTATCTTCATCTATCAAATAAATGAGAGTATGATTTTTTTGAGTTGTCGGTGTGTTCCTTGGACGACCTTTGAATATCACCAATGGCTGCTAATAGCCTTTGATTGTTGCGAACATTTTTTAAAGATTACTTAAGAATGTGCAAATGTGCTATACTTTTCCAAATAAGCATCTGAATTTTGGAGAGTTCATTAAATTTTTCTGTCCCTGTTCTTGAACTCTTATTTATAAAATTTAGCTTAAATTATTACATGAATGAATTAGACATAATAGAGTTTTAAGTACCATCAATGGGCTTATCTTTCGTGATGTTTTTCTATGACCCTCTTTTAAGTTAGGTTAAATTGGTTTGATCCGAAGATTCTATTAAGCATTGTTATGATTTATATTATATTATATTATATTATTTTTTATGTACTTTATATTATTAACGGGTGCATAATATGTAGTTTGCTCCAATCCAAGTAGCCTAGTATTTATAAGTGTATCTTATTTGTATATCTTATGATTTTTCATTATTGTGTTGAGGGTTTACATTTCTTCATAGTATCAAGACAAAGAAATGCAAACACTAAAAGCGATGAAGCAAATGATTAAATAGTAAGGTCAACCCATTGTTGATGTTAATGTGTATCATGGATGCCAACCCACATTGACATCAATACAAAAGTGTGAGTTGGCAACAACACATTATTGATTATCAGTGTCGAACAAAATGTGTGATAAGAGTGTGTCTGGTGGACATGTGTAGTGGGGTCTGTTTGATGTGCAATGGTGTGCAGTGGATTGAGTGTGTGCATGAGTTGCATCTAATAGAATACGCTATGCAAGGACACGGCTGTGTCCACGTGTCCGACACCTGGACACGACACGGACACGGCACGGATACGTGTCCTATACGCCACGTAGCATATCATTGATCAATTCGTATCTGATACGCTATGTGGCGTATCGGATGGTTGTGTCGGCAGCTGTATCCATGTCTATAGTGCTCGACGTCAGGCTACATTGGGTGGCCAACGTTGCCGTATGGGCGACGTTGGCCACCGGCAGAGGGCGGGCGCGATTTGAGGGTGAGGCAGGAGCGGGTGTGATTTGAGGGGAGAGGAAGGGGCGGCGCGATTTGAGGGTGAGGCAGGAGCGGGTGCGATTTGAGGGGAGAGGAAGGGGCGGCGCGATTTGAGGGGAGAGGCAGGGGCGGGCATGATTTGAGGGGGAGGCAGGAGCGGGCATATTTGTGTGGGGATGTGGCATAAAATAAAATAGTTTTATAAAATAAAATAAAATATTTTTATTTTATAAAATAAAATATTTTTATTTTATAAAATAAAAAAATATATTTTTATATAATATAATTATAAATATTATCTTATAAAATAAAATAAAATAAAATATTTTTATCATATAAAATAAATAATATATATTTATTTTATATATAAAATATTTTAATTTAATTTAATTTACTTTATTTTATAAAATACCTAATATTTATAAAAAAATAATTTTTATTTTTAATTTTATTTTTTTTATCATGCTGTATCCTAGTCGTATCTATATCCTAGTTTTTTAGAATTTGCCGTGTTCCCGTATCCTGTTGTGTCGTATCCCCGTGTTCGTGTCCATGCTTCTTAGACGCTATATACAGTGCACAACTTGATTCATTTTGGCTAAGAAGGTAAATAATTGTGTTATATATCGTTGGTGCAATGTGTGACACTGCTTTGATGTTAATATTTTTTTATGACATTAGTTTATAATTAGAATTAATATTTGTATGTGACACCAATTCACTGTTGGTGCTAATCACGAGAGCATTTATATGATGTTAGTATATAGATACATGATATTTTTCTTATAATACAAATATTGAAATAAGAAAAAATATATCAGAGAGAGATGTTGACAATTATTTTTAAAGAGTTGGTAGAGAGTTTTACTGAGTATTGAGAGAAACATATTGACTACTAGATGTGTCAAACATGCTTTTTCGTGCAAGCATAGCCTGTTTTAGATTGATCTAGTTGTGTCACCATGTCATACTAAGCTTGACATAAGATAGATTCCACTTGGCTCAGCATGGCTCATTTAGCCCACAAAATGGCGAGTTATGTCGGGTTATACCAAGTTGTGTCGGTTTGTGCTGGCATGAACCATATCGTATTATTTTGACCTTTTGGATTGAAAATTTAAATTCAAATAAAATATAAATTTTTTTAAGTTCGTTATTTTTATTATTGACATAGTCAGATATTATATATTGATAGCCAATATATGACTATAACATAAAGACATGTATAATTTTAATGGTATCTCATATCTGTTTGAAATTTTTTTAGGCTCACAGATAAACAGAGACGGCAAAATTTTTTGTTGTCTGTGCTATTGAGTTAATTATGTGAAATATACATTTAATATAAAAAATTTTATCAAATGACTAATTTTTTATGGTTCTAACAAATATACTTATAGTTATTTTATTATTAGAAAAATTATTAAAAATAATATTAAATATTTTATTTTTTAAATATTATATACTATAAAGATTTTCATCACTTATCTGTAACAGAACTATCATGAAGATGGAAGATCTTAGTAAATCTTGATTTTTTTTAAGCTTTTATTTTGAATCTGCAAGTGGGCCGTGAGACATACAATGATGCATCATCGTGATTAGTTCAAATATTGAATACCATGGACGTCATTTTATTATATTTTTTAAATTAATTAATTATTAATTATTTTTTTAACTTATAATATTTTATTATGTTATTCCTATATGTAGATTTTAAAATCTTATAATAAGTAGGTTGGAAGTATGTGTGCATAATATTGGCTATCATTTGATTTTCCAAAAATATAATTGAAAAATTCATGATCATAATCAGTTTGATAATGTTTTTTTTTTAAATTATTATGGTATAACTTGAAATATATTGCTGCTTAGTTGAATTTGTTTGAGATCTAATGCATCTTTAAAGGTTGTCAGTATTATATGCATTCCTATATGTATATATTTTTTCACAAAATATATATTGTATCGATTTTTCTTTGACATCTCTAGGATTTTTATTTTTTATTAGTTTTTAAAATGCTTTCATACTACTGAAGTTCGTATATATATTTTTGGGTGACAAATAGGTTTGGGCTGAGATTATTAGAGAAAATATAGCTTTGACTTTGGATCTTTCTGTAATGTTCTTATTTATATTTACTTCAATTTCAAATTTATTATCATTATATGTATTATCTTATTTTTTTCAAAATTTTTATTTTATAAATAAAACTAATTAAAAACTTAAAAAAAAAAAATAACTTAATTGTTTTGTTGTAAAATATTTTCCTTTGCACTGCACTACTTCTAATCTCTACCCAAAATTTCATTTATAATTTGTAAGTTGCATCGCATATGCCATATATGTAAATTAAATATAATAACAATAAAAAAATTACACAAAAAAATGGCCAAACTTCAGAGGAGGAGAGGAGAGAAATATAATCAAAAGAAATGAAAATTAATTTTCTAAATTTACTAATATCTATTTATAGAATTTTTTTTATAATTATACATATATTTTTAGATATTTTAGGCCAGAAATCTTATTAATCAATTTACTAATATCAGATTTTTGGCTTGTAGTTGTTGGAAAAAATTTGATGGTTATGAATTTTTTAAAAAATGAGCATCGAATTTTTAAAAAAATTCGATGCTCATTGCATGAAAATACTACAGTCAGGCCATGTATGCCAAACTTGACTTATGTGACTGATTTTTTTTTTAAAAGAAAATTGCTCTTGTTGGGTGGTTACCTTACGAAACATGACCCATGAACCACCATGCCTTGTCATGGGTTACCGTGCTGATGGACCATACCATTGAGCCAGACACGTGGATCATGCTTGGTCCTACATGAGGCATGGTTGGCTTTAATCCAGCACGACATGAGCCATGCCTCGGGTCAGCAAGGTTTAGTTCTAGGCATGATCTGGATTGTGCCGTGTTGGGTCTGGCACGGCCAATTCCGGTGTTGCCTTATGTCGTTCTTGGGCTGCCTGACCTACTTGATACATCTCACATCATACTGTTGCTCCCCCAACTAACATCAATATGAGTTTGTCACACAAATAATATTGACACATAGTCACTTTGTGTCACTTTTAATTATTGAGCCAAAATTTTGTTCCCTATTTTTTTTTTTTTTGATTTTTCTTCCTTGCTCGCCAACTATATGTATGTTGTTATGCATAGTATGTGCTAGTATGTGTGGGGTTTTCATTGCACAATAAGGATAAAATGTCATAATGCTCATTTTCTCTCTCTAAAAATCCTATGATCCTTACTCTCTAAGATTTAGACTATGTTATTATGTTATAATTAAATCACAAATAACAATCAAAATATCAAAGAAACATGTGCAATGAAATTCCTGACATAATAAGCAAAATGGATTGTGATAATATATATGTCTGATGTGCTAATTCATAATAAAATAAATATAAAAAAGTAAAACAAATTTGTAAACTAAAATCAAGTTGAAACTACAACAAATTGGTTGCTTTTTTTTATATATTTTAGATCATATATATATTTTTTTATTTTTTAGTTATTTTATAAAAAATACAAAATTGGTTTAATAAAGTCATAAAAAATTAGGAGTGATAATATATTAAAATATATGTCGGATTACTTTAGCATATATTATACTGATCATATGATCGTTCACTAGACTTTGTGTTGACACATCTCTAAAGTATAGTTGTAGATAGAGGTGTCAAACGGGCCGGCCCAGCACGGCACGACTCGTTTTTCACGTGCCCCGCCGTGCTACCGTGCCGTGCCCGGCACGGCACGGTTTTTTAAAGTCGGGCACGGCACGGCCCGTGGGCACGGCGAGGCCGTGCCGTGCCGTGCCCGGCCCGCTCGGGCACGGTTGGCTTGGACCTGGTCTTCTGGACCGGCTCAACCGGGGTCCGGGTCCCGGGAGCCAACAGCCAAGCACGGGCACGGGCGCACGGCCCGTGCTTGGCACTTGGCAGATTATAAAAAAATTTTTTTTTTTTTAATTTTTTTATTAAGTTTCTGTTTATCTGTTTTTAAGTTTATGTAATAAATAAAAAATAAAATTTTTTGTAAAAAATATTACATTTAAAATTAAATGTAAGTATGAAAAAAAAAATTAGAAAATTTATTTTTTTTTTCAATTAAGTTTAGCATATTTTAATATTATAATGTATTAATTAAATATTAAGATTTAAAGTTAATAAATTTTAAAATAAAATTTAAATCTTAAAATAATAAATAAATACATTAAGTTAGTAAAAATTTTAATTAAAAAAAATTTAAACTACGCAAATAAAAATTACCATTCATGTTTTTGAAACCAAAACTCCGAAAAAAAAAGTATAAGTTTCAACTTCAACACAACGTATAATACAAAGTACAAACAAAGCGTATAAATAAAAAAAATAAAAAAATATCGAAAAAAAAGAGCAGATGAGCATCAATCGTTAAGCGGCATATAATGAGAATCATCAGCCGCAATATCAAGATCAGTATCATATGGGTCATCATCATCGGCAATCAGCTCCTCCGCCATCGTAGTGGATGTGGATGCGACTGCAGTGTCTGTCACAGTCCCAGCTTCAGCACGATCAATGATGCTAAATCTCGATTCCTCCCAATCCTTCAAACATGCCAAGGCCTCAACCATATCTGGACGTAATCTCGATCTCCTATCCGAAATCACGTTCACTGCAACAGAAAAAGCAGACTCCGATGCTACGCTCGACACCGGAGGAGTCAGTAGATCCCGTGCCATCCTAGATAGCACGGGATAGGCGGACTCATATGATTTCCACCACTGTAATAAATCAAGATTCTTATTGTCAGAAGGTGATAGGATTGAGCAGTAATCGGTATCTAAGTACCGAGACAGCTCGCTCCTATGTGAAGGTCCACCCCTACGTTTCCCCCTCGCTAGGTTAATGGAATAAGCGTCATCTCCGAACAAGGTATCAGTGTCCGTACTCACAGTCTCAATACCACCACCACCATACCTAGTATCGTAGTATGTGAACAGGTCTGTCAACTTCTCGTAAATGAACCCTTGAGGTGGCTCTTCCAGGTTCATGCACGAGGAAATGAAAGTTAGGGTGTTTTCAACCCCTTCCACCTTAGCCCTAGGGTCCATGCATGCTGCGAGGCAATAAAGAGATGGAATGGTGGACCAGTACTTCAGGTACTTGGTCTCCATCTCTGCAACCATATGGCTGAGCGTCGGGTCCGCTCGATACATTCTAAACATGCTACTAATGTTGCATATGCAACGGAGTGCAATGCAAGTGGTGGGCGTATAAACCGACGAACACATGTTCGTCGTGTCATAAAATATCTTCAGGAATTTCATTTATGAAATTCCTGAATCCCAGTCAGTGTCGTTAACAATAAGTTCGCCACTCTTACTATTGACGTAGTCGGATATCACGTGTTCGTATCCAACACATGATTCCAACATCAGGTACGTGTAATTCCAACGATGTCTCACATCAAATTGGAATTTCTTCTTCTTAAGATTCGCAGACAAACAGAGATTACCAAACTCTTATAGTCTGCGAGGAGTGCGAATATACTTGAGTGCATTGCGTATATTTTCCAACGCGGGGGAACACACCTTCATACCCGCTTGAACTATCAGGTTAATAACATGACACATGCATCTGACATGAAATATCTCTCCTAAAGGTGCGTCTCTAATATTCCTAACAAACATATTGATCGCTACTCCATTATTCGCAGCATTATCGAAAGTGACACTAAAAATTTTATTTTGAATTTTATATTCCCTAAATATTTTCATCATACACTCAAAAATGGCCGGGCCATCTTGAGGATGAAGAATCTCAGTGAATCCTAATATTTTTTTATTTATTGTTCAGTTTGAATCGACATAATGACTCGTGATACATGCATAAGAAGAATCATCGTGACATGTCCATATATCGGACGTCACGGACACCACTCCACTAAATGCCAAAAATTCCTTAATTATTTTTTGTTTTTCTAACTTATATATCTTTAGTATGTCACTCCTAGATGTTGACCTAGGAATCCTACGATAGGATGGCTGAAAATAAGTCTGCATGATGCGGACTACCCTCGAATCTTCCGAAAATCTGATCGGAAGACCCATCAATGTGATGAGTCTGGCCATGCCGTCCCTACCCAACTCGCTGGAGTATACGAAGGGAGTAAACTTTGAGAATGAACTCGATCCAGTCTCAAAAAATGTAGTGCCAAGTTGGGTTTGCCTAGGATCTAACGGTCCATGTTTTTTGGAGCATATTTCAGCATGCCTCTTTAGGTGCCCAGTCCCACATGTACTCTTGCATGTTAAAAGTCGCATAGAATATTTGCACTGTGCCATTTCATGTTCCTCACCCCTAACATCTAATTGTGTTATGATTTTAAAATGTGTCCAAACTACAGAAGTCCTCATAGTTTTTTGTTTTTTAGAACTTTGGGCTGAGATGACAGGAGAAACCAAAGTTTCAGGAGCCACAGACGTTTGTGTAACACTAACATTTTCATTTTCCAAATTTAAATATGTGTTAGGTAAATTTGTCATTTTTTATTTTTCGTACGTTTTTCTAGAGAGAGAAGCTTTAGAGAGAGAAAATAAAAAAAAGTAAATTATATTACCCGGTAAAAGCAATGAGGTCACTCACGTGCAAGATGCACTGCAGGAAGCTTTGATGTTCAAAACTCAAGTTGAGTTTCACGAAAATCCAAGCCGAAATCAAAATCACGAGGGCCGAGAGAGAGAAGCACAGTTTATGTGAGAGAGAAAATATTGAGAGGATTTATGCTTTTGAAAAACATAAATTGTATAGGGAGGGGGGTAGATTTTATAGGCTAAATAAAGTTTTTTTTTTAAAAAAAATTATTTTTTTATTATTTTTTTGAATTTTTTTATTATATTTAAGGGGCAGAATCACGAGGACCGTCGGATTCTGCCCCCTAGCCGTTGGAGTCGAATCCAAGGGCTGAAAATCGCTCAAAGTTTGAAAATTTTTTTTTTTCCGTTAGAAATTTCGAATTTCTCGGTTTTCGGAGAAAAGACCGCGGGTCGGGTCGGTTTGGACCCGACCCGCGGTCTTTTTACCGGGGGGCCCGGGGCCCGGATGGGTCGAGTGACCGAGTCACGACTCACGACTCAGTGAGTCGTGACTCGTGACCGTGAGTCGCGACTCACGCCACGGCACGCGTGGCACGCCGCCAGTGCCACGCGTGCCTGCGGGACCGGCATGGGATGGACCCGTGCCGGCGTGCCGTGCCGGGCCAGGCACGGCACGACACGTGCCTTGCTTCGCCCGGGCACGGCACGGGCCCGGGCACGGTTTTTGAACGTGCTGGGCCGGCCCAGGCACGGCCGAACCATGCCGTGCCGGGCCGGGCCGGCCCGGCCCGTTTGACACCTCTAGTTGTAGAAGTAAAAAATAAGTATTTAAGTGAAACAATTTAAACTAAAAGTGGTAAATAGTGAAGGTGGCCCAACGCAACCTAAAAAAGACCTAACTTTGCATGGTAAAATCTGACCAAAATGGGCCCAAAATTAGCACATACTAGCATGACCCAAAGGCATAGATCATGTTGGGTCTCGGGGTTCGGCTTATGCGACACCTGAGCAAGTGGCACAACATGACTTTTGCCCACCCACCAGAAACAAATTTAGCATTGGTCCTCGAGGTATGGGTCATGTTTGAGTCATGCCTCGGGATGGCATGAACCCTACCTAATGTGCAAAGTGTGAGATTCATATGCTATTTAAAAAAAATGATTATGGATCAGGTCGAGATGGGCTCAATGACTATGCCCATCTTTGATCTGACCTGACCATGGTCTTTTCATCTAGTCATGGTTACTTATTAATGCAATCCCAGTCTAACTTGGTCATGGAACGAACCCATATCAGCATGAACCGGACCAAGATTAGCTTTACCGAACCCATGCTAGCTTGGATCGAAGCCATGCTAGCTTGGGTTCGAATTGTGCCAGGTTAGTCATTTGTCCGGCCCAACTCGTCAGGCTCAGGTTGCCTAATGAGCTACTAGGTCTTGTTGGGCTCTCCCTAATTTTTTAGTCATGCAGACCCATAATTGTCGTATGACCTGGGCCACAAAAAATTTGGTCTTTAGCTCGACATGGCCTATTTTTAATCTCTAGTTTGGATGCTACTCTTCAATATGAGAATTTCAAAATATTTTTAGTGAAGTATAATATTAAGTACGAACTATCTTGTTAATAGAATATCTTTTTTTTATTATGTCTCATAGTGTAGTTATTTAGATCTTGTATTTTAAAAAAATATTATTTAGTATGGTTCATAAATTATTTGATAATATTTATTTTGTTTATTATATCTTTATAAATCTGTATAAAATAATACTTAGTATTTTGAAATATATCTTTCTTAATTAATTTAGTATTTAAAAAGGGTATAAACATTTTTTATTAGATTCTGATAGAATATTAATAAGTATTGTTATTTTTTTAAAGATAGACTCATTTTTTATCGACCCAAAGAATACTAAGAATATAGAAGATATAGTTATACCTTAACTTTTCTTCACTCTTCTATATTTCTACTTAGTTGTGCTTTGTGCAACTAAATACATCTATGACAACTAAGTAAACAGTGAGATGTAAAGGTGTCTATGGCAACAAATGAAAAGTTATAATGGTGTCTATGAATATAATAATAAAAAATAATAATTTAATAAATCATTTTAGCCAATACACTGCTGCAAAAATACCACAAGTTTATGTAAATCTTTTTACTATCAATCTGGTCTTGAGTTTATTAACATTTCATTTGAATTTTTTTTTATTATGTACTCTTATTTTGATCTCACTGATTATTTACTTGAAGGACTCAAAACAAGATCATATATATGATTAGATGTGATTGTATATAGTCCATACAACATTGTTTGTTATCATCTTGAATGACTAAGTATCTTGTAAGTGTATATGGAATATTTATGATATCAAGAAAAATAAAAAACTAGAATATATAGTACTAAAATGAGAGTAAAATAACATGCGTGATAATGAATATTGAGTAAACATATTTCTTGTTCCTTCTGCAATGTAATCTGAAGGTCCAAGTTGATATTTTGAATTAGATTAACTAATGTGATAAAAGATTTGTTTGGAAAATATTATGAATGTATTCGTGTAGTATATACTTTTATTTTGGGATTATTAAGTCTCCAATGTTCATTTATCTTTCTCAGAGGAACTCACATCTTGTGTCTAGTAGGACACTTATATTAAGCTTTTTTTTTTGGCATAATGCTCTAGTAAAGGTGTCACTACTCTTTTCAAAGCCACTTGAACAAGTGATATTAGATGTTTGTATAGGAGCAAGGTTAGCATTTATCTCAATGTGAGGAGTAATAGCTGGACACAGGAATAAGTCTACCACTATAATGTATGAAGTTATATTCTCTTGAATCAAGTCTTTGAAGAACTTGTTCATGAAGAATATCATATTGACACTCATTATAATTCTTTTGGTCTATGGTTAGTAACACTTGTACCCCTTGTGAGTACTAGAGCACATAATAAATGCATACTTGATGTCATGCACAATCATATTTTCTCTACATGATGAGAGATCTTAAACAAAATAAGTAAGTAGACTTAAAAAATCACAGGTAAAAAATAAAAATGTCTTATAGTATAAAAGTTGATATAAGTTATACTTTGAGAAGTGAACATAAGATGACATTTTATTGATTAGAAAGTTAATGGATAATATTACTTCTTGCCAAACCTAGGTGCACTCTTATGCTATAGGAGTGTCTTGATTATCTCAACTAAATATTAATTATTTCTTTCAAATATTATATTATGTATTGAAGTGCTAATATAAGAATGTTTGAATTATCATGTATTCCTTAAAGAAATAAGAAATTTGATGAGAATTATATTCTAAATTATTATTACTTATCAATATTTTAATGACACGATCAAACTAAGTTTTTTTCATAGAATCTTATAAAAATAAAAATAAAGATTTTTTTAAATAATTATAATTATATATTGATAATGTTACTTCTCAACATCTTAATGTATACCATTACTTCTCGCCAAAAATATTAAGGCACACTCTTATGTAGCAGGAGTATCTTGATTATTTCAACTAAATATTGATTATTTCTTTTAATTGTTCTATTATGTATAGAAGTGTTAACATAAGATGTATTATAAATTATTATTTTTTTCTAAAGAAATAAGAAATTTAATGAGAATTAATTTCTAAATTATTATTACTTCTCAACATCTTAATGACATGATTAAATTAAATTTTTTTTTTCATAAAATTTGATCAAAATAAAAATAATTAAGATCTTTTCTTAAATAATAATAATTATATGTATCAAGTATAATTATCAATAAAAATAAAAAAAATATCTTAAGTTATCATATGCAATTATATTAAATAGTTTCTAAACATCTAAGTGATTCATATGAAATGAATCTTTCCTAATACTCACTTGACATGTCGAATATGAAACTTTGGTATGCTTATGTAATTGATGTATCACAAATAATAGATGTCACTTTTCTAATATGTATTTATAAAATCTTTAGTTTGTCCAATAATAATTATCCTAGCTGAGAGTGTATCAGTTATCACAAGTAGATTAAAAATACATAAATATCTAGATAGGCTCATTTGTGTAGAGAATAACAAACACAATCTATGTTGCTCAATCCTCAGAAAAGCTATCTATCTAATTTGTCGATCCTGTATAAAGACACGAGTATAAGAAAAAATAATCACTAACTTATTGCTTAATAAAATAAATAATATTAAATAAATTATGATAAAATTATAGTTTATATAAGACATGTATAAAAAAAAAGATTTTAATATTGATATTATCTTGCTCATGACTAGTATAACATTAATATTATTAATGATAATATCAAAAGTTCTAGACTCAATAAATAAAATAAAGAGAATATATTTATCTATATCTTGTGTATTGGCTAATAAATTTATGATCTAGAATACAGAGTGAGACGATGCGAATATAAAATTATAGACATAAGAGTATTTTTGATGGGTGCTAATAGTGTCAAATGAAATAAATCTTTAATAGTTCTCATGAGTAAATATGTCAATATTAGCATATGTATAAGTGAAATGTCTAGTAGTCTATTGTATAATTTTGAAACTGGGAAACAACCTTGACGAGTATACTAACAAAGTCAATTGTCAAACCTTCTTATATGTGTCGCAAAAATTAAATATGTTGGACATACTTGTGCCAATATATTATCATAAATATAATAATAATTTTGTATTACTCATTTCCAATCCAACTCATCTGACTCAACCTTAGGTAGTTCATGTAACAGTTATCTCATGTATCATTGGCTCACGAACTAAATTATTTCCAATATAAATCATTATGAATACATACCCATCCTCAATTTTTACTAAGTTATCCCTATTGGTCTTTTGCTAATTATAGTTATCCCTTTCAGCAAGAGTTGAACACAAAATATGTAGGACTGCTATGGCATGATAGTCACACAAGCGAACTAAGTACTCAAACTAGTATAAAACAAAATGTGCCACACATTTAGCTTTTCCAGATTACAAAATGTATAAAACACCACAATTTGCTCGTCTAACACTTCTCACACTAGTCTAAGTACCTCATGACCCTTAATTGGGCCTTTAATGGGTATGCACTGGATCTGTACTAGCATCACCATATGAACACCATAATGATAACCGTTATAGGGGCTACCATAACTTGGATTTAACACTGAAAATTGACTATCAGATATCCAATGGCTATAATTACTCAGCATATACATGGAAATGAAAAAAAAGAATATTGCCGAACATTATCAACAATTCATGCTGTTGTTGCTGGCACAAACTGTCAGTGAAACTTCTGACCGACACTAAAAAGTTACGCCACCACTCGATACCATGCGTGCCATCATTACTTTGTCAAAAATGACTAGTGACATTTACAACGGCTGATTAGGGTTTTGGCCATTGAGAAAAAATGAGGAGAGAAAAAATTAATTGCAAAAATTATTTTCAAAATATCATATCAATTATATATTTTGTTTATGACAGCCAACATATCGAATGTTTTTAAAAAATAAAAGAGAAAAAAAACAAAACCAAACCTCAATATTTATAATTTATTATCAATGGACTGTATTACAAGATACAAATATTTCAAATATTTTTTTTTAAAATGTTTTCATTAGTGTTTTGCAAGAATGGATAATATTTCGACAGATTTTTTTCAGGAACTATGAAATAATTTTTATTTTATTTTTTTACATTGAGAAGAACCCTAATATATCTTTTTTTTTTTGTTATTTTTCTTGACTACTTGTCTTGATCATTCTTAATTGTCAAATTGAGATTTTTAGATCAAGTATATAATATATTTTCTCACTTGATTATGAGATACATCATTTATGAACGTACCATAAAGTTTCATATTTTGTTTGTTATTTTTATTCTAGCAATGATTCTTTTACCTTAATTCACATAAATGATTTGGGATTTCTTAGGTCTGAGACTCATGATTTTTTTAGATTTTTTGTTAACTTTATTAATAATTATTCCAAATTTATGTGTATTTATTTAATGAACAAACATATGTATTTTAATAAAAATACACAAATACAATTTAATTATGATATTGAAATATTAATTGATATAGCTTATGTTGTATGTGTATATGTGTGTATATATATGTACACACACACATGTATTTATTTATTTATTTAGTATAAGATAATGCATCAGATTTTTATGCCAATACTTCATCCTAAATTGGAATTCATGCAAATAAAAATGTGTATTTGATTGAAAATCCTATGATATTTTTAATGCATAAAAAGTATTTTCAAGAAGTCTTAAGTGGATGTTGTTTAAATTGCAAATTATATGATTAATCACATGTTTCCTCTTTTTTTTTTTTTTTAAGTTGATACTATTTTAGATTTTATATTCAAGTCATAATTTATTGTTTATCTTAGTAATTTTTTTGGTGTACCTTTTTTGTTTAGGTTCTAACTATTAGATTTGATAAAATGATATATAAGGTTGTTAAGTATAAATTCATTGCATATTCGAGTTATTTTTAATGACATATATCTTATCCACATATGAAATATTGCTTGATTATTAATACTGGTATTAAATTCTATCATACTCACAATTTTACTAATATTTTTTATTTACTATAGTATTGATGAGAGTATATAATATACGAGTTGTCTTAATTACATTTATTCATTATATAAAAGAATTTTTTCTATATTGATTGATATGAGTGATCATATTTTATTCTTTATTATGTGGCCTAAAAATCAATATAGTGACAGAGCGATTCTAAGGAAAAATAAAGAGTAGGATGTGCTAGGGTGAGGGCTAAGAACCCTAGAGGGAAGGTGCACTTGCTGTGCGACAGAACTCAAGGTAGAACAGTGCATTGAAGTCCACATTGTCAAACTCAAAGGATATCCATCGTCTAATCATTTTAGCTCATTAACTATATAAGGACATTCACGTGTGCTTATTTTGTGTGAATTTTATTGATGGTGTATGAGTTGTTTTGACAACATTAATGTATACAAAGATTTTAAAATACATTGTTGATTTGTGCCTGGAGGTGAGATGCCCAGAAATTGTCCAAGGGCACATGCTTTTTGGTATGAGGCATACTCAATGCATGTCTTTGATGCCTTCCTCGGTGAAACAAATGTTCTATTGTGGGGTATCCAACCAGGGGTAAATAAAAATTGAAGAAAAATTTTTAAACCCTAAAATTCCCAGGTTGAAGTTAGAAATCGATTGAGAAAGCCATTTGGAGAACCACATTTGGCCAGTGGTGGTCCCTAGCTTATCATACGTGATGATATAGATGGATAACTTCACTTGGAGAACCATTATTTCTTTTTGCGACTCCTCTGCCTACATAATTTCTCTCCATAAACATTGTCTATCAACATATCTGCTGCTTAGCTCTAACATTCACTTTAATTTCTAAAAATTGTTTGTAATTTTGAAACTGTATTTAATGTGGATTAGTCAACTGTGTGTCTAGTCTTCCCCCCGGTCCTGATTATGATGTTTTTTTTTTTTTTTTGCAGCTTTAACAGAGCCAATTGATTTGTAAGTAGTAGATGTCCAATTCCTCTAACTTGTCCTATAGAATTATGGGCAATCTGCTTGTGCATCTAACCAATTGTCAGACCTTTGTGCTTGCAGATATAGTGAATGGATCGATGAGTGTGAACGTGTCAATGGTGTAGGAATGCCCCTACCAACTGTATGATTATTCCAGTCTTTAAATGCATTTAAGTGATATTTCATTTATAGTAAGTTCTGATTATGAAGCTTCTTATATATTAACTAATTGCCAAACTTTGTTTTCTGTTTCTGCTTTCAAACACCCCCTACTTGCTTTATTAAAGAGACAGGAAGATTAAAAACATCAGCAACCATGCAATAAAATATTTGTGGGTTTTATTGTTGTTTTACAGAGCTTCAAACTAAAAAGAAAATCTCAAAAATTTTCTTTTAAGGTCGCATTTTTTATATTTATTTAAATTGTTAGAAGTTATTTTTTTTTTCAAAAACATTATTGTATAATCATGATCATGAAATTTTTCTCTTGATATTGACTTATTGTTAAGATTTACTGCACAAATTATTATTTCACCAAGCAATTTGTTATTAATACATGTACTTGCTTGTATTGAACTCTCTTCTGGTTATTAATATGAATTATATATGTTCTCTCCTCCACATTTGATTGTAACATCTAAGGTTTATTTTTTCTTTTCTAATCTGACTTTCTCCTAACAACCTAAAATTGCATTCAACATTATTTTATGTTTTAATGTATCTAACTTTCTTCCTTTCAACAAATCTTACATGTTGCAATCTCTCCAAGGAATCAATCAACATTATTTTATGTTAAAAATTTTCTATAACTCATGGTTCTCTTTATCTTTCAAAAAAGTTATGTTACCCATTGGTTCTCTTCAAGGAATCTTTCCTAATCCTTCTCCTCTAGTACAATATCTGTGCAAAGGCTTAGATAATCAATTTTGGACAAAAAATCTTGTGCTCTAATTTATTTGTTGAAACATATATAGAAGCACTTAATATTAGTTTGTGAGATCTAGAAACAAATTATTATGATAATTTTGAGAATATCAAGTGTTTTTATTATAATTTTATGATTATATTGAATTTAAGCATTATGATTAAAATTATATGTTGAATTGGTAAATTATTCTATGCATTTTGTTGTTTGTGCATGATTATATATTCCACCAAAATTCTTTACTTTTGGTAGAATATAATATATATTTGGTAGATTAGAGTTTAATTTGAAAATATTTATTGTTAAATATTTTTATAATCGACAATATATTTTTGGATAGGAAATATATTTGAATTATATTTAAAAATTAAATTTTTGGATTTAACAAAAAATTATTTGTGATAGATTTTGAAAATTAAAATTTTGGAATTTTAAAATTTAATCATGGAAGATTCTAAAATTAAATGTGGCAAAATCTAAAATTTAATTTTTGTTATGAAAATTCAAAAAAAATAAATTTATGCGAAACTTAAATTTAATCTTTGTTAAAATTAGAAAAATATATTTTTCAAGAAAAGGAAAAGTATTTTTTTAACGAATTCATTATTATGTAATCAAACTCATAATCACTCAACATTATAAAAACATTGAGATAGATGAAATGTCACTTTTTGTGTCACAGTCATTTCCAAGCACTTTGACTATAGGATACATGTGAGAGGCCTTCTTAGTTACACTGCCATTTTCTAGTACTGATATAATGATCAAGAGAGAGAAATTCCAATGCCTAGACCATTACCTGCCCAGCACCATTACTATATTTTGATATGAGAGTTTAATTACAATATTGTGTCTATTCCTAGCATTGTGACCCTATATGAAAAATAAGAAAAACAAACACACAGTTACATTTACTTCATTGTATTATAATTTTTTGTTAGAATGATATTAGATTCATGTCATAATTATTGCCTAGTATCATGATTTTGTATTATAAAAAACTTGAGATACATTCCAAAGTTATAGTCATATTCTAAAGTTATGACATCAAGCTTAAGAGATGAATATCAAAGTTATATTTCTCTTTTGAAAGTTATGAATTCATATTTAAAGTAATGTAAAGTTTTCTAAGTATAAAAGAGGAAGAGGGAGAAAGTACAAAGAGCTCTTCTATCTATGATCCATGAGATAAACTAAAAAGTAAAAACTTGAAATTTGGGTGTATTACTCATTGGGAGTATTGATGCTTATGAAGCTAAAAGTGAATATTCTTTTACATGTCAATCAATTATACATGTATTAGAAAAATTAATTTTTAATTAGGATTGATATTATATAGAATATTTTTCTATTATGATTTCACCTTTAGTGTGTAAGTTGCATTGTCACTAAAGAGGATGATGATAAGTAATTTTTAGAACATGCATGAATATCTTATAATGAATACGATAGTAATAGCTTTTGTGAATTGATTTTACTTATGATTTTCACTAGTGAAACTTGAGGAAAATATATGTTAATCATGTGAATATGATATTTATGAAGCTTAACATTTAAATACTTATAAACTATGTCAATTCATAGTCTTTATAATACATGAGGCTAGAGAATATAAATATACATATGAAGTAATTAGTAAGAGTAATTGATGAGTTTCTTAAAATATATGAGATTGTGAATGACTCTCAATCAGAAATGATTTGTTGTCTTAGTAGTGACATACCGAGGGACAATTATGAGAGGATCAACATTGAGATGAAATCAATGGTGATAACTATCTTATATGCTATTATGATAAAAAGTTATTACACAATAACTCAATATTTATTATTCCCAAATATAATATAATTTAAGCTAATTTGAATATACATCACATAAATTAAATGAATAAATCTATAAGTTTAAGATTGATTCCAAAATCTGAATATATATTTTATTAGAATTAAGTTGTGTCACTATTGAATAATCAAACTATCAATATAACCCACATGAGATTAATATATTGACAAAAGTCTTCTTTATTACTTGTAGGTCTCTATTAATGAGATGTTCTCGCTAGTGATCTTTTAAGATACTAACTAACTAATAAAATTAAATGTTATAACAAAATTGCAATAATAAATAATGTTGAAATTAGAACTTTCAAGAAATTTAAGCTAAAATATGTGTCAATAATTATCATCATCAACTAAATTTTATTCCAACTACTTAAGGTCGACAATATGAATCATGTTTTTCTAATTTACACTATTAAAAAATATGCTAACTTTTAATATTTTAGTTGTTAAATCCTTATTATAACTTATATACTATATTTCTTCTACTCTCACTTCTAGTTTTTTTTTTCTATCCATCTAAATAGTCTCATACTTCCTAAACACTACACTAAAAGATCTATGTTGAACATGGCAAAACCATCTCAAATAATTTTCCTTTATCATATAATATATATATATATGGGTTATTCCCTTTTCCTATCAATCCTTTGTATATGTTAGTTCTTGTTCACTCAATAATTACTTCAATAAAATAAGGCTAGTCTCTACAATTATTATATAGAATTTTTATTTTAATCTATCTGGTACTTGTTTATCACAAAGAAATTCTAAAGTAGCTCTTCATGTGGCTTATCCAACATGGATCCTATGAGATATTTTCTTGTCAAAATTTATGTCTCTAATTAGCATAAAGCATATACATTTGAAATAACTAACCTTTGATATTTTTATATCTTAGATTAATTGCTAGGATTGCCACCATATAAGATGATAGAGATTGAAATCAAATTTTTTCTTAGTACATCTTCTATATCTAAGGCATGGTACTAGGTGGTCACCATTAAATTAAAACAGCTTAATTATAACCCCAATAGTTGTTAGACAAATTCTCTATTCATCTTAGTTATTCACTCCCTAGAATTGATGGAATGTTTGACTAGATAAAAGGAAACTATTTTTTTGAAGATTGACTGGTGATGGAATACCACTAGTTGAAGACTAAAGAAGTAGATGTTTCATTGACAATGTTTAGAATTAGATATGCTCAACATGTTTTTCTTGCAATATCAATTTGGTTGACTAAAGCTCCAACAGATTTTATGAAGTGTATGGCTCAAGTATTCAAGTAGTATCTAGACAAATTCATTAATGTATTCATTGATGTAGAATAGTATGCTCTTAATCTCTTAAAAATATAATGTACACTTAGAGGTGTCAACTGGGTCGGGCCGGCCCTGCATGGAAATTTTCCGTGCCCGGGCTCATGCCGTGCCGAGGCCAACCGGGCCTCGTGCCGTGCCTGGCCCGGCACGGTACTGTGCCGAAATCATTTTTTTTTAAATTAGGGTTTCAGGCGCGCCCAATTCCTAATTATTTTTAAATTAGGGGTTCGGGCGCGCCCAATTCCTAATTTTTTTAAAATTAGGGTTTTAGGCGTGCCGAAACCCTAATTTTTTTTTTAATTTAGGGTTCGGCCCGACCGGGCCGAACCCGGCGAATTGTGCCGCAGGCCCGTGCGGGCTGAACCCCCACAAAATCGTGCCGGGCCTGAAAAAAATGGGCCGGGCCGGCCCGCGTCCCGTTTGACACCTCTATGTACACTTGAAGAAAATATTATAAATCCTATGAAAGAAAAAATTATACTAAGTTCAAGAAGTGTGAATTTTGGCTAGATGAAGTGGTGTTCTTGGGTTATATAGTCTCAAAGGAAGCCATTTCTATAGACCTAACATAATGGAAGTGCTTAGCAACTAGTCATGACCTATGAATAAGTTAGATATATAATGCTTTGTTAGTCTAACAAAAAATTAACAGAAGGTTTTTCACGGGTTGTTGCTCTCATGAGAAGATTAACACATAAAAATGAAAATTTTGAATGGCCTGAAAAATGTAAAGATGACTTCTAAATCTTGAGATAGAAATTGATGACAAGTCCAATATTGATGTTACCACAAGTTTTATGAAAATTTATCATGCCTAGTGGCGTTTCTAAGAATGATTCTTATGCATTTTAATATAGAATGTGAAGGTAATTGTTTAAGCATCTTGATTATTGAAGGAGTATGAGAAAACTTATTTGATGCATAATTTGGAAGTAGTGGTGGTAATCTTTTATTTTAAGATCTAAATGAATTAAACATGAGAAAACATGGATGCTTTGAATTGTTAAAGGATTATGACAGCATAACTATCATTTTAATATGTGAATGTACAACAAATGTCTTAAGTAGGAAAATGATGACTGGTATGTATGTTAGATTAGAATTGCCAAAAGATATTTAGAAATTACTATTAGAAGTGATGAGCAAGTGTGAAATAGTGAAATATATCACATTACTAGTGAAACCCATATTTCTAAAAAAAATAGTATCAATTGATAAATAATCCTAATTCAATCAAGAAAATAAATATAAAATGAACAATCAATATATATCATAGATTCAAAAAAATGGACTTATTCAATATAGAGAAATAATTTGCATGCCATGAAAAAGAAGAATAAAGATAACATTTCTAGTATTTGATTTTGACGAATATCCAACATGCCATAGAGTTAAAATAGAACGAGCAGCTCAATTTGCAGTGGAATGCATGAGCGATTCTTCAATATTAAGAAACACAAAGCTTAATTTGTAGTTAGATGGTTGACATGTCAAAAACTTAAGATATATGATCTCAAACCATCAGATTTATTAAAGCCCATAATGATTCTAGAGTGAGAATGCAATGACATACTTATGCGTTTTATTATGGGATTACCAGAAACTAGGAATGGAAATACCTCTGTGCAGCAAATTGTAGATAAATTGATGAAATCAGCTGCTCCCTTTCTTTCTATGAAAAAAAAAAACATATTCCAAAGTGTCTATGTTTATACTATTGACCATGATGCTCAATTTGTGCCTATGTTTTGGAGATTATTGTAATATACTATGAGGACCGAACATAATTTAAGTACAACCGATCATCTTCAAATATAATGTTAGAGAAAAGCAGCGAAATAAATATTAGAAGACTTGATGTAAACATATATGATTGATATTCAAGGATGTTAGAATGAATAGCTAGCACTTGTGGAGTTCACATACAATAATAACTATTTGATCATCAAATAAAATGACTCTATATGAATGAGACTTTGTATGGAAGAAAATATAGAATGAGATGAAGTGGGGAACAAAAGTCGTCATGACTCAAAATAGTGTAAGAAATGATTGAAATGATAGAGTTGATATGAGAACGAATCAGAAAAGCCCAAGACAAACATAAAATATATGCTGATGATAGGAGAAAACCTCTAGAGTTTTCTACCAGGAACCAAGAATTTCTCATGGTAACTTTGTTGAAAAGAGTTATGAGATTTGGTGAAAAGAGATAATAGACTATTTGAATAATCTCTCTCCATTCTTAGATGAGAGGATCAAGGTTGGAGAAGATCTAACCAACAAAGAACCTTCAATGTAAATCCAAGATCTAGGAGTAAAATCATAGTGCAAGAAGAAAACTTCACAACTAAAAATTCTATGGAGTAATTATTCAATGGAAAAATACTACTTTGGAAAGTGAAGATTATAAGATAGAAGTATCTTCTTTTCTATGCTTGAAATTTTGAGGAGAAAATAGTTGATACATGGAGAGAAATATAAAATGCTAAACCTTTGATATAACATGTACTTAAATAATTTTCAAAATAATTAAGTGGTTTGAATTTCAATTTGTTTGAAATTTAAATTTATTGATTATTTTCTTTGGTACAAAAATTAGCAAGTGCTAGATAAATTTGACAGGACTAGATGTGTGAAGTCAATTAGATAAATACTTCAATTCAATTAAAAGTTGTCATTTAAATTCTATGATATAAAGCCAATTTAAGCTCAAATCGGTAAAAAACTCCAATACTATTATTGGGTGCAAATTTGAGGCTTTTCATTTTTCTTTTTTAAAAGTATCATAAAATTTCGTGTGCCCAATTATTTCACATATGGCCCCAAAAAACATTTTTAGTTGTTTAACTATAATTGAATCCAAAGAACTAAATCATCAAATAAAGTCTAAAAATGATCTAGAATAAGCTGAACTAAGATTTTGTAGAATTTAGTTGAAAATCAAGATTTTGTTTGAAGGAAAGATAAAGATAAATCACATACTAGGAACTCATTGGTTCCAAGAGTAAAATATCAAATATTCCTACCCATATTTTATTCTCTCACTCCGAGTCCAAGAGATTAAGCATAAAATAATGAATTTCTTTTTCTACTAGATATGGGATATTGGATAGTTTGGTATTTGTGCTGTGGTGACTGATATGTTTACATAGTGTAAATGAAAGTGAGAAATATAATGATTATGTGGAAAACATGCAGTGTTAGATTACAATAGAATTAATATTCAAGCAAATTCGAAGTCAGGGTTTGTGGTTTATTGTTTTATGAAAATGTGAAGTTAGGGACCCATGAAATTTAGTGATATTTTAGGATTTATTTGTAAATTAACACATTTATGAGGCTAATAAATAATTTAATTGAAAAATATTTTGCATCAATTCAAATGTTGCAAACCATGTGTTTTGCATTTTTTAATGAGCATATACATTCATATCGATTCTTCGCGCGCGTGCGCGCGCACACACACACACATACGCACGCACATGCATACTTAGAGTGACCTTATGTTTGCACAAAGAAATTATTGTTTGGAATGGTGGATAGTACTCTCCCCTATCATGCTACAACACTTGTTGATTCTGCATGTGCAAAACTATTCATTGCCTTCTGACAATGAGATGAAGGCAACATGTTTTTTAGTATGTGTGGTTGTCAAACTCAAATATTAACACATTTTAAATGTCGCACTAATCAATCTAACAAGTTGACAATTTAATATATATATATATATATATATATAGTCAAAGATGTTCTACTCAATTGATAATCTACTAGTCAGTGCTATATTGTTGATACAAGCTACTAATTGCTACGTTTTTATTAGTTATTACATTACATTGTTGTTATACTATATCTTTGATTTATTTATAAATATCATTCTTGAAGTCATATATGATTAATGTTTTCAAACCTATAAATGAGGACCATTAAGTTATGGTTATACAAATATAACACATTAAAATATATGAATGATATAATTGGAAATTAGTGTGTAAAGATTGTTAAGATAAACTAGTGAATGAATACCAAAATTAGGTTTCAAAACTTTTTCATGTATTCACAATATGGCTACTTAATTTTTAAATGAATCCAATTTATAATTTTTAATTTAAACATTAAAACTTTACTGAAAATAGTGGAATGCTCACAATATGAGTCCATAAAGCAGGATCTATTCATTTCCCAAAAATATATATTTTTTGTTTTTAGATTTTTGCCAAATGTATGAAACAAAAATTATGTAACAAAAATTAAATTTAAAATTTGCCAAAGTTAATTTTAGAATCTCTCATAATTAATTTTTCAAATTAAAAAAAATAATTTTCAAATTTTGTCACAATTAATTTTATGTAAAGTCCAAAAATTTAATTTTTACATGCAATTTAAATATATTTCCTATCCAAAAAAATATTATTGATTCTGAAAATATTTAGCCATAAATATTTTTAGAATAGATCCTAATTCTGTAATTTTGATAGAATAGAGATAATCACAGATAAATAACAAAATGCAGAAAATAATTTATGAAATAAACATCAAATTACAACAACAATAATTAATTTGAATGTAAACATAAAATTATAATCGAAAACACTTGGTATTCTCAAAATTATCTTAGCAAGCCATTTTTCGATTTGACATAACTGTATCTGATGCTCTATTTTTTTTTTGCAAATAAATCCAAGCACCCATGATTTTTGTGCTCCAAATTCGAGCACCCAAGCCATTGCACAACTATTGCACCTGAGGTGAAGGAGAATAAAAGATTTCTTGAAGAGAACCAAGAAGTTACATAAGATTTTTGAAAAAAAAAAAAAGAGAATAACCATGTTAGAAGCACACGTGCCAACTTCAACCCCGTCGGGGCCAAGCACTTAGAATGAGTAAAGAGTGGCCCATAAACCAACCAAGTTGAATGATTACATTTTGATGTGATAATTCTAGGTTTATTTAAGTGAGTTATGTGTGATAGGCTATCTAGTAGATTTGTGTTGGGATTGAGAGTATTTTAGTTTGTTTTCAAGCAGTAGAAAGATTAATTTCTTATATTATTTCGTATCTCTTTTCTAATTTTCTCTCTTCTATTTCCTTTCCTTTAGTCATTATGGTTCCTTTTTTCTTTGATGCTTTATAGGTGTCAGTAACATTTGGTGCTTTCGTTGATTATAGTTGATGCAATGACAACTCACCATTAGGCCCTGGAGGAATCTTTATCTCAAATCTCTAACCACCAACAAATCCACAGTACTATTATTTCTAAATTTGAATTCACACTAACTATGGATTCACAGTATTGTAAGGTCGTTAGCTGAAAATTTTGTTTATAATGAGACTATTCAAAAATCCTTAGTGGCTCAACAGACTATCCTGGAAGACTTAATGCAAATGCTATATCATCTAGAAAAAGCTTCAGATGCTCCTCCCTTACTACCCACTCCCACAACCACACCCTTCCAATTTCAATCTACACCCTACCTTGTTTTCCCATTGATTGCTTGGCTAACCCCATACTCCCTCCCTCCACATTTGTCAATTCTTTGGTTAACCCCAGGCTACCTAAACTAGATATTCCTTTTTTTTTGATGAGAATGTTTCAAGGTGGCTCTTTTAGTTAGAATGATATTTTTAGTTTCACAATACCCCTCTTGATTAGCATCTCTATAGTACGTTTTACATCGTTGAGGTAGCTTTGATGTGGTTACAGTGGATACATACAACCTAACAATTCTCAACTTGAGATGCTTTTACCTGAGATCAAGAATACTGATTTGGCTTTTCTCGCTTTCAAAATCATGAGGCAACACTCTTCAAATTGTAGCAAACAAATACAATCACTACATATACGATTGAGTTTGAAACTTTATCAACTTGTACATCAGGTCTCACTACTCTAAATCTTCTAAGCTATTTCATCTCTAGATTACGAGATGACATCCACCATGAGTTGCTCTTGCTTAAGCTGAATACCTTATCAAATTTCATGGGAATGAAAAAATTGGTCGAGGAGAAAATTTGTGCAACCAAACTACCTTGCTCAGCTCCTTTTCACATCCCCAATGTCCGTAACCTACTCCAAATCATACACAATATTCCTCAATATCTAAACCATGCCTTTTAATTAAATGATTAATATTAGCTAAAATGTCTGCCAATCATGGAAAGGGGTTTACTTTAATTGTGATGATCGATTCATCCTTAGTCATCATTGTAAACCTCCATAGTTTATGTTTTTGTTGGTCGACGATTTTGATCATCCTTTTGGTACCATGGTAGACCCCATTATGGATGAACAATCCTCATCGCCATCAATGATACCCCTTGATCAGCCACCTTTTTCTTTGGATGATACCCCATCTATTTCTCTACATGCTCAAGATGGTTGATTTGTTCTCACTACACTTCAAGTTAAAGATAGCATTTTAGGACAACTTGTGGGCATTATGGTTGATGTGGACTTGGAAATTCAACCTTCACCCCACTTGAGCATGATTAGTTAGGATTGATGATTCTCTCCATTGTGTTGGCCTCTACTTACATGTCCCCTTATTACTAGCTCAAACACTCCTTCCAATTAAAGATGTCAACCAGGCTAGGTGACTAGGGCATAGCCTGTGACACTGCATGGTTCAACCATATCTGATCTAACATAGCATAACACAATCCAGAACCATGTCTATTTCTAAACCTTGTTTGGCTAGACATGACCCATGTGCCTAGCTTGGTGGTATGATCTACTAGCTGAAGGACTTGGGACAAGTTATGATTGAGTTATAGGTCATGGTTCAAATATTATGAGTGACCACTCAACAAGGCTACTATAGTATCATTCGGATTGATTCTAATGACTATTATGGTGAGAATCTAATAGATGTCATAATTTTGACCATTTTTAAATTAAAAAAGTTATAAAAAATAAAAAAAATTATTTTTTAAATAAATTTGAATTTTATTTCTCTAAAAATAGAAAAGAATAAATTTAGATATTCATTCTTAATATCTTCTCCTCTCTCACTTCTAATTTTCTCTCTAGTCTCTCTTTAGTTTTTTGTAGTATAAATATTAGATATATTATACTATTTTTTTATTTCAATTTATAGTTTACAATTGCATATATGGGATAGATAGTTCATGGTGGTGTGGATGTGTCTGTTAACTTGTGCAACATTGCAACTTACTTACCTCGACATTAGAATTTACAACAAAGCGATTTGTAGTAAAATACTAATTGTTAAACTTTTTTATTATAGTGCTAGTTTGTGAGTTATTTCTTTTAATTTCATTATTTATTTAAAAAATATCAATAATTAAAAAATTTGTACATAGTGAATTTAATGATAATGAGTATGATATTGACGTAGATAATAATGATAACACTACTAAAAAGTCAAAGGTAAAAATTATTTTTTTTAATAGCCTCGACCCAAACTCGTATATTACAAAAAAAATAAAAAACTAGGTGAATATAAGTAGTATTGACATACTTAAAAATTATAAAAACTAAAAGTTCTATAGCTATCGATGAAGAATTAGTATAATTTATATATTATAAAAGGATATATACATATAAGAGTGTATGTGCGAATGACCACCTAAAGATGCATTTCAATCAATATATTAAAAAATATGAAATATTAGATCTAAGATAAACCTAACTTAGCAGTGTAGTCTTATAAACTGGATCTAATTCAGCTTCATTGATCTCATTCATTTAATACAATATTATTGAGAGAGAATGCATGACAAAACTAATTACGATCATATATCTTTTGATTAGATTTTTGAATGATCCTAAAATATTCAGTATTATGCAGACCTACTTCTAACATGCTTATCATAAGATTCTTAATTATAATAAAATATTATAAATTAGAAAATAATTAATAATTAATAAATTTTGGAAATATAGTATAATAGTATTCGTGATGTTTGATATATGAACTAGTCATGACGATACTTCATATACAAGTCTCACGACCCATTATGTAGACCCTACATGGAAACTTGATAAAAAAATATTATGATTTTCTGATTTTCTTTATCTTTATGATAATCTTGTCATATATGAGTGTACAACATAAATTTTTAAGAAATATAATATTCAAAATAAAATATTTAGTATAATTTTTGATAATGCCTCTAATAATAGAATAGATGTTAGTATATTTGTTAGGACAAATAGAGATGAGCTATTAGGTAAGATATTTCATATTCGGTATATGTGTCACGTGAATAACTTCATAGTATAGGTAGGAATAAAAATTATTTCTTACGCACTAGAAAAATAAGAAAATTTAATAAATTACTTTAGGATGCCTAAGATTTAATAGGAGTTTAGCCGCATATATTTGTCCGTAGGGCTATAAAAAAATTTCAAATAGATATGAGATACTATTGAAATTACACTTATATGATATTGGAGTTTTTGTATTGACTACCAATAAGTGATATTTAATTATATCAATGGTAAGAGTGATGAGCTTATTATTGATGATTCAGACTGATACATGAATTTCTTTTATGAAAAATTTGAATATTTTTTATGATATGATGAATATATATTTATTTGTATATACTCTTACCATTTGTATTACACTTAGATACATATGTAATATTAGTAGCATGTTTAGTAATTATAGAGCTCACATTGTATTTAGTATCATGACTGTTAATGTGTGAATCAAGTATTTGAAATATTGGTCTTTCATTCTAATTATGTATTGTTTGATTATATGTACAGATCATAAGGTTAAGATGGAAGGGGTAAAAAATATTTAAATTTAATATTCATATGCATGAACCATATGCACCAACTTAAATTATTCATTCATAAAAAATTAACTGACTTATTTTTATATTATGAAACTATGTATGATAGTTATATGCATGCTCTAAGTACGAATATGAATTTTATATTTAGTGATTGATGACTTCTCCATTTAGTTAGTCATGAGAAAATGATGAGGTAGTCCATCATATAGGAGTGAGCTATTGTAGTACTTATATCAATTATTACTTCATCATATCATATGATGATAATAAGAATTTGAATATTTTGCTATGGTATAAATTATACAAATCTATATATCTCATGCTATTTAAGATGACATATGATCTATTGACCTCTATAGTATCTATCATTGTATCATAGTCTAGTTTTTCTAAAATAGTCAATATTATTTTAGATTAGAGATCGAGATTATGATTAAATATCATAGAGGCACTAGTGTGCATGAAGGATATAGAAGATTTGAGGTTTGTCATTCTGGATAAGGCACAAGAGATGATGTTGAACGATGATTCAAGGGATGTGGAAATTAAGGATATTGAGGGTACTAGCGACATCTTTTGATATATTCATGATGATAATAATGACGATCTATATATCTATACATAGTATCATACGGTAGATACCGATTAAACATTGATTATTCTTGATTTATGCACTATTAATTGTTTATTTTATTATTTTATTATGGTAAAGTACTATTAATTGTTTATTTTATTATTTTAGTATGGTAAAGTACTATTAATTGTTTATTTTATTATTTTATTTTCCATTTTGATTTATGCACTATTGTCTATTGATGTATATAGTATATATTGTATTGGATATAGGTTGTATTTTGTAGTTTTTATCATTTTAAATTTTAATATATTTTTTTATTTGATTTATGCATTAATATTTAATTTAAATAAAATTAAATAATCATAAATCATATTAGAATTTAGGATTGGGGCACAAAAAAGGCCAATTCATGCTGGCCTGAATTTACCCAACCTAGTCCAAACCAGCATGACCCACTCCAGACCCAGCACACCCCAGCATGACCCTGCACTATGTGGGCCAACCATACCATGTTGGGTCTGCCAGCTAATTCTCATGTCATGCCAAGCATGACATGCAAATTATATCGTGTCGTGTCACATGGCACAATGGCAAAACCAAGTTATCATGACATGACCCAGTTGACACCTCTATTCCTAATAGAATTATTTCTTCTACCCATTTATGATATGGAATTGGTCCTATGAGCCCATTGGTTGATAGATTTGAGAGAATATTTTTGATTATCATCAATTGTATATGATTTCTTTTCAATGGAGTTCAAGTTCTTTTGAAAGGTATTCACAATTTTTGCTTAGACAAGAATATCTCAACATTTATTTAGCCTTGGCAATTCAAACTTCACCCTACTTGAACAAGACTATCAAGAATGATGATTCTCTCTACTTTGCTAGCCTCTACTCACATGCACCTAGCTACCAACTCAGACGCTCTTCTCAAATGGAATTATTTCTTCTACCCCTTTATGATGTGGACTTGGTCCTGGGGGTTCAATGGTTGCTATATTTGGAAAAAAATCATTTTTGATTATCATCAACTGTATATGAAATTTTCCTTCAAGATAAAAAAATTCTTTTGAAATGTAATAGACATCCACAATTGTCCCAGATATCTCTATCAAAATTGAAATAGGTAAGAAAAATGGATGTTGTGGCTTTTCTCTTTTGCATAATGTTCTCCACTTTGGTATCTTTGTCACCTTCTGCCTTCAAAGCCCTCACACCAGAAAGCGCATCACAATTTCAATCCTTTCTAACAAATTTTGTACCAATTTTTTAGTCTCCCATAGGCTTACCACTATGGTAATTTTTTGATCATGATATTTTGATACTTCCTAGCTCTACTCTAGTTAATGTTCACCTAATTTGATATCTACCTTTCCAAAAAATAGAAATAGAAGCTCTAGTTCAAGAAGTATTGTCAGAGGGGATTATTCGCCCGATCAACACTTCATTTTCCTCTCTTGTATTATTAGTGAAGAAAAAAGATAATAGTTGGTAGGTTTCTATTAACTATTGAGCATTGAAAACCATTATAGTCAAAGATCATTTTTTTAATCCCGACAATAGATAAGTTGTTGGGTGAACAATATGGAGTTAAGGTGTTCTCTAAACTAGACTTATGATTAGGTACCACCAATTTTGCATTTGATTAGATGATGTACAAAAAATAATATTTCAGATCTATGATGGCTATTATGAATTCCTCGTAATACCATTCTTGTAGTTGAATACACCATCTATGTTCCAAGCATTATCGAACCATTTCTTCTAACCACTAGCATGTCAGTTTTATCTTGTTTTCCTAGGCAACATTCTCATTTATAGCAAATCATGAAATGAACATTTATAATATTTACATGCGGTTCTCTCTATCCTTTAACATAACTCTTTTTATGTAAAACTCAGAAAGTGCCAATTAGGCCAAACTTCTCTATTTTACTTGGGGCATGTAATTTCAACTTTGGGAGTTTTGTGGATTTTGAAAAAAAATATCTACAATTGTTGCTTGGCTAATTCCTTGATGGTGAATAGTTTGAAAACTTCAAGGATTTCTTGGTCTTGTTGGTTATTATCTTCAATTTGTTGCTCAATATGTGTCTCTTCTAGTGCCTCTCAGACAACTATCTCCATACGGATGTTTTGTGCAGTCTAACTCAGCTATTAATGTTATAGAGGCACTCAAATATGCCTTCAATAGCACTATATGGTTGGCCCTCCTCAATGTTGTACAATCATTCATCATTTAGACTGATGCTTTAGGTATTAGTGTTGGGAATGTTATAACGCAACAAAGACATCCATTTGCTTTTTTTAGCAAACATCTTTGTCCTAAGTTCTAAGCAACCTCTATTTATGTTTGTGAAATATTCACAATCACAAATGAAGATTAAGAAGTGGCATCAATATCTTTTAGGAATACATTTTATTATTCAGACAGACCATTAAAATCATTAGTCCAAACAAC
This sequence comes from Sapria himalayana, assembly GCA_029783825.1. Lineage (NCBI taxonomy): Eukaryota > Viridiplantae > Streptophyta > Magnoliopsida > Malpighiales > Rafflesiaceae > Sapria > Sapria himalayana. The sequence goes on along the minus strand of JAREIK010002635.1, from coordinate 756,398 downwards.
ATACCAACAACAATAACTAGTTAAGCTTTTGGAGGCCTCTTGTAATATTACAATAAATACTCTTTCAACTTTTGATATTGTGAATGAACTAGGCAGGGAAAAAATATTACAATAAATACTCTCTCAACTTTTGGAGGCCTCTTGTAATATTTTTCACTTCATTCGGAGGCCTCTTGTAATATTTTTCACTTCATTCGGAGGCCTCTTGTAATATTTTTTAAGTCATTTGGAGGCATCTTGAGTAAAAGAGTGACCCATAATCTAGCCGAGTTAAATTATTACATTTAAATGTGATAATTCTAGGTTTATATGAGTGAGCTTTGTGTGGTGAGTTATCCAATAGATTTTTGTTGGGATTGTGAATATTCTAGATTGTTTGCATTCAAGTTGCAGGGAGATTAATTCCTAATAATATTTCTTTCATATCCTCTTTTCTATTTTTTCTCTCTTCTATTTCAATTCCTTTTACCCATTCTAGCTTTTTTTCCTTGATGCTTTATAGGTGTCCATAATAAACCGCAAGTTAGACAGTTTTTTGCAAGAACAACCATATTTTATCTTTTCAATGCAAGATTTCTGAAAATTGTATGCTTGCTTACTTTTTTTTTCTTCTTTTGCTTTCTTCTTTCCTATCCCCTCTATTATTTTACCCCCTTATCTCTCCTTGCTTATTCCACATGCCAACCCTCATCAATTCAAAACCTTTTACATTTAATTTGTTTAATTTGATGATTTTACTCATTTATTTCATGTCACTCCAATGGTCCACATTAAATTAAAAATAACAAGTATAAAAAATATAAACACACTTCAAAATAAATAAACACACTCCATTATTAAATTAAACCAAATATAAAATAATTTAACGCAATTAATTATTAAATAAATTTTTTCTCATCAAATAAATAAACACACTCTGATTATTAGATTATAACAAATCTAAAACAAATTTAACACAATCAATTATTAAATGATTTCTCACCAATTATTAAAATGGTTATCCGAACTAATTTAATAGACTTGGTCTACTTGACTTGGGAATTCATCACTTGATATCATCTCTCCCTATAGAAACCAAAACTAGTTTTCATTCATCATTTGAGAAATTTTTTTTTTATAAAATTATAATTTTCCAGAAATTTACTCGAGATTTTCTCTTTTTCTCCAAACATAAGCTATCATTTGATCTAACAAATCCCTAAGAGTAGCTAGAATAAAAATATAAAAAATTTCTTCTAACTCTTATGTTCTCTCCTAATGTATTTGATATCTGTGAAAAACTAGAATAAAAATAGCAATAATAATAAATGACACCTATGAGAATCCTAATTGTATTGGAATAAATATGTAGGGTAACTAGATCAACTATTCTTAATCACTTTAAACGAGGGGGAAAAAGCAATAAGATCGTACAAAATACCCACCCATTGCTAGGTAACATTTGGATAAAAAGTGAGAACTACTTTTCTATATAAAGTTAATTGTCCTTGCATACATATCTATATCTATACTACTTAGAATTAATGCTTACTTTATTCATGAGAAAAGTCCCTAATTTGAACAAACTCTAGCTTGGTTAATATGTATGGAATGTATGAATGTGGCACTCATTATGATCAATGACTCTTTGATTACTTTCAATTAATTTTTCCTTCCTCGAATCTCTCCACCTGACCCATACTATTTAACATTTTCATGGATAGAAAGTTCATTCGAATATTCATGATATGCAATATATCCCTCAAGACATGTCATATACCTCTGATGTCTAATATCTTTGATATCTTATCATTGTCCATCTTGACTATGTCATAGTCACCAAACATATGTGTTGTAAACTAGTCATGATTCGAAGTGATATGAAAAATGATTGTCAAACCATCTACCCAATCACTTTCCTAACTAATTTTGTTGAATAGTTCAATATCACTAATAAAGGTGATATCTCTTTATGCGACAAAAGTATTGCCTTTCTCCCAACCTCACCTCTTCTCATATTCTTCTCTTGGAGTTTCATCCACTTGGGATAATTCATTTTAATATGTCCTACTTGATTATAATAATATCACCTCATCATGAACTTACTTATGGACTTCCTCTTAGAAGGATATTCTATTCTCTTTCCTAGTAAGGGTATAGTAGTGATCTTACTCCTCTCAATTTCTCTTGAAAGGAGACTACATAAAGGAGAATTATTTGATCTCTATCTCACAACCTCATTCATTAGTATATTGATAATAATAGTAATGATGTAGATGTTATTCAAGACCGAGGTATTTAAGAAAATAATTTATGTTTCCTAAGTATAAAGTATCAGAAAGTGAGCCGAGGAGCAAAAATATCTATTGCTCATCATTCAAGATCATTTTTATAGATATAGCTAATTAATTACTACATAAAAACTATTCATGTGAGCAACCATATCAGAACCATTCTAGTATTTCATTCAGAATTGTTTCTCATATACACCATTTAATTAATTAATTTTTACACAATTTAAATTTTGAAAATGCTTATTTAAATTTTAAAAATTTACCAAACACATTGAACTGATGACATTGGCTTTCACTTCTTTCATAAATTATATTGCCATGGTGCTACAAAGATGGTATGATATTAGTAATTAACTCGAGCATAAAAGTCATGACTTTGTATTCCTTTGAGGACATGAGTCACAACCTTGAAAAATGTTCATATTCAAGTAATGTTCGGTTACATTTTGTATCCTAAAAGTTGTGACACTGAATAATTATCATAGCTTTGACTCGAGTAGTTTTGACTCTGTAATTTTTATAGATTTAAAGTTCTAGTTTTGTAAAAAAGTTGACTATGACTCTGGACTACCAAGCCAAATTAAAGATGTAGTCATGATGCTAAGAGGAAGATATGACTTTTAGCACTAGTTAGGTACTTGTTTGTTGCAACAAAAAATGAATATCTTAGTTATTTAAATTTTATAAAATAAGTATGAATGTGACTCCGTGATAATATTGTAGTCATAAAGAATACGTTGCATAGTGATAAGATTATACTAACAAGTTAGTAGGGTCATGACATATAAAGATTTCTTTACCAATTAGGTAGAGTTTTATCTAGGAATAAATGTGAAAGCTATGTGAGACTCCATATTCTATCCCTCAACTAAAAATCTCTAAAAACCTATTGGTTTCATGATTATTCATCAAAATCTACCTAAACTCTTAAATCATAAAATTGATCCATAATTACCTTATTTTCATACCTACACACCATCACAAATCATTAAAATACATAAAAATATTTGATAGTTTGAATACTGAACAAACTCACACATTAAAATGATTACTTATCCCCCTGTAAAAACTTCTCTCCATAATAAAAAAATTCTTCAACATCTCTAAAAAATATTTTTTTTTCTATGACTAGGTTTGAGTATCATATGATCTCAAAATAGTAGAGCAACTTCAAATGAACATGTTGATGATCATGATATGGTTTAAATTATATTACTATACTCATAGTAGCCATTTATGTGGTAGATATAAGTATTTATTATATCACACATGCTAAAAAAATCCTTGAGTTTCCTTCCAAGAAACACTATATTCACTATATATAACTAGACTATCAAAACTTCTCTTTCTCTATTAGAAATCTATATTATTCATGCTAGCTTCTCATTATACTATTTTAACTCATTAGTTGTTTCTTTATTCAGACTTGCTTTAGATAAACTTGTTTCTTAGGCCTTTTCTTTATTAGATATTATGACTTTAGTAAATGCTACAACCTCTTCTTAAGCGTTAGTTTGTCGATTTTTTTTCTTGGATTTCCAAAGTTACGACATTGAGTATAACAATATCTTTGCCTTTTAGTTTTTCTTTTACTTTTTCTTCTTGGATTCCTAAAGTCATGGTGCTAAGTATTATTACGGCTTTGTCTTTAAGATTTTCCTTATCATTTATATTCTGTAAATCTAAAGTCATGATATTGTGCACAACTATGAACTTGTCTTTAAATTTCGGATGGACTTAATCATATATTACCAAAGTTGTCAGCATAAGATTCCTCTAAGATCATGACTTCAAAGAATACAACAACATATTAACAATCATTTTCTACTTTTTACTCATTTTTACAACTCCAAAATAGTTAATCCTTATCATATTTGATATTTTTATCTCTTTCATAGCTCTAAAATTATTCTTTCACTTCATATCATTCATTTTCATTTGACTAATAATTTTCTATAAAATTTTTTCATCAGAAATCCACTTTTTATTGTATTTTTGTATGTAAGAGATTGTCTATTCTCCAACACAATGTTTTATCATTATTTAGATCTCACAAGTCATTGTAAAGACAACTTTACTTGCTCATTATTGATATGGAGAGTGAACCTCCCTTTCTTTATGTCAATAAGGGCTTGTGCCATAGCAAAACATGGTCATCCCAATATTAATGGTACATTATTTCTCTCCTTAATATCTTATATAACAAAATCTGCTAGAAAAATAAATATACTCACTTTAACCAATACTTATTCAATAATCCAATATGGATGCTTAATAGTCTGATCAGTCATTTGGAGTGAGAGAAATGTTGGATATATTTTTCTAAGATATAATTTTCACATAATTGACAAGGATATTAAATTGATATTTGATCTAAAGTCACATAATACGAAATATAGTCTTTGTCTTTGATAAACTATATATAATTCGACATTTGGGCTAGAGATTCATAAATGATATATTTACTTCTAATTTATGAAATATATTGATAAATTTATCAAAGTATTTATCCAATTTCTTTTTTTCTAAACTATTATGGAAATAGAAGTTCATTGAAATCTTTTTTTAGTTTCATTTTAATTCATTTTTTTATCTCAATAGATTTTAGTAATCTTAATTGCTCCTTTGTTTCTTCATTTCCTTCATTTATATCTTAGGGTAAGATTTGAGCATGTTCCTCCTCTAGAATCATAATTTTGTTAGGTGTCATGACATCACATCCTTCATCTTTTGATCTTTCTTTAGTTGGGGCTATGACTTTTTTGAAAATTTCAGTCGAAATCATGACTTTTGGAAAAGTCATGAAACCTCTTGTTTTAAAATTATATTGTTCAATATAGTGCCTTTGTAGTTTTTTTTTTCTTATAAGCAATATAGAGGAGTAATTATTTGGATTTGCTTTAGTATCACTAGGAAATTTATTTACTCTTTTGTCCTTCATTGATAATACTAAGTATCCAATTTGATTCTCTATATTCTTCATCATTGAACTTATTTGATCTATTCTTATTTTAAGCATCTTCATTCAATTGTCTTGGGTATCATTTTGTTATTAATTATGCTAAGATGATATTCATACATTCTTCCAAGATGCACTCTCTTCTCTTCATGATGGTTGACAATTCAAGCTTGAGCTTCCTTGATAAATATAACAATAATTTTCCTAATATTTTTTTAAAAATTGACTAATATCATACAATCTACTCTCATAGTTTCTATACAAAAAATTATCATAATTTCTCATGTTGGGATGATAATATATTGGGACATTATTATTGAAGGATTATTTGAATTTCAGTGAATTGATCGAACTCTAATACTCTTGATTGTCTTCTCCAAATTAAATGATACATTAGAGTTTGGTAGTTATTTTTTGCTAGCTCCTCTAACAAATAATATTCTTCCTCTGGTGATTTATTCATAATTGATCTTATAGCAGTCATATCATCCATGCACATTATCATATAGTCAAAATAGTTTAGCCCATTATAGAAAGTTTAGACTTTATACTACGACTCGAATCTATATTGAGGAAATCTTCTCATTGACTCCTTAAAATAGTTTCAAGCATCTTATAAAGTCTCATGCTCATCTTACCAGAATTATCTTATCTCATTTCATAATTTGAAAAGAAATTTAAGGTTGGACGAACCTAGTGAGAAAAGACCTCACTAGTTCATTCCAACTCTCAATGGAGCCATGAAATAAATACCAAAATCAACTTCGTAACTTGTCGCTTAATGAAATGGAAATAGACATAATTTTATTGCATTAGAGCTAATTTCATTTTTTTTACAATATCACATAGCTCTAAGAATATTGTGACATGTCTATTATGATCTTTTAATAACATTCCTCTCTATTAGTGCTGTTGAACCATAGCTATAAGACTCAACTTAAAGTCAAAATAGTTTATTTCAACTAGTTGTAATTAAATACCCAAATAATTATCAATCATCATGATCCTCTAATTGTCTCCTAAGGTTTGATGGATGGATGAACTATTGGATAACTTAATTATTATTATCTTGTGGTTCTCTATTACAATCAATTTTCTTTATAGGCTCTTTATTAGCACTTTTTAAGCAATTTTTTTTTAGTTCTTTTGATTTTTAGGTCCAGATTAGTTAGTTTAATCCAAGAGCTTTGACTCATTAAAGGGTGCTTAAAAAAGAGAAAAAAGATATATGCAACAATTCAAAATACAACTATCTACTTTTTAAACATGTTAACAATACTTAGCATTTAGATTCGAGAAGATCTATCAAACTCAATACTTTCTAAAACTACTAAAATGAAATTATCTATTTATAAGAATAATTATATTAACTCATATTGACTAATCAAACTAAATATTACCCGATAATGATACTAAAAACTTATTGTAAATTTGTTATGCTACCTAATTTTATTAATTAGATAGTTTCCCAAAAGCTTATTGGTGAGAATATCTTGTCAATAAAGATTCATAATTATATAGGTCATACCTATAGTAAAGTGAATTTTTGGCTAAATATTGGTTGTATATGAGTTATATTAGCAGTTTGGTTATTCAAGAATGAGACAACTTATTTCTAGAAAATTAGATATTCGGATTGTGGAATCAATCCTAGATCCATGATTTTGTCCATTTAATTTATGTGATATAAATTCAAATTAGCTTGAATTATACTATGTTTGGACACAAAATAAAATTTAGATTTCCATGTAATAACTCATTTCCATAATGATATTTAAGGTGGTTATTACCATTGAGCTCATTTTAATGGTGATCTCTTTGTAGTTGTCCTCTCGATATGTTATCACTAAGATAACAAATTATCTCTATTTGAGAGTCAACCGTAATTTCATACATTTTAGGTAACTCATTAACTACTTTTGATAGTTACTTTATATGCATATTCTTATTATCTAACCTCAAGTGCCGTAAAGTTTAAGAATTAATATAGTTTGTAAGTATTTATACTACTGGCTTCATAAGTATCATACTCACATAATTAACATATGCTTCTCTCAAGTTTTATTAGTGGAAACTATATAATTGAAAGAAAATCACAAAGGTTATCATCACCTTTTGAGTCACAATATACTTATGCACATCTTGAAGACCATCTATCATTATCCTCCTTGGTGATAATGTATCTCTCATATTATAGGTGAGGCCCTTAATAAAATATTATATATAATATCCATTCCAATCGAGAACTAGTTCTTCTAAGATGTGTATAATAGATTATCATGTAAATATATTCAGACTTTCATCTTCATAAGTACCATACTGTAATGATAAATATACCTAATTTTTCATTTTAACATATAGGTTTATCTAATGCATTATAGTTTAAGGGATATAATTTTATTCCTTATATATATGAATTATCCTAATGATTTACTTATCACCAACTATCATGAAAATCTCACAAGAACCTACTAATAGTCAAAATCTTAGTTTAATTTATATTTAATCACTCATCCATCGATATTCATAACCTAACATAAATCAAAATACATCAACCAATGTAAAACCATTGTCACATCACATAAACCAAGTTATACAAACATCAGGTCACATATTATTTTGATAGAAATTCATGAATCTACCCTCAAGAGAAGGTATTAGAGAGTCAAGCCCCCAACATTAGGGATTAATATTAATCTCGAGTCCCTTGCTAACTTATGGAGCTCCTAGAAAGTGTAGAATTCACCCCAAGGAGTTTGCATATGTTTTATGGCTTTACTTGTGTGTGGAGGAATAAGAAAAAAAAGGATAGCTCATTTAGAATTTTTCTCTCTTCTTTTATACTCGGGTGATACTATATTACTTTAAGTAGAAAATCATGCCTTTTAGAAAAAATCCATAACTTTGGCTATTATTTCTTAAGTTCAAGATAATGACTTTAGAAAATAACTATTACTCTAAAATATATCTTAATCTTTTTGTAACACAAATTCTTAGTATTGGACAATGACTGTGACTTAGCTCTAATATCTCTATAATATAATATTGTGGTACTATAAAGTAGTTGTGACTTTATGTGTCCGTCTTTCTTGTTCATCATATAGGGCCACAACGCTTGGAATGTCTAGGACATTAGAATCCTTTCTCATATTGAATATAGTCGTAGTGCTAGATAATTACAATGACATTGATAATATTCTCTCTTGATCATTATATGACCATAGTGTTGAGAAATGGTCGAGATATTGAGAAGGCCTCACATGTGTATCTTGTGGCTATGGTGCTGAGAAATAATCACAACAAAAAAAATAACTTTTCATGTGTCTCAAATGATATTGTTATCTAAAAGTATTTCTGTGTATTAGTAAGCAAAATTTTTTATTTTCAAAGAAGTCCCTTTGAAATAAAGGAATAACAAATCAATTGATGCTTAATCAACTAAAGTATTAATAGTGATTCCAAATGTTAATGTAATTCCTATTAATATTAAATTATGATTTAGTAAATTTAGCCAAGAAGTTAATAACAAATTTAAATTTTTTTTAGTAACCACTATCTGGTCATTTTCAACTCCTTGCTAGTTTAGAGCAAAGTCGTACATCAAACCATCATATTGAGTATTTAGGTAGGTTTTTCCATTTCTTCTTCAAACACACTTGAAATATATGGTCTTTACTTTGAATATGAAATAAGTCATTTTTATCCATGAGAACTTTTCAAAGTGGAACTCTCGCATCTAACACAAGCCAAAAAGTTCTATTTGTATTTTTCTTTCCAAGTTAAATCATTGTCCTTGATGCATCTCAATAGTTGTAACTTTGTGTATTATGAATTTATGGTCACATGTGATTAAGGTAAAACTTATTTGAACTTGTTTGTCGCTCTTAGACTTATATTTTGACAAATGTTATAACGTTCATCCATCACTATGCTAGTTTATGGTGAAGAGTTGTCTTGTTGTTTGATTGGATTGTGTGAAGATTTCTTCATATAATTGAACCTCCAAAGCTCTTTCTATCACTTTTTAATGTTCGATCACTTGAGAAATAATCTTATCCCATAAAATTTGTGACTTCAATCTCTATTTGAAGTTTTATAATCTTATGCCAATTATCTTCCATTATATACTGTGCAAATCTCAAAAACTCTAGTGCTCATTCAACCTTTATGAACTCTAGGAAGTATTTATCATAGAACACTTCCTTAAATTGATTCCTTATGAAAATTTTCACATTAAACATTATTATCATTATCTCCTACTAGATTCTTCCATCACCTTCTATTTGATCCATTCCTTGGCTAAAACCAAGGCTGAACATGTTGGGAAAGAGGATTTCATTATTTTTTAATGAACTGCTAAGTTTGTCAAACTTATTTCTTGACTAAAACCAACATAATATTCATTACCTTCATCGTTCCCACATGTTTTTTAGATGTTATAGTAATTTCCCCTTTATCATTTGGTAAGCAATCAATATCTTATGGTAGTCATTTCTACATTTTTCATTCAACATTTTCAAGGAAACAAAAATTTTAAGTTAAACTCTACCTATGACTAAAACTTTGCATGATAGATGTCTATTTTATCTTGAACCATAAACTATAACACTATTATAACTTTGTTATAGTGTCAAAAATTATCATTTGTGACATGATCCTAAAATATCATTGGATGATTATATCTCATCAAATAGAGTTATGTAATTTATACATGTCGTACATGTAATGGACATATGTCAAGATATTGATCATATAAGAATTGTGTCGGTAATCAACCAAAAATAAATCAACTACTACCCGTGTTGAGTAGATAGACTTTGATTTTTTTAATAAAATACATAGACTATAGGGTTGACTCACTTATTTATGTTTAATGATATTTCTTTAGTATTTAGGCAATGTTGTGTTCATCTTTTTGATGAAAGATGGATCAGTGTGGAAATATCATTGTGTTCTCTTAACATACAAGGTAACTATCATCCCTATACTATGACAATCAAATATAATTTCCTCATAATTGTGTCATTGGTACTATACTACCAAAACTATATATATTTTTGTTCACAAATAATTCACATATCTACTCTTTTTAGGTAAATTTTCAACTAGCATTGATGATTCTTTAAATATTCATATTTATTCTCTGATCTCTAATAATTCAAAGACATGATATGATGTGGTACTAGATGTGTCAAACGGGATGTGCCGGGCTAGCCCGTCCCATTTTTTTCAGGCATGTCCGTGCTTTCGTGCCGGGCCTAACACGACACGGTTACTGTACCTACCGTGCCAAGCCCGGCATGGTTTTGTGGAGTTCAGCCCGACACGGGCCCACAGCAGGATCCGTCGGGTTCGGCCCGGTCGAGCCTAACTTCTAAATTAAAAAAAAATTAGGGCTTTGGCATGCACCGTCGTGCCGCCGGCCCCTAATTTAAAAAAATCAGGGTTATGGCCACGCCGTTGTTCCGCCGCAATGCCAAAACCCCAATTTTTTTAAAAAAATTGGGGGTTCTCAGCTCATGCCGAGGTATCGTGTCGACGGGTCACGGTATTGTGCCGAGCTAGGCACGACACGAGGCCCGGTTGGCCTCGGCATGGCACGGCATGGTTGGTGCTGTGGTCGGGCACGACACGGGCCCGGGCATGGGAATTTTCATGCCGGGCTGGCCCAGGCACGACCGAATCGTGCCGTGCCTCGTGCCGGCCGGGCCAGCCCGGCCCGGTTGACACCTCTATGTGGTACTAAATCTTTTTTATTTTTAGCTTTGTAAGTACCATACTTACGATAATTAATATATATCTTTTCATAAATCTCATTTATATAAATCATACAAGAAAAAATGACTCATAGGACTATTAATACCATACAAGACACCTCCACTTGTATGTATCACATGACATACCTATCAATATCTACTATGATCAACACACAACTCTTACTATATAGTAAAACTCATTGGTTAGATAATCTACTTAAACCTTACATCCACTCAAAGCTCAGTTCTTTTAGAATATGCATAATAAATTGGTCTCAAATATATTTATACTTTTAACTTCATAAGTACCATATTAACGATAATTAAACTTACCTCTATCTTGAGTTTTCAAGCATAGGTTTATCTTATATGTTAAGATAAGAAGGGTTGTTACTTCTTTCTTATCATATCACGTGAGTATATTATATGACATAATTGTGACCATCCACCATGACCAACATGCATAAACCCATGATATTGTGAAAATTGTAAATTTTAGTTCTAAATATCACTCATATCTTCCAACATTCAAATGATACTATTACCCCAAATATAAATATTATAATATCATCAATACATAAATACCTAACAACTAACCTTAGATCTGAATGTAGGCTAATATTAGATAAAAATTTATGGGAAATATTTTGAAAGATATCTCTTGAATCTAAGATTCCCATTAAAAGCCTAAGTTATGATCTAAGTCTCAAAACCTATTCCCACATAATTATTACTCTTGTTCACTTTAGATTTTTCTCTAATGAAGGATTGAAAGCCATGTTGCTTAGGGTTTGTTGCTCTTGGCTCAAAATCCAATTCTTCCATCTCCTTTTTTTTTGAAATTTTTTAAGTGTTGCTTTTATATTTTATGGATATGTGTAGTTATTTAAGCTAAAAGTCATATCACTAGCTTGAGATTATGACTTTATAATCTTATTGGATCTTCTTTGAAGTACAAAAGTTATGGTAATAATAAATGTTGTGACTCAAGTAACATTCTTATAGAGCATAATATTGCAACACTAGGAATGATGTAACCAAGAACATTTCTCTTTAGAATGCAAAGTCACAACACTAGGAATGATAGTGATTTATGCATTTTATTTTGGAACACAAAATCATGGTGCTAGAAATTACTTTGACTTTAGCATTTGCCTCTAAAACATATTCATGGTGCTAAGAATTGTCATGATTTTAGTATTTTCTCATTGGAGCACAAAGTCATGGTGGATGGAAATATCATGACTAGAATAATACTCTCTATAGCACAATATTGTAGCATAAAATATTATTATAACTAATTTTTTTTGATATTTTGGCTATGTATTGATTAAGTTATGACATTAAAAAAAGCGATAACATCTAGTATTATTGGGGTACTTGGCATTCATGATGTGAAAATAAAGTCATGACCATTATAATATTTTAGAGATAATGAGGCTACGACTCTAAAAAAATATCATAACCATAAAGATAATATTAAATTTATTAAAGATTATGATAACTTAGTAGTAAAGTCAATATGTATAAAGATTTCTACAAATAGTTTTGTAGAGTTATGATCAAGAAATAATATCGTAACTACTCCATAAGCTTGTGGAAGATGTAACCAATTCATGACAGTTGAAATATCATGACTCTTTTTTGTTTATCTCTTCTTCAAGTCTTCACTCTACCAAGTACACTAATTTCATCTGAGATATTCTTGATTTCATTCATATTCATCAAATTCACTCAAAATAGATATTTTTATGAATTATTTAAAGCTCAAATACGTACAAATACATAAAAAAATGGATATCAAATCATCCAAAAAATTTGGTATGCAGAGTGCAATATCCCTTATCAAATTTCAGCCATTATTTTTTAAGAGATAAGTTACAATCTTATCACTATTCAATTTATTACAATAGATTGAGATTGATGCTTTATTAATTTTTCTTTATGAAAAATTTTGCGAATTTTATCTTTTATTGAGATTATTTTAGTTATCAATTAGATTTATATTGAGTTAAATTTTTGTTTGTTTGTGAAGTTGTTTAGATAGCTTTTCAGTGCTTTAATATTTTATTTGTCCTGTGTGAATTTTTAGTATTTGATATAGATACACATTTATGAATCTTAATTTCTCTATGTGTGCCCAGAGTCAATGTTGTTTATCATTAAGGTAATTTCGTTGAAATAATATCTACTATACATATATATAAAGTTATTTCTCATAATCATGTATGTTCTATTAATGCTTGCTAAGTTATAATTTCCTATCACATTGATATATATATATATTTCTAACATTATTAGAATTTATTTCTGATTAGTTTTTCAGTAGCATGGTATATAGTCATATGGTGAAACTTTAGCCAAATATATATACTTTTAATTTCACTGTAATAAAAAAACATGAATAGTAAATTCAATTCAAAATAATTATATGGAGTCTTTGTTAAAGAACTCTAATTTGTTTTTTATTAGTGACAAGGTACAACTTTAGACAAGTATATATACTTTAAATTCCATTGTAATAAAAAACATGATAGTACTTTAAATTCCAAATCATTTTTTGGAGTCTATGTTAAAGAACTCTCTCCTCATAATATATAGCTCCTCTGTAGAGCAAATTTTTTTTTTGCTTTAAAAATGGAAACCAAATCTTATAAGGCAACAAAATACTTACATAAACTTATATTATTTAGATTGAAGTCATTACCAATGAATGATCTTTTTTGAGAATTCATTTTTGAAATCACAGGCAAAGAAAACCAAATAACCAACAATCCCATGAATCATTATGTGGTTTACATGCTCAACACAATCATTATGTGGTTTACATGCTCAACACAATCATTATGTGGTTTATATTCATTTTTGAAACTCCTTTGAAGTATTATATTATTGGATAGTTTTGTACATCTATCTAAACTTGAAGTTTAATAATATTACTTGAGTTTATAATTCAATACACTTTTTTTTTCAATTAATAATAAATAAATCATGATTTAATCCAAATTACACATCTCAATGCAACATTCATCTTTGATATAGTTAAATAAATACTTATATACTCAAATATTCCATAATCAAATATTTAATAAAGTATTCCATGTTCATATTTCATTATAACTTAATTTTAAATAAATATAATGTACCATGCAAAGTCTCATTCCCATTAGACAAGTGCAAAGTCACAAGCACATCAATCAAAGTCTAACTTCTTGTTTTTCTTTTACATATTCAACTGCATTAAAAATAATATTGAGTATTAAATACTCATTAAGAAAAGCTTTATATGCACAAAGATGTATTAACTTGTTATAAATGGTTACCCGGATGTCAACTTTAAGTATGACAAGGATAATTATTCATCACATATAGGTTTTGTCAAGAATTAGGGCATAAAACTAAATGTCAATTTCAACTTTGTTGCTAAATGTGAGTAGTAGGTGAATTGTCCGAATTGTTCCATAGGATATTGTCGTAAGTTTGATAGTTTTTTGGATTTGGCCATGTAATAGGGAATCTAAATGCTTAGGTTGAACTCACAATGCATCTTAAAATTTTAGGATTAAGTATGAGCTGTAAGAGAGAGAACGAGCACAAAACCACACACAAATAAATTCACACATAAGAGGAGGAGAGGGGTAAGAAAGAGCACACATAGTCCATCACACTTGGAATTAATCTAGATTTTATTCATGGTGTGTATCTTATATTACAACACTTTCTTGAGTTCTCATTATGTTCGTATGTTCTAACATGCTCCGATGTGTTCAAATTCTTGTGTTTTGTTCATTTATTTTCCTTATGTTGTGTGTATTTATTTACTAATCACTAAAATACAATACATGAATACAAGTAAATAAAGTCACGATAACACATTTAGTGTCATGACAACATCGAACAAAAAACACACTTGTCTTAGTAATAAATGGAGTCATGATAATATATTCCTAGTCAAGACAATGAAATAGCCACAAAAATATGTTTCCATGTTGCAACAACTATAGTCATAACTGTTAAGGTTTCGGTAAATTTCATAATAGAATTTCGTAGCAGACTAGGAACCCACTAATAATTCAAGTGAATATAATTAAATGTTAGACAAGGATATTACCTGTTGTAGCACACACAAAAAAATTGATTCCCAATAATTCGGTCAAATCCTAGCACAGTCAAGTGTTCATGCCTCTCGTGGTATCCACACAAACTTATCTTTGTTTTATATTTTTTTTTCATTTTCTATCTCTCTCATTTTATATAATCTTTTGGTTTTTCACACACCTTTTTAAAAGTATATGTCATTAACTAAAAAGATGTTTCATTAATGAGAGTTTTATAGGGAAATAATGCATTTAAAATAAAAATCCAAAATTTAAAGATGATTTTAAAATATGGCCAAACTAATGCGTCTGGAAACAGTGTGGCAATGCCCATCGTTGAGAATGATGGCTATTGCCACGTTGTTGATATTTTAAAATTAGAGGCTGGTGTTGTGAATGTTGGCTATTTGAAACAATGTGGAGATCCCATTACACCCCTCGCCCCTCGCCCCTTGCCCCACACCCCTCACTCGTCTTCTCTCGCCCGTCTCCCCTCACCTCTCGCCCCTCTCTTCCCACCCCTCTCCCCATGCTTGTCTTCGGCGCTCCTTCGTGGAGCTTCGTGGAGCTCCAGAGAGCTCGACGTGTAGCTCCATTATGGAGCTCGACGGAACTCCATGAGCTCCAAGAAGGAGCTCGACGTGGAGCTCAAGGAGCTCCGTCGAGCTCTAGTGAGCTCTTTTGTTGAGCTCGTCGAGCTCCATCGAGCTCGCTGTAACTCGACTGAGCTCCACGAAGGAGCTCTTGGAGACTGGCGAGGGGAGGGGGTGGGAAGAGAGGGGCGAGAGGTGAGGACAGACGGGCGAGGGGAGATGGGCGAGGGGCGAGGGGCGTAATGGGATCTCCACTATATTTTCAATAGCCGACATTCACGACGCCGGCATCTGATTTTAAAAACCAATAGCATGACAATAGCCGCCCTTTACAATGATGGGAATTGCAACGCTATTTCCAGATGCACTAATTTAGACATTTTTAAAACTAGCCTTAAATTTTGGATTTTATATTTTAAATATATTATTTCTATACAAAACTATATTAATGAAACCTTTAAGTTTTTCACCCACATTTTTAAAAAGATATGTCATTAATGTAACTTTTTAGTTTTTCACACACCTTTCTAAAAGGATGTGTAAATATTTTAATATTTTTGTTTTTCACATACTTTTCTAAAAGTATGTATCATTAATGAAACCTTTTATTTTTTTCACAAACCTTTATAAAGGATGTGTCATTAATGAAAAGGATACATCATTAATAAAAAAGATGTGTTATTAATGACACTTTTATAAAAGAGAAAAATGTAAGCTTTAAGTTTGACCCATTTAAAGGTCCAAACATCTACTAATTGAATCAAACTATTTAGTCTAATTAGCTTAAAATTTGAAACGAATTTCAGACTTAGATTAGGCTCAGTTTATTTAGTCTAACTAAAACAAAGCAAACTCCAAATATATTTATATTTTTGTGTGGGTGACCCAATAGGTTATCGTAATGTTGGTAGTAATTTTAAAATCTCGATTTAAAGAAATAAGTAATGAGTGACATTTAGCAATATATCATTGATACCAAGTGACGAAAATATAATATATTCGACATAACCTAATTTTGTGACTTATTTTATTATACAACTTAGTCCTTTTGATCATGACATCTAGATTGATTTATGAGGCACGGATCATGTCATCATCACATCAATCTATATGTTTCTTAATCTTTGAGTAAACTAACTTAAACAAATAAACTCAATATCTCAAATTGACTTATTTGAGCATGGCTAACTGATATCCTTTCCGTTATATAGAATAAACAAATTCTATCTACAACAATCACATCCCTCTGCATAATTTATTATATACATAGTAAACAATTTTATAATTATCCTTGTTACAAGTGATATTTTATGAATCTAAAGTATACAACTTCTTTTGTAGGGAATCATATTGACTTCAGGTCAAAGGACAATTCATGCTAATAGTCACTATGAGAATATGAATGATACTTATATAACAATTCATGCAATATTCTCATAGTGGGTCAGTTCAGTATATGTTCTTTAATATATACTCATATGTTAACTTAATATCTCATATTAGTTAACTTACATGCTAGTCTTAATGTATTATTATTGTCCTTGAATATTAATACTTGACTAGGAATAATTTAGAGTAGTTTTCTATAAAATATATCACTCTAGGGCATTATTATATTCATCTAATATTTTCACAGATCTAAATAAATATAATAATCATAAAATGATGTTTTTATACATATAAGATATGATACAAAAATCCCAAAATAATTATCTAATGATTGACTTTTAGGGCTTACTCTAACAATCTCCCACTAGAACTAAAGCCAATCATTAAAGTATCTAATACCTAGTGACCTAGTGTGACTATCATGCTTCCTCTATGCTAAAGCCTTAGTCAGCGGGTCTGCTATGTTGTTATTTGTAGGTACTCTTTATATCTTCACATCTCTTCTATTGATAATCTCTCGAATGAGATAGAACTGCTGAAGTATATGTTGGGATCACTGTTGAGATCTAAGTTCCTTAGCCTGTGCAATAGCCTCGTTATTGTCTTTGTCATAATAAATGTCTATTGGATTAGTTATGCTAGGAACTACATCAATTTCTATGTTGAACGTTTTGATCCAAATAACTTCTTTTGCTACATCAGAAGCAGCAAAATAATCAGCTTCTATAGTAGAATCTGTAGTTGTATCTTGCTCTGAACTCTTCTAGCTCATAGCACCACCATTTAAGCAAAACATATAACTTGACTGTGATCTTGAATCATCCATGTTAGTTTGGAAGCTTGCATCACTATAACCATTTAAAATGAGCTCCTCATCACCTCCATATATCAAAAAATAATCTTGAGTTCTTCTTAAGTACTTAAGAATATTCTTTACTACTATTTAGTGACTCTCACCTAGATTTGACTAGTATATGCTCATTATGCTTAATGCATATGAGACATCATGACGAGTACAAATCATGTCATGCATGATAGACCCAATAGCAGATGTATATGGAATCATATCCATATTTTCCCTTTCCTCTTTAGTAGAGGGACATAGAACCTTAGAAAGACTCACTCTATGTGACATTGGCAAAAATCTTTTCTTAGAATTCTGCATTGCAAAATGATTAAGCACTTTGTCAATATATGTACTCTGACTTAGGCCAAACTATTTCTTAGATCTATCTCTTTAGATTTTTATGCCTAATATATAGGCAGCTTTATCTAAGTCTTTCATTGAGAAACAATTTCCAAGCCAAGCTTTTATAGATTATAAGATAGTGATATCATTTCCAATGAGAAGTATATTGTCTACATACAAAATAAGAAAGATGACTATGCTCACACTAATTCTTTTATAGACATAAGGTTCATCTTCATTCTTAATAAAACCAAACTCTTTGATTGTATCTTCAAATTGAAGATTCCAGCTTCTTGAAGCTTGATTTAATCCATAAATAGATTTTTACAACTTACATATCTTTGTAGCATCCTTTTGATCAACAAAACCTTTATGTTGTGTTATGTACACATCCTTGAATATATTCCCATTAAGGAATGTAGTTTTGATATTTATTTGCCAGATTTCATAATCATTGCAAGTTGCAATCGCAAGCAAGATCTGAATAAATTTAAGCATCACAACTGGTGAACAAGTTTCATCATAGTCTATACCATGAATATGTTTAAAATCTTTAGAAACCAATTGCATTTTAAAGGTATGCACATTATCATCCATATCAGTTTTTCTTTTAAAAAAATCATTTGCACTCAATGAGATTTATCCCTTTAGGTGGATCAACCAAAGTCCATGCTTGGTTGGTATACATGGATTCCATTTCAGATCTCATGTCATTCATCCATTTCATAGAATCTGGACTCTTTATAGTTTCTTGATAGGATGTATGCTCATTTTGATCAACAAGCATTACATTACTATGATCAGACATGATGAGAAAAATTCTCATACTGATGACATATCCTACCAATTCTACGTAGAGATTATTCTACTCGAACAGGTTGTTGTTCGACAACTTCTTGTGGTGCAATAAGTTCGTGATCCACAACACTTTGTGGTGCATGTTCTGGTTTCATTAAAGTCTCAATACTAGTTTGTGTATCTCGAATTTTTTAAGATTTACTTTTCTCCCACTAGTTTTTCTAGAAATAAATTCTCTTTCTAGAAAAATACTATTTCTAGTGACCACTTTGCCATATGTGAGAATGTAAAAGTAATATCTCTTTGTTTCTTTGGAATATCTTATAAAATAGCATTTGTCAGATTTTGGTTATAGTTCCTCTAAGACTTGACGGTCTAACATAAGCCTCACGACCCCAAATCTTCTTGAAAAATATTTTGGGACTCTTTCCTGTCCATATCTCATATGATATCTTTGTAACTGTCTTAGATAGAACACAGGTAAGTGTGAAAGCAGCTGTATCCAGAGCATGTCCCCATAAGGAAGAAGAAAAATCTACATGACTCATCATTGATCATATTATGTCTAATAGAGTATGATTCCTCATTTCTTATATACCATTTCATTATGGTGTTCTGGGTGGAGTGAGTTGGGATATGATCCCACATTGAAGTAGATGATCATGAAATTCTTGGCTTAAGTATTCATCAACTCGATCTGATCGAAGTATCGTAATACTTTTTCCAAGTTGATTTTGTACTTCATTCTTGAATTCTTTGAATTTTTCAAAGGATTCTGACTTTTATTTCACATAGTCATATCTACTAAAATCATCAGTAAGTATAATGAAATACTGGTAGTCTCTTCTAGCTATTATATTGAAAGGGTCACATACATCACTATGTATAAGTCCTAACAATTCATTTGTCTGTTCGCTTTGACCAATAAAAGTAATTTTAGTTATTTTGCCTAATAACTAAAACTAGGCTTTCAAGATCAAATAAGTCTAGAAGTCCATCTTAATGTAGTTTAGATATGTGTTTCTAATATATATGGCCTAAGTGACAGTGCCAAAGATATGTTTGGCTTGAGTCATTAGATTTTGACCATTTTGTATTTATGTTATAAACTAGGCTTTCAAGGTCTAGAACGTAGAGACCATTCATTAATTTTGCAATACAATTGAATACCTCACTTAAATAAATAGAACAATATTTGTTCTTTATTATAAATGAAAAACCTTTCTTGTCCAAACAAGAAATAAAAATAATGTTTCTAGATAAAGCACACACAAAATAATAATTCTCAAGTTCTAAAATAAGTCTAGTAAGCAAATGTAAAATATAAGATTCTACAGCTATGGTAGCAACTCTTGCACCATTGCAA
The DNA here is from genome assembly GCA_029783825.1 of Sapria himalayana. Classification (NCBI taxonomy): domain Eukaryota; kingdom Viridiplantae; phylum Streptophyta; class Magnoliopsida; order Malpighiales; family Rafflesiaceae; genus Sapria; species Sapria himalayana. Next base: position 735,978 of record JAREIK010002635.1, on the reverse strand, counting down.
ACACATAGGTCCACCTCACCTTTTGTCAATGATCTACTCTTTCTAAATCATGTACATTATTGCAAATATGAGAAGCACGTCTAGTATCTAATACCCATGATGATAAAGTAGATAGGTTGACTTCAATAACATAAATACATAAGACAAAAGTCTCACTTTCTTTCTTCTTTTTCAATTCTTTCAGGTATTGTTTGTAGTTCCTCTTCTAATGTCTGATCTGACCATAGTAGAAGCAAGTACATTCTTTAGCCACCCATCCCTTGGGTTTCAATGCAGAAGATTTTGCATTGCCTTTGGTTTGGGATTTACCCTTACCTTTGGACTTATGTTTTTCTTTTTCCTTTTTCACCATCATTATGGGTTTAATATTTGTAAGATTTTGTTTAGCATTTCTCATCATGCTTAACAACTTAGGCAAACTTTTGGCAATTTCATTCATGTTATAATTCATGAAAATTGATTATAGTTTTTAGGCAATAATTGCAAAACTAAATCAATAGCCAACTCTTGGCTCTGAAAAGCCCAACCTTTCTAGATTCTCAATATATCCAATCATTTTGAGCACGTGAGTTTCAATAGGGCTCCATTTTGTCATCTTACATTGAAACAAGGCCTTAGATACCTCATACCTCTTATGTCTTGACTGTTCTTAATATAATTATTTTAAATATTCAACCATATCATAAGCATCCATGTTATCATGTTGCTTCTGAAGCATAGGGTTCATGGTGGCAAGCATATGACATGCTACATCCAAAGCATCATCTTGGTACCTTTTATGAGCATCATTATCAACACGATGGGTTTCAGGAGCAGGTGATTCAGGAATAGACTACTCTAGGACATATTATTTCCTTTCTTGTTTGAGGACAATCCTCAAATTCCTGTATCAGTCTAGGAAATTAGCTCCATTAAGCTTATCCTTCTCAAGGATAGATCACAGTGATAAGTTGTTTGATGTATTTAGAAACACGGTAATCCAAAATTATGTAGAAATTAGTATCGTATTTAAAATTTATTTAATTAGGGCTTTTATTAAATGATCATCTCACTATATTATTAGGTTGAAAAAAATCTCTAAATTTTCTCTTTAAATTAATCTTTTAGTAGTCCAAGATCCATATTTGACCTTATCCCAAGTTAGTTTTGAATGATCGCCTAAAACATGGCTATTAAGGTAGGTAATACTTACCAATTATATTTAATGCAACTCTTGGATAATTAGGTGAATAATATATTTTGTTCTTAGTCCATCTAATGGCGCATCTCTTAATTTTATGCCTTTAAGTTCTCAATCTAATTGAGATAACTTAGTTAAGTCTTACCCAAAGTTTAATATGCTGAATATCATAATTACCTTATAGCATTCTACCATGATAAATAAAGAAAATTCACTTTGACAAACCTATCTAATATTGATCGAGACAGTAATGAGTATCAAATTTTGGTAGACATCTTTTATTGACTTAATTTTAATTTGAGAGATTTCTTTAATTATTTAGTAAAATAACCAATTTAACATGCATCACATACATTTAAATGTGTTTGCATTTATTTTTCTAGGCTAGTTATATATCAACATATATTGCACAAACACAAAATAAATTAATGTGACATAGTTATGGCCCCAACTAAAATAATTTTTTCAAGCTAATGAGAAAATTGAAAGGTCAACCTAAAGGTACTGTATCTTCTCCAAGTGCTTCTTCGATTGTCTTATGGTAGTTGCTTTCTCCTTTAAAATAACATTCTAATCTAATACTATTCTAATCGTATATTACACAACTAGAAGGAAATCTCAAGTTACATATGATGGGAATTAGATGAGAAAAGAATTTTATAATTTGAATTGTAGATTAAAAGGCACGACATGTAGACCTTTTTAAACTTATAGCAATGACACACATAATATATTCATATGGGGTAAAAGGCCATAATCATGCACCATGCAAAATATACATCTAACATCACTTTATCATGATTATAATTAATCAAATTAATCATTTATGGAACATTCAAATTTTGGGGTCCTAGGGGCATCACCCTAGTGGGGTTCAGGGGCATCACCCTTAACAAAAAAAAATTGATTTATAACACCAATTTATACTTGTAATCAAATCACAGTTTCATCTATAAAATTGTTTAACATTTAAATATCTTCGTATAACAATTATACAGATTTCTAATCGCTTTAAATAATCACCATATATTAATTCATTGATGTAATCATATTATAATCTTGTTTATCACATAAATAGAATTTAGTGTTCGAATTAATCGAATTAACATAAACAAGTTACAAATAATATTATTTAATCATATTAAACTATTTATTATATTAATCATATTAATATTATAGATTTGTTTCATGCATGATTAATCAAGACACCCATGGGTCATTCGTATAATCATGATAATATGTTTGTTCATATCAAATACAAATAAATATATAAAATGATTTAATCAATTTGCAAGTTCCCTGTAATAACATTGTTGGGGTTCCGATAAATTTCATATCAGAATTTAATAGTAAACTAGGAATCCACCAATGATTCAAGTGAATACAATTAAATGTTAGACAAGGATGTTAACTGTTGCAGTGCAAAAAAAAACTTTTGATTCCAAACGGTTCTGTCGAATCCTATCACAGTCAAGTGTCCATGCCTCTAGCGATATCTACACAAATGTATCATCATTCTATATATTTTTTTCGTTTTCTATCTCTTCTATTTTATATAACCTATTGGGTTTTCACACTCCTTTTTTAAAAGGATATGTCATTAACTAAAAGAATGTGTCATTAATGAAACCTTTTGATTTTTCAAACACCTTACTAAAAGGATGTTATTAATTAAATCTTTTGATTTTTTACACATATTTCTAAAAGGATGTGTCATTAATGAAATATTTTGGTTTTTTACACACCACCTTTCTAAAAAAGAGAAACATGAGCTTTAAGTTTGAGCCCGTTTTAAAAGTCCAAACATCTACTAATTGGATCAAACTATTTAGTCCAATTAGCTTAAGATCTGAAATAAATTTTAGACTTAAGATTAGGCTCAATTTATGTTAGTCTAACTAAAATAAGTCAAACTCCAAATATATATACATTTTTATGAGTGTGACCTAATAGGTTCTTATAATGTTGGTAGTGTCTTTAAAATCTCATTTTATAAAAACAAGCAATGAGTGGTATTTAGCAATACATCATTACTACATAAGTGATGAAAATATATTAGGTTCGACTTAACTTAATTTTATGATTTATTTTATTGTACAACTTAGTCCTTTTGTTCATGATATTTATATTGATTTATGAGGCTCATATCGTGTCATCCTCACATCAATCTATATGTTTCTTGATCTTTAAGTAGACCAACTTAAACAAATAAACTCAATATCTCACATTGACTTATTTGAACATAGTCATGCATTTTAGTAGTCCTACTCAATCAAAGGACCAACTGATATCACTTCCATTATATAGAAGGGATAAATTCTATCTACATCAATCACATCCCTCTACACAATTTATTATATACCTAGTAAATACCCTTATAACCATCCTTGTTATAGGTGGTATTTTTTAAATCTAAAGTATATAACTCATTTTGTAGGGAATCGTATTAACTTCAAGTCAAAGTATAATTCATACTAATAGTTACTATGAGAATATGTATGACACTCATATAATAATCCATTCAACATTCTCATAGCGGGTCAGTTTAGTATATGTTCTCCAATATATACTTATGTGCTAACTTAATATCTCATATTAGCTAACCTACAAGCTAGTCTTAATGTATTAATATTATCCTTGAATTTTAATACTTGACTAGGAATAATTTAGAGTAGTATTTCATAGAATATATTACTCTAGGGTATTATTATATTTATCTAATATTTACACAAATCTAAATAAATATAATAATCATAAAATGATGCCTTTATACATATAAGATATGATACAAAAGTCCCAAAAGAATCATCTAATAATTGACTATTAATGTATACTCTAGCAGTGATAATATATTCTTAGTCATGATAACATATAATTCACAATGACATATTTCATGTCATAGTAACAACTAAAGTTGCGACTTAAAGAATAAGATTGTGATTATCACAAGCTAAGTAGAATGTTAATATAATCATAACACAAAAGAACTAAGTCATGAACTCAATATGTCACATTGCTTATTCTTTAATTTGTGACTTCCATCTTCATAGTAGCAACCTTCCAAGATTTTAGATGATGTATAAGTAAATCTTAATATTCTCGAACTGAGAAAAGATTCATCAATCATATTTTACCCAAGCACCATTTGAACTTCTCAATGCCCACTAGCTTTATCAAGTAGTATGCATATTTCACCTTTGTATCAACTTTTTATAGCCAAGACAAAGTTATTATTGACTTATTTTATAATAAAATGATATTGAATATCAATGTACATTGTTAGTGCATAAAATACCAAAACCTTCACTAGGTGAATAACATTTTGACTAACATAGCTAAGCCTCAAGTTCCTCTTCTCAAAACTAAGCTTTGCATATAATTTTCCAATTTAAATAGTTTTCTTACCTGACTGAGTAAGAGCATATACTCTACTTTAGTTGATGACATAACTACAATAGGCTATTACTTAACCAACTTATCGATCCATAATACTAGCTGAAAATAAATCTACTTGTCGATCTTGTGGTATCCACATTTGTATCATAATCATCATTCACAATATCACTAACTTCAAAGTTATTTTCATTATCATTTACACCAAACTGCATAACAAAATCAAGTCCCAAGAAGATACTTTAACACCCTTTTTACTATATTCCAAAACTCATTTACTGAGTTGACCATAAATTTGTTAAGAACTCTTACCATATGTGAAATGTCAAATCTTGTACACACTATAGCATATATGAGACTCTTGACTATACTAGCATATGATAGAAAGTCTATTTTTTCCCTTTGATCCCATATAGGTGGGTAGTGTTCTACAAACAAATTTAAACCAAAAGGCAAAAGTGCACTAACTAGTTTGTAGTTAGGCATGTTGAACTTCTGAGCACTTCTTCAATATACTTTTTCTACCCAAGATACATTGACAAGTTTCCTCTATCCCATGCAATTTGCATGTTCAAAATATTACAAGCTTTCTCAATGTTAGTCATATCAAACTTATTATAGTCATCCTTTCATAGTATAGATCATCTTCTTATTTTTTACAACTAGAAATATATCATCCACATATAGAGTAAGAATTACAAAATCAATACTTAACAAATTTATGTATACATAGAGATTTGCCTCACTCCTAAAATACAACTAAGGGATATGCACATCAAATTTCTGGTATCATATCCTTAGACATTACTTCAAACTTTACAAGGACTTTTCTAGCTTACATATCAAGTCCTCAATACCTTCTACCTAAAATCCTTCTAGTTGCTGCATGAATATCTCTTTTTTAAGTTTACCATGAAGAAAAGTTGTCTTCACATCTAGCTGCTGCATGAAAATCTTTTTTTAAAGTTCAACATGAAGAAAATTTGTCTCCACATCCAGCTGCTCCACCTATAAATCATACCAAGCTATTGTAGCTAGAACCACCTGAATAGATTTCATATTGGGTACTAAAAAGAATTCATCATAGTCTATCTTTTTAATCTGAGAATAACTCTTGCCCTCCAATTATGTCTTGTACTTCTCAAAATTATCATCATCATTAGTCATCCACCTACTTGCACCCTATTGATCTTTGATCATTGGGTAACTCCACAAGTTTCTAGGTATTATTATAATCAAGAGATTTCATCTATTCCTCCATGGACTGCTCCCATTGGTTTAATTCCCTAAAGGATATGACCTTCTACATAGTGTTCAAATCATCTTCTATAACAAGTACATAGTATACACTATCTACATATCTCAATTGGTGGGTTTCTGAACCTTGTACTCTCCAACTAAACAACTTCCTCATCATACATGCCAAGCACTACTAAAATAGAATCAACACTATCCATTTTTTTTAAGGAATCTGAGTTTCAAATTCATCATTTGTTTTTGAAACATAATACAAGCCATGATGCTCTAATTCTATGTTGTGGCATCATTTCTTCATGTTATGTCATTGAGGGAAGTCATGGCCACTAAGTTTTATATCACAATTTTGGGTCAAGTTGTGATGACTTCTAGGTTGCATGTCATGACATTGAGTTAAGTATTGAAAATCATTCTTCATGTAATCCATTTGAGAATAGTCATGATATCCAGATTGTATGTCATGACAACCTTTCTTTATAAGACCTCTTTGAGAAGAGTCATAAAAGTATGTTTTATGTCATGATGTTGGGTTGAGTCACGACGACTTCACTTCTTGTTATGACTTTTTTGATGATAGTTGCAATAACTAGCTTGCTCCTTGGACTTCTTGAATACAGCATCTCTAGAATAGGATAACTACTTTGGTCTATGGGTTTCGCAGTTTGTAGCCCTTGATACATTTCTTGTAGCCAATAAACATGTGCTTCAAAGATTTGAAGTCCAACTTGTTTCTCTTATCCCTTGACATATGTGTATATGCATCACATTAAGAGACTCAAAGGCAGGTCACACTTAGCTTTCTCCCATACAATACTTAGATTAGAGTCTACCCCTCCACAATAGATGTGATAGTTCAGTTCATTAGGTAGCACACTATGGCAATAGCTTCTGACCAAAACTTTGATTCCAAGCCTACTCAACTTTTCATGCATCTCATCTTCTCTATCAATGTTTTGTTTAGTCTTTCAACTATACCATTTTGTTAGGGTATCATTTGACTTATGTTCTACCTTGAAATCCCTTTCTCATCATAGAGTTGATGTATTGGAAAATATTCAGCCTTGGTGTCCATGCACAAGAGCTTTATCTTCAATGATGAAAATGTTTTCTACCAGCATCTAAAACTTCTTGAACTTCTCCAAGACCTCATACATCTTTAGAATGAAATATGCCCAAATATATCTAGCGAAATCATCCACAAATAATACATAATATCTTGATTTTCAAAGTGATGTCTTTGATATTTCTCCAAATAAGTTATTGTGTTTCAAGTCTAAGATTATTCCTATAGTGGTTGGCAACTTGAACTTCACACTCTTTTATTTTTCTTAGAAATAGTCTTCACACATTCTAAAATATTGTTAGCAATCTATAACTCTTTTCAGAATATTATTTGTAGATGAAATCACGAGATTTTTCTCATTGATGGACCTAAGTCTGATGCCACAACTTTGTTGTGTTTCCCACCCATAACTTTTTTCTTACATATTGCAGTCTCTTCATAAAATGGAGTCAGAGATGTAGTATTTTGTGTTACGATATCATCTAAGTCATGATACCTTTTGATCCTATTATGATCTCTAGTGGTATTTTCCTTATGTTTTCTATTGTTCATATGCTTGTAGTAGAATTTCTACCTCTCAGCTGTATCCTTCTTCTTTATAATGAATGAGCCTCTATTAGAACTAGGAATGGTGATAGTAATTAGTTTATATAATGATCTATCTCCCATTCCTCAAGCAATAACTTCTACTCCATGAATCATCCCACATGACTTTTTATTACAAGTGAAAATCAAGCCTACAACTATCATTACCTTAACTATGATGAGATGTCTACTGAGGATTGGAACATGCATTACAAATGAGAACTTCTTGATAGCCTCGTCGTGTATTCTCTTCCCCACTTTCTCATGACCTATAATATTAGCAATAGAGTTGTTACCCATATACAATCTTATTTGTGATATGAAGCTCCATAATCAATGAACCATGTGTCCTCATAAGTGTGAATGATACATGTTGCTACAAAGTGGACATTACTCTCATACTCTATCTTCTTCATTGATATATTTCTATCATTTCTAGCCTTTAAATCATATATTTGGAAATCCCTTCTAAAGTGTCTGAGCTTGTTGCATTTCTAGCACTTGACCTTGGACTTTTTCATACTTTTTGATCTTTTTCTAAAATGCGGCTTTCTTGCTGAATGATGTGAACTATTGTGTTTTTTATGTTATTAGAGATACAAGATAATTAGACAATAATTCCATCATGTTGGGCATGGCATGGTGATTTGATTGAGTCTTAAAAATTAGGTTGTGTCAGCACAACACTACTCATTTGACACCTCTAGATTAGATTGATAGAATTATTGTACTTTCCTAGTTTTGAGTTCTCATCTAGTTGATATTCTATTTTCATCTTCCTAATTCTTTTTGCTTATTTTTTATCTCAGCTTTTATATGCTTGCCTCCTGAGTCTAAAAAAATAATATATTTGATGGGCATCCAAGCATTTGTGCCAGTTCATGTCCTGAATAAGGAATTATTGTCATGGCTTGAAATGAGTTCTGGTGACTCAGCTTCTATAATGATTTGAGTTTGATGTTGTGACTTGGATCTCACTTGTTAGCTTTACTTGGTACCACAACCAAGAAATAATGATGTATTAATTAAAGAAATGCTATTGTGACCTATAAATAATATCACATCATAACAACCATAGTGGAGCTCACAACATTAAACACTAAATACAATGGATTTCATAATGGCAAACACTTACTATGGTTGATCATGTAGTAGTAAATACCAAACATGATGGAGCTTGTAGTGGTGAACACTGACTACAATTGAGCATGTAGCAATGAATACCAACCATGGGAAGCTTTCAATGGCAAACATCAAGTGTGGTTGAGCATGTAGCGATGAATAAAGATAGTGGAGTTCATGGTGGCGGAGTTCATGGTGGCGGAGTTCATGGTGCCGAATATAAATGGTAGTAGAGTTCATATTGATTAACAACGATAGTGGCATAGCTCATGGTGGCGAACAAAAATTGCATTGTTAATTGGAATAAAATCTACTATTACTATAGTTTCAAATGAGATAATGAAAAATCATTACTTTCAAAAATGGTAACACCTAATAATTACAACCTTATCCTTCAAAAGAAATTAATGAATCTAAATGCCATTATAGCTGGGCTGTTGTTTGTGGTTGATGTGATAACATGCATTTGTGCTTTATTCGATGCATTTATGGTTGATGCGACACATTTTTGGGGAAATATTAGGGCATGTATATAGTTGTGGTTGAATGTTGTGGCATGTATATAGTTGTGGTTGAATGCTATGGCATGTATATAGTTGTGGTTAAATGTAATGGCATGTGTAATGATTATGAATAATGGCTACAAAATTAGTTATGACTTTGTTATGATGCCTAATTTTTAGGATTAGGCAAAGTCCCAAATTTTCATTGGGAAATGGTATCTTTTCTATATATTTCTCATAGGTATATAGGTCATATAAGTAGTAATGTGAACTTTTTGTCCAAATACCAATCTCATAAAGATTATGTATACAATTTGATCAACCAACTATCAATTAGCTACTACCTAGTTAAAAAGATAAGACTAAGTTTTAGGTAAAATTCTTATATTTTAAGGTTTATATATTTTATTATAGATGATGACTTATTTAAATAGTTTAGATATTATTATACTTGGTTATAGAATTAAGATTGGACTCTTATGAAATTTTCTTAGCACCCTAAGACATATAATATAGTTATTAATTATTTGGCCCTCCCCATTCATGGTTAACTCATAATTGTACTTGTATTACTTTACAACCAAAATAAAAACTATCCCTACTTGAGGGTTGACCACAAGTCTATACCATTTATGCAACTCAACTACCATTGATTTTTATTTCATATGTGTTTTCTTATTTTTCATCCTCGAGTAGCATATAGAAGTAAACTATTATGATAATAAAAGTATTTGTAATTTTAGTTTCATAAGAATTATATTCATATAATTAAAATATACTTTCCCTTAGATATCATGAGTAGTATTCTTTTGAAAGAAAGTAACCTACATGAATATCACTACCTTGTAAGCCATCTCTTATCATGTGTGTCTCATAGATTATCTATCATAGTCTATAATGATGATATGTGATTCTCACACTAAAGATAAAATTCTTAGAAAAATATTTTATAAATTGCTCAAATCAATTGAGTGTCAATTCTTCTATGATATGCACAATATATTGGCTTATAAAAGAATTCATATTTTTGACTTCATAAGTGTCATACTCATATAATTAATATACCTTATTATTGGGTTTATATATATATATATATATATGTCTCATCCATCACAATTTTAAGGGCTTTCACTTCCTTCCTAGCATTATGCTTGAGTGAGTTTAATGGCTAATCTATCATTATCTACCATGATAATACACATAAATCCACCAATAATAAAATTCTAATTTAAATTCTACAAAATAATATATCCATCAATATCAAAACTTCAATAAATTTAAATATAAAATTCATCCATTAAATATCAGTCACATATAATCAAATACAACAAACTATAGACCTCAATGTAGTCTAATATTAAAGAAAAATTCACACAAGATAATTAGAGATACAAGAAAAATTTAGGGTTTCCAATAATAATGTTCAAGTGTCTAAGAATCAAACCCTAAATATATAATACTCAGTCATGTGCCTTAAAATTTCGCCTAAGGTAGATCAAAATTCACACCCCCTTAGGATTTATGTTTGTCTTCAATTATCCCTTTGCTCGTGGATCTCTTATAAGGTTGGGTAAACTTTTGCTCCAAAAACCTAGCTTTACAACTCTATCTCACGCCCTAAAATATTTTTTTGAAGTTCATAATTTTTTTCTTTTATACTCAAATGGTTGGGTCCAAAATTTAAGTCAAAAGTTATAACTTTTAGGATGAATCATGGCTTTAATTCTTTTCTAAATTTTAATTGTCATGGCATTGAGAATGGCTATAGTAGTTTATTTCATCTCTAGAGCACACAATCTCAGTATTAGGAATGGACTGTAGTTTTCACCTCTCTCTTACATCGTATGGCCATGCTGCTGGGAATGACCATGGCTATGCATTTCACCTCGGTAACACTAAATCATGGTGTTGAGAATAGACATGGTTTGTGTATTTTATTCCTAAAAACTAATGTCAATGCAATGATAATAGACTATGACTTGGGTCATTTTTCTAGAGATAAAAGTTGTACCCTGAAAATGGTTGACTTGAGAACTATTCACTACAACATTTTGTAGTTAAAAGTCATAGTATTAGAAATAGCACCATGACCTTTTTCTTAGACTTGGTGTGACAAAGGTGTGACACTGGAGGCTACTATGGCTTTTAGCACTGGTAGAGAAATTGATTGTTATGATAGAAAATTAATGTCATAGTCATTAAAAATATTATGAGCTAGTATATATGCAACTCCAAGAAAGTTTCACAATCAAAAGAAGGTATTATATAATAAACTAATTATGTCAATGACATGGTTGAGTCACAGCATAAGAAAATTGTCATGACTATTTGTGTGGAACTTTGGCAATGAATAGGTGATGATACTACCCTTTTTTTTTTTAAGAAAGGCTTTTATCATTTATTAAAGAAAACATACCCCTCACTTGTAGGCGGAGGAAAACCTTTACAACTTCAGAAAACTTATAAGACATACTATTTACAGAGCAATACCCTAGTCAATAATACATAGAAATTATCATTTTCTTAGGATTTACTGAAGCGGTAACCGCTCTTTTTATGATTCTTCCTTATTATATGACAGTGAACAGCAGGAAGACTTTCCACACCAACAGGTATATTCGTCTCAGCAGTGGGAGGTCTCATGGCAGCAACAGAGTGCTCTCTACATATGCACTGTGTAAATTTTGTTCTCCCATGGCCACAACAGACTGCGCATTTGGCAGTAACAGACAACAACAGACTTTCCCCAGCTTCTTCTATATTCTCCCATCAACCTAATTTTTTGTTCAGGTAGGTTTTCCATGATATGTACTCCTTTATTTGATATTGTCTCTGCATATGTATGGAGGCAGTTTTAGCAGCAGCCCTGGAGGCTCTTTTCTTCACAAGTTTTAGACAGCAGCAGCATCCTAACTGGAGGCTCTTTAGCAGCAGCAGCAACAATGGATAAATCATAGTGCTGCCCATGTGGTCAGGCCTCTATCTCTCCTTTTCCCCGTGCGTCTGGCTCTATTCTTCACAAGATTCTAGCCGTCTTCATTCCTCGTATATTCACTGTCGATCCTGTAACAAAACCAAAGAGAAAACAAAAAAAAACAACGACCGTACCTACCATATCTTGACACCCTACTACCCTTATTCTTGATTAAACTTATACAACATAAGACAAGCTCCACAGAATTAACGATTTCTCCTCTTTAACATTCTGCAAGGAAAAGACAGAATACATATTATCCTACAAGGAAAATCAAAATACATCCTTTCTAAAGAGGTTATCGAATTCTGCCGAAATGCAGAATTAGCACATATTTTGGGTATGCAGAATTTCTAAATTACATACATATTATTTTGACAACCTTACATTTTAGCTATGCACCATTCTGCCAAAATGCAGAATTTGATACCCAAAATATGTATGATTTTTTATGACTTTTTTCTAAACAAATTCAGATACCCAAAATGCAGATGATAGTGACTTTTTATGACTATTCTAAACAAAATGCAGATGATTTTTCTAAACAAAATGCAGAATTCGATACCAAAAATGCAGATGATGATACTACCCTATAATTCTACGAGGTAAACAAATTCTAAACACAATGAATATTGTGATTTTTTATGACTTTTTTCTCCTATCATTCTCGACAATCTACTAAGTATCTATTTCATACAAAAATTACCTAGTTTTACTATAATCATCATAATCTATCAAAAACTATGATAGTATAAAATTGTTCATTTTAATACTCATTTCTATATAAATACATCAATAATATTCACCAAAATAACTAGTTTTGTTTAGTATATGGTATATCAAATAATAGCTCATCAAATTATTCTCAAAACTTTTCTAAATTTGACCCAAGCTCTACTATACATTTCCATGGATTCTATATGATAAGCTTTCATAATTTCTCATGTTTAGATAGTATAGCATGGGGGCATTTTTGTTGGGTTAGGATACATATCATTTTCTCTACAAAACATTGGCTTCCTCCACTTGATAGATAAATTTGAAATTTGCCATTTCATGCTATTGAAAAATAAAAAAGTATATCACACTTGTTTTCATATCATTTTATGATCCAAATATATTGAAAAATATCTACATCTTCACTTCCATAGTAGTCAATAATCTAGATTACTTCCTTCTAAATATACTATCATTTAGAATTTGATAGTTATTCTTTACTAGTTATTCAAACATAAAATGTGCTTCCTCAAGTAACTTGTTCTTAATAAAACTACTAATGATCACATCAATTGTGTACTGAGTCATATATATAGTTCAGTTAATTGTAGAAATTTATGCTAGAAATACAACTTTAATTCATGTTGAGGTTACTATTTGACACACAATATACCAAATAAATATTATCTTTTAGGGAGTAAAATATATATATATTTTAATGAATTCTAGTAGTTATTAGTGAGATTTTACTAAAATCTTTTATTGAAGAGGAAATGATGAATGTTGGTGAAATTGTGAAAAATTTGGGTGAAATTAGTGGACTCAATGGAAAAAAAATTATAGGAGAGAGAATTGATGAAGAGCCATGATGATTCTTTTATTACTATTTATATACATCCTTCATATTATGCTTAAGTAGTTATGATTTTCTTACTTAGCCATAACTCTAATAAAATAAATATGGTATTCTTTTTATATTATTACTCCATTATCAAGTTGACACAGTAATTTCACTTTGGAACACCATCATGATGGTCATGATAATTTCATATGGTCATGTTTGTACTAGCTCTAAATCACTTAATAGTCATGTTATTATTTTTACATAATAGTAGTTGAGTACCTCATTATAATAAGTGGTAATGACATATTCTAGAGTAATGAGTGTTCATTCTGGAGAGCAATGACTCATTCATGTTATTCTCTTTTCCCATAAAGCTAATACCAAACCTACTTATATTTTCTAAGCACTATAATTTTTATGTTATAAAAAGAATTTGACTTGGTCACTATAATTTTAGTACCATGACATGTTGCTCATAAAGCAAAGACTAAATGTATGGTCAATTATTAGTACCATGATTTTTTATTATAAAGAGTTAAACATTAGTCATGACTATTCATAGTGTCATGACATTTATGCTCTAAAGAGGATCCGAAGAAATGACAAAATGATAACATCGACTTTGTGTCATGACATCTAACTTTGAATGTCGCATGGATTCCCAAAGTATAAAAACTATACTTCAATAAGAGAGCAAAAAAGAGAACAATGAACAGAACAAAAGATGATCATGATGCATTCCAAGTCTAGGCACTGCCACCTTAAGCTCAATTATGAGCAAATCCAAGATAAACAACAAAGCAATGTTAGGTAACATAGTTGGCATAATATGATGATCTATATTTTACTATGGAATGAGTTTTATAGTGTAATGGTCAAAACAATAATGAATATTTTGCTTTGATTGATAAATTAACCGTGAAAAATAAATCAAAAAAAAACAAGAAATCTTAGGAGTTGAAATATGTTTCAAAACAAGTTTTGACTATAATTAGATTATGAATTCCTACAAATTATTCTTTCGATATAATTTACAAGGTGTTTCAAACTATCAAGGTTTTCAGCTTAAATCTTTATATGTTCAATCATGTTATTGGAAATTTGGTTCATTACATATGAAAAAAAAATATTATTGTAATTTTTGTAAAGTATTATGAAAATTCGCATCACCGTTCCTTTAAATTCATTATTGCCCAAGTTTTCAAAATCTTGCAAACTTCTTTCTTAGCTTGATTCCATTATTTTCTAATTAATTCTATTATAAGTATTCATCTCACAATTATTTGAGCATAATACATAAACTAAATCACTCATGGAAAACTAAAATACTCATACAAAAAAAATTACAATGTAGAATGTTTAGCTTACTAATTGAATTCATTATGAATGATAACTAATGAGAATCTTACCAATTAATAATTCCTTGGTACTTTAATTTATTAATTGAATACCTTAGTTAATAAAAGAATCAAAGATTTCTTGATAGTGTCATGTTTTAGACCTATGGTTCTTAAATTTTTTTTGAAATTAATAATTGGAAACTATGATAAGAAATAAAATCACAAAATAAGTAGTTAGCATGATTTGATGGCTTTGTTTTCCAAAGTCTTTAGAACCAAGGTGCTCCAATTAAAAATTGGTCTGCTTGGATTTGTGTTTTTTCTATTAAATAAAATTGAACCACTCATGCCTTCTAGAAGAGGTTATTGAAATTTATTATAGTTTCTCATTCAAATAATCATTAGTTTCATTTGTATGTTCCTCCATAAAAGTTCAATTATCTATTTGTGAATAAGTTATAATCATGGCCACATACCTCTACATGACCCGATTACATGTAGTGTACATATTTAGTGTACGTATATATGTATGATTGCATGATATGTCAACATTGATACATGAATACATTTAGTTTAGTGTTTGTGGTATTATAAAATCATACAAAATTTTCCTTTGCAAAAAGTTTTTTGAAAGACAGTAAAAGACAATTTAATTACTTAAGTTAACATCCCTTCATACTAGTGTAATTGTGTGCACCAAGTTAGACAACTCCTTGGATCTATACATGCTTGGTTGGAATGGTCGGTAACAAATCAAAGTCGTGATGTATTGGTGCAAGCTTCATACAACCAACATTGACTTACCTGGTGGTAAAACTAGTATTAAGTCCTATCTATATGGGTTTAGTTGAGTTTCACCCTTGCTAGCCTCATTTAATTTCCAAATACAATTTTTTTCAGATGATGGTTATTTGGTACCAAAGAAGGTTTTACAAGTTTTGGTTTACTAGTTTTCTCATTGTGTTAGTAACATTTTCATACCATCAAATTTGTAGTGTGATTCAAGTAATTTTACATTGTGGGTCTTTAGTATGCCTAATAAGTTAGTCACATTTTGATGGTTTGAGTTTTTAGTATTCCTAAAATTGACTTTATGTGACTATTCAACTAATTTGACTAATCGTATATTATACTAGGGATGAACTATATGTCAAAGTAGGTGATAAAAATTCCTTGCAAGTGGGGTAGTATTTTTAAGTGATGCAAGTATAATTTGATGCGCAAAATTTCTAACATATACTAGTATCTACAAACACATAAAGAAATTTTAAATCCAAACAAGAAGAATTGTGAATAAACACCATAGGAATGTTTATCAACTTACCAAATAGTTTTCAATACTAGTTTTGAGATGTTACTATAGCAATTAGTATTGTCAAGTATGTTGCATAATTGAATTGTAACTAACTATTAGTGTCTTAGTTGGGAAGAAATGCACACTATATTTTCAAATTTACTAATAATTTGGGTGATACAGGATCACACCTTGAGGATCTTGATTGGAGTGGATGAATAACATGACGGGGTATATTGGTTATGGCATGTAAATAGTAATGAAATCAGATTTAAATTGAGTATAATTGAGAAGTTTAGTAGAAAGATAAGATAGAAGGTAGAATAATAATATTTCCAATGTTAAGACTTGATTATACTAGAATATATATGTTGAGAAGTCATGGTAGTCCTTCTTAGCAATGAATTTATAAACATATCATGGTAATCTTTGTATATTATGACTTTATCATCTAGTTATCACAATCTTTTATTGTATAATATATTCTTTAAGACCATAATATTATCTTAGAGTCGCGATCACATTGGCTCTAAAATATAATTTTCATAATGACTTATAAGCTACTCGAGGATAAGAAATTTGGTTTGTAGGTTATGTTAAGGTAGACCAACAAGCTTCTACTATTATTGTCTGAAATAGCTTGGCTAAAGCACCTTCTGGATCATCAAATTATGATGAACTAAATCAGAGTTCGATATCCTTTAGATTTCGAGCCAAGAGTGAAACTGGCCATTGTGAGATGCCCATTATAACTATTATAAGGCTTTATCCTCTATTTGAAATAATGCTATCAACAAACATTGACCATATGTGCTAGGATAAATTGAAAATATTATGAAGCCTCAAACAATCAACCCCTTGCTTTCTTTTCGTCAAAAAAAAAAATAAGTGGTAGAGATTTTCTCTAGCCCAACACTCCTTTAATGGAATTTTCAGATGCAAGATACTATGATAATTTAAATGCAATTGTTAGATGGAAGAATGGTAGCGGCATAGACATAGATGGCGAAGTGGTAAAGGGAAGGCTAGAGAAACTATGAACCATGATTAGAGGTGGTGCTGATACATGTGGTGGAAGAGTGGAGTCCAACACTTTTTTTAAGCCATAAGCTAGTGCAAATTTTCTCTTATTGTATTTTGTTGTAGATCCAAAGAAGATTGTAATTATTCTTGTTTGTCTGAAAGAGAGGAAGTAGTCTCACCAACCTTTTTGTTTCGATCATATAACATTTTAATTGTGTACCATCATTCATGACTATATGTCAATGAGAGCACCAAATATTATACTAAAAATAGATGACCTAATACAATTACTTCCACAAGATCCCAACAAAAATCAAAACGATAAGAAAATCAAATGAAATTGGTATTAAGTCTAGTCCAATGATGATAATGATAAGGAAAGATATAAGAGTTTCAAAAATTAAAATCTCTTCAATACAAACTGGGGAAGAAAGAAAAAAAAAAAGGAAAAACAATAATAAAGAGAAAATACATTTACCTCCTCTCTTAACCTCTTGTCTTATGGAGATATAAATTGCTCAAGATGTTTGGGCTTCTTTTTAGCCCATTTTCCTAGGTCCAAATCTGATCCAATGTAATGATATTTTTCATCTTTCTAATATGTTTCCTCCCTTGATTCATCATGTGTTACAAAGACCCTCTCCAGGCCCACGATCACAACATAGTTCTCACAGTAATTGGAGCATCCTTTGCTTTCATACTTCTAGTATTGTCCATCAGTAAGGAATTTTCGAATGAAACTTTTCAAATGATCACCAAGAGTCAATTATGAGGTATTTAATTTGTGTTATAAACCTGACTAAGTTTTTATATTATCTATGAGTATAATGACATAAATAAAATGGACTCGTGACCATAATATTTTGCATTTCTAAACATAAAAATGTACAAATGTAAATGTTTTTTCTAATATCTAAGTCTTTACAATCATTTTTACTTGTATTTTGATATTGAAAGCATTTACAATTATTATTATCTATCTGTTAAGATCATGGACATAAACATATATTAATATAAATATTTTTACAATCATATATGTTTATATAGTTTTTATGTTTATGTGGTAGCATATATCAATATCATGGAAAAATTGGAAGATATTCAAGCAAAACTATTCTAAAAATTGTGAATTTGTGCATCCAACTAGATAGAAAATAAAACTTCTCCAGACAAAAAAAAACCACACACAAAGGAGGTTATTCCTTATACAAAATGGATTTTGCATGTATCAAACATGAAAAATCCATGTATGTTGTGCTTTAAAGATGAAAACCAAAAGTTACATTATCATTGACTTGAAAAGAAACTTGTTAGTTTGAAATAGGGTATTATAAAAGTTATAACACATGTATCAAATATGGGATAAAAATATATGAGTAGCACAATCTAGGAAAGATGAAAAACCACACACAAAGGAGGTTATTCCTATACAAAATGGATTTTGCATGTATCAAACATGAAAAATCCATGTATGTTGTGCTTTAAAGATGAAAACCAAAAGTTACATTATCATTGACTTGAAAAGAAACTTGTTAGTTTGAAATAGGGTATTATAAAAGTTATAACACATGTATCAAATATGGACAAAAATATATGATGATATTAGGTGATTCAAAATCTATAGGCCAATCAGGTTGTGTTAGGATAGCCTATGATGAATCCATGTTGGTATTACACAGAACTCTTTTGTCTGAGGATATTAGTGAATTAACTCGTTTGTCTGAGGATATTGGCATTTTAAACATATATTATTCATAGAAACAATGCCAATAATAAAGCAAAAATATGTGCACAATTCATGACCACCTATTCTATCACTTTGTTGAGAATTTTTTTTGTGTTACCTTGCCTTTAACTAACTTGACCTAGAAGTGCACTCACTTTGAGTGGAACAATAAGTTTGAAACTATTTTCTTGGAGTCGAAAAATAAGCTAGTTTCAACGTTAGTTCTTAATTTACTAGATGTCATGTCATCTTACATGGTTTTCACCGACACATCCTAAAATGGCTTAGGATGTGTGCTTTTATAGAATAAAAGAGTCATTTTTATGGGTCTAGATAGTTTAAACCACACAAGAAGAATTATTTTATACATGACTTGGAGTTGCTAGTGGTTGTCTTTTACTTGAAATTTTAGAGGTGTTACTTGCATGGCATAAAGTTTGAAGTATACTTAAATCACAAGAGTCTCAAGTACTTGTTCATCAGAAAAAATCAACTTATGATTGAGATGGTAGATGGAATATCTCGAGGTCTATAATTTTATACTATAGTACCATCTAGGAAAGCCAATGATGTGTCTAACGCATTGAGTAGAACAAGACATGGAAGTTTAGTTTTTATGAGACTTTGTCATTGCAAAATGGTGGATGTTGTGGAAGGCTTTGTGCTTCAAGTAGATGAGGAAAGAGAGCCAATTTGTCTTTACTATTTAAGACTTCAACCTAGTCTACTTTGGCAAGTAATTGAAGCACAAAAAGAGTATGCAAAGATATATGGATTCCATAAAAGAAAAAAAAAGAGGTAGCACTCAGTGGAGAGTATCTATGGATGGTACAGATTAGTTTATAGGCAAACTTGTTATTCCTCAAGGCTTGAGAGAGGGAGTATTGAAAGAAGCCTGTCATTCTAAGTTTTTGGTAGATTCAAGGAAAGCAAAGATATACAAATACTTAAAAAACTTTTGATGGTCATTCCTGAAGCAGAGAGTGATGGACTTAGTAAAAAGGCACTTGGTTTGCTAGTAGGTGAAGATAAGATATCATAAACCTAGATGTTTTTTATAGCCTCTACCAATTGTGCAATGGAAGTGGGAAGCATTGATTTAGAACTTTATGAGAGGGCTGTCAAGAACTTCATGGCAATACAATGCCATTTGGGCCATTATTGACAAGTTGACCAAATCAGCTACCTATTCGTACTAGTGACTCTCTAAATATCTTGTGCAAGTTGTATATAAAGGAGGTTGTCCAGTTGTATGAAGTTTTGATTTCTATTATTTTAGACATAGATCTTTGGTGATCTTTGGTTTAATTCATGGTTTTGGTAAAAGTTTTAGAATGCTCATGGAACTTAGTAAAAGATGAGTTTAATATTTCACCCTTAAATGGGTGGACAATCATAGCACACTATTTAGATCTTAGATGATGTATTTTGGGCATGTGTACTTGAGTTTAAAGGTTGTTGGGTTAAGCATCTACTATTGGTTGAGTTTTCCCACAACTTTCTATTTAGTGTTAGTATGATACCTTTTGAAGCATTATATTGTAAACCTTGTAGGTTTTCATTGTATTTGAATGAGTTGGGTGAATTGAATGAGCTTGTGCGAGAGCTAATCTTAGAGACTAATAATAAGGTCAAGGTTATTCATAAAAAGTTACTTACCGCTTAAAGCAGGCAGAAGAGTTATGAAAAATAGAGGAGAATACCTTTAGTGTTTGAGGATGGAGATCGAGTTTTTTTCGAACTGTTCTCATATGGATATGTATTGATTTAGCAAGAAAGTGAAACTTTTACTAAGCTATGTGGGTCTATTTGAGATCTTGATGAGAATATGACTAGTTGTTTATTAATTGGCACTACCTCTAGAGTACATGCATGTGCATGATTTGTTTCATGTCTTAATGATGTGGATGTATCACTCAGATTATAGTTACATGTTAGATTATGTAGTGGTTCCCTTGCATGAAGATGTCATATATGAAGAGGCTCCAGTGTGGATCCTAGATAGAAAGACCAAGTGCTAAGAAACAAGGTGATTCACCTGATCAATATTATGTAGAAACACCATGGGGTGGAGGAAGCGATATGGGATAGCTCGAAGAAGATGCAACAAGATTATCCTCATCTCTTTGAATTAGGTATTTTAAATTTTAATGATGAAATTTATTTAAGGGGGTAAAGTTGTGAGATCCAAAAAAACACACTTTATTGTAACTATTAATCCAAATTGACCAAGTTGGTTAATTAAGGAAGTATAGATTTGCTACAACTTATTTTTATGTTCAAAAATAATTTCAAGAAGAAAAATAGGGAAGAATTACACTAAACTTGCTAGTTTAGAAGCTTCAGAGAGAATATTAGGTTAGCTCGAAACTAAGGAGCAATTTAGTTAATTTATTTTTACCCTCAAATGAAATAAAATTTTTATTTCATTCATCTCTCGCTCTCTCATAATTTCTATTTTTTTTTCTCTTATTCTCTCTCAATCATCTCTTATTCCTTATTTCTTTACCAAAATCATTGAAATCAAACTCTAAATATATGATTTTTTGTGAAAATCTTTTTTGGGAAGTGATCGAGCATAACAACCCCTCTTTTTCAACCAAAAATAGATAAGAAAGGGTTGTAACCTTTAAAAAGGAAGGATAGGTTCGGGTGAGTTGATGTATTTTTATTTTTATGCTTTAATTTATTAAATAAGGCTTTGATTGTCTTAAATTATCACTTGTATTTTCTTATTCTTTTAGCCTTTGATTGAATTGAGGTTATAGAGTATGATTTAAAATATCAGAGTTAGGGTTTGAGGGATAAGGCTTGGAAAAGCTTTTTTAAAATAAAAAATTTCAAGAAATTCTTGTGAGAATTTCATATTTTTTATTATTAGTTACATATATTTATTTTATGATGTGTGGTGGTAAATATATTGGTTTAGATTATTTTTTTTGGTTTTGTTGAAATGAATTTCTTAAACTTTACATGATTTAATTAAGATATGTGATAAATTGATAGAAACTCATTAATTTAACACTATGAATGTTACTTTTTGATAAATTTAGAAATATATTTACCCATATATTTGTAAGAGAAAGATATTTTTGTAAAAAAAAAAAGAAAATAGAATTTAATTATGTATAAATGGTGTCAATGTCAGGATTGATGGATTGTATTGCTGATTTTAAATAAGAATATGTTGATATACATGCGTAAAATCCTATGTAAAATAATTTGAAGCTATTTGAATTATATGATATTTTAAATCGTACATGATAAATTTTAAAAATACACATTTTGGATTAAGTGATTTTGAGCCTTGAGGTGACTAATAGTCCTAGACAAGACATTGAGAGCTAAACTATAAGAATATTCATTGAGAAAAGGCATGAGGTTCCCTAGAGAGATCGACCATGAACGCCCTTTCATGCTTGTAGTGAAGTTTTGCTTCGTGGGGTGGTAGCCTTTGAGTTGGAAACTAGAAGATCTCTTTTGGGTATTTGGATTGCAGGAATATGTATGTGTATTCTCCAATGATGGTGGTAAGTTGGCTAGATCAAAAATTTTAGTTTTTCTGTCTATATATTTCATTGTAACCTAGTAGAATCTCGATGTGCATAAATTATGCATGTTTTGTGAAAATAGAATGTGATTGACAAATAAATATTTTGAGAACTGATACACACCCACACAAACACACACACTATGATTTTATGAATTTGTATAGTCATGTATATGTATATGTATGAATGATTCAAATATTATTCTTAAACTCTTAAATTATATATTGGAAAACATGTGGCTTTGGATGTAAAATATGAATCTTTTCATATTTTTTTAAGTTTTTCCTATTGCTCACTAGTTATTCACCCTAATCTTCCAATGCTGTAGGAAATGTTAAAGGTCAATTTAGAGTCTAAAGCTTGCATGGATGTATGAGGATTTTGTTTGGAACCTGTTCTGCATTTGGCCATAATGATTATTTTAAATAAATGACTTTACTTTTTCATATGAATGCTTTTACTTAATTATTTATGCATATCTATATTTTTTCAAAAATTCAATCCATTATAATAGTTGAATGTGAGAGATTTGACCTATTTTTCTTATTTTAACTTGTTTCCACTAAATTTTTAAGGTTGTGAATGTTTATGAAAAAAAGAAGGAAGGTAGATGTTGTTTTCGACCTATCTACACCTTTCTACATATAGACAAGTGACTACATATGATTGATGGCATCCACCTTGACCAATTCATTGCCCCTATCAAGTGAGCTTGTAGTATTGTACACATCATATATTTTTCTTGATTTTTTAATATAAATTTAAATTGTTTAGACCCACATTTTTAATAAATCACCTTTCCATTAGTTTTACATATATTTTATGGGTAAATTTGTTGTTTTAGAACAACTATTCCATGTTTAAAACAAGGAATTCTCAAGAAATAGAAGCACAGAACAGAGAAGAAGAAGAGCAGAAGAGAAGAAGGAGAGGAGAGAATCGCGCAGCAGGAAACTAATTATCAAAGCACTTAGAAAAAATGTTCAGCAACAGCTAAGTCAAGAAAATGATCGGCTTTTATATCAATCCGATAATTGAAACAAAAGAATTAATAAAGAAATATTTTACAGCAATAAATTGATAATTGCTCATTAAGGGCATAGTGGTAATTTCACTCTAAGTCGGCTCAACTTAACGAACAGCCCGTAAGCAAAATTATTAAATTTTCAGAAGCACAATGTGAAAAATGTAAAAATCTCTCATATTAGCTTTTAAAATATTATTAATCCTTAATTATTTTAATCAAACCTAGTCCTTCATGACTCATGAGCGGGGAGTGCCTATGGGTCATGACAATATTATTATAAACAAATATATCCTAAAAGAATCTGAAGGTTGTGTTTATCTAATTATTTTTCTTTTGAACATGTTAAATGATTTCCAAGAACAAATAATATTCAAATATAACTAAGAATTTAAAACACTAATATATCACATAAAAATTATGATGATTTTGATTCAAATAGACATCAATCAAGCTTGTTAAAACAAAATTGAGACACAATATTGGTTAAAGTGAATAACCTTATGGAATCAAAAAAAAATGTATGAGTTGTCAATCAATCTGACTATCCACTTAAAAGAACAATGTGAAAAATATGAAAATCTCGCATATTAGCTTTTAAAATATTATTAATCATTAATTATTTTAATCAAACCTAGTTCTTCATGACTTATAAGCTGGAGTGCCGATGGGTCATGGCAATACCATTATAAACAAATTTATCCTAAAAGAATCCAAAGGTTAAGTTTATCTAATTAATTTTCTTTTGAACATGTTAAATGATTTCCAAGTACAAATAATATTCAAATATAACTATCAATTTAAAAATCACATTTAATATCTAATATATAACATAAAAATTATGATGGTTTTGATTCAAATAGACATCAATCAAGCTTGTCAAAACAAAATTGAGACACAATATCGTTTAAAGTGAAGGACCTTGAGGATGAGGGAAAAATTAGAAGAGTGAAAAATTATCTAACCCAATATTTTCTATCATCCACCCTGGGCAACCTCTTTTCTGTGACCCGGACTTTCCCTGCTCAGGGATCAAGACAATGGAGGATGAGGGAAATAAGAAAGGAAAGTCCACCAATCAGCAATTTTAATATTACTAAGTGTGGAAATGATTTAAAATAGTTGTACAAACCAATATTAGGGACGTCATATACTCACATTAAATAATTATAACTAGATTGTATGCTTTCAAGAGCAATAGTGTATGCATATGTACATATTACTAAGATCACAACAAAAATTTTAAAATACATATAATTTTATAAAGTTGGCACCAACTATGCCTCCAACATCTCACAAATATATTAAAATATGCCCTAATAGGTTGAAACAAGTTTTTTAATTAGTTTTGCAAAATTTAGTCTCTATTGCCCAAACAACATCATTCAAACATGTCAAAATCACTCATTAATTAGTCTAAATTTAGATTTAACTTACTAACACCTCATTTCATTATGATTTTCCACTATATTCTATACATAGTGAAAAATAGGAGTGTGTACAACTACTACATAATAGGAAAAATTCAAGAAAGTATAAGAAGATTTGAACTATATATTCATAGTCACGTATATTTTTCAATATATAATTTAAGAGTTTGAGCATAATAATTGTTAAAAATCTATGCACACTTATATATATACATCAATATACAAATTCATGAAATCATGACGTGTGTGTGTGTGTGTGTGTGCAAGTTTTCAAAATAATCATTTTTCATAATATTTATTCACAAACATGTATAGTTTTTGTGTACCGAGACTCCATCAGACCATAATGAAACAAATAGATGAAATAACTTGTATGCTAGTTTCTAGCCTAGTTACCACCCCCATTAGGGAACACATACTCACTCTCATGATTCTAAGACCAACAAGAGATGATAACTTTTAGCTTGACAAACACCACCTCCACATAGTGAAGTCCACCACTTGCCAAATAAACCTCGTGGTAAACCCCACCTCCACATAGTAAACATCACCTCATTATTCAAATTAAACTAGTTTGGTATCATTCTTTTTAAGGAACATAATGCACTTCCTCTGTGAATATTATTGTTGTTCTAGCCCATCATGTTTTGGGCATGAATTATTGTCATCTCGAAACTACTTATGTTAAATGTGTATTTTTTATCAAAAATTACTTATGTAGAGTCCAAAATATTATTTTGCTCAAATAGTTTCAAAAAATTTCACATACAATTTTATACATAGATATCTATATATATTCAATTTAAAAATCGGACATACAATCTAAACATGACTTTAGTACCATTTACATATTTTTTTTTTACCAAATAAGTATTTTTTTGCTAAATATTATTATTATTATTTTTGAAAAATATATTTTTCATAAAAATATATGAGCAAATGAGTTTCTAAATTAATTAAAAAAATTATTTTCAAAGTACCAAAATTTAGACATATCTCAATTAAATCATGTAAAATTCATGAAATTCATTTTCAATAAACCAAAAAAATATTTATACCAAGACAGATAGCATGACACAACACAAACTAAAAATATATAACTAATAGTACAAAGAATAAAAATTGTCACATATTTTGAGAGATTTTTTATCTTTACTAAGTTTTTCCAAGCATTTACTCTCAAACTCTCTCCAATATTCCAAATTAAGTTATATAATTTCAATCAACCCTCAAACTAAAAGAATAAAACAATAT
Source organism: Sapria himalayana (assembly GCA_029783825.1). Classification (NCBI taxonomy): domain Eukaryota; kingdom Viridiplantae; phylum Streptophyta; class Magnoliopsida; order Malpighiales; family Rafflesiaceae; genus Sapria; species Sapria himalayana. The sequence continues at coordinate 709,698 of JAREIK010002635.1, read as the reverse complement.
AGGTGAGAATTTATAAAATCTCAAACCCAATTTAATAAATCAAGAAAGAAAATGGAATTACAACAACTAGCCTCAATCCTAAACTTCACTATGGAGATTAAAATCATTCCTTGGCTATTTTTGATTGAAAATGATTGAGTTTTTGAGCTTGATTACTTCGTAGTTGAGGTTTTCACTAGAAAATATGAATTTAGGAGTTGATTTGAAGGATTTTGGTAAAGAAATGAGAGAAAAAATGAGAATCAAAATAGAATAAGAGAAACAGAAAAGAAATCATAAAGAAGAGAGAAGTAGAAATGAAATTATAAAAAAGTGAGAGAAGTGAAAAGAATAAAAATTATATATTTCATTTAATGGTAAAAACTCTGAATTGTCCATGCGTTTTGAAATCTTTTTTTTTTATCATTTTTCATTTCAAATTTAATTTTGAACATAACAATAATTTCTAGCAGCTCTACCATTCCTAAATTAGCCAACTTAGTCAATGATTGAAATGAAAATAAATTAGATTGTTGTAATTACTCTAATTCAATTAGGTTGATAAGGATCAATATAAATTAGGTTGATATGAATGAAGATAAATTATAATGATCAAACTACAGTTTTTCTGTTTCAAAATTGTTCAAGAAATAATATTTTAAAAAGTGGCAATTTAAAATTATATCTCTAGCAAGGTTGATACATAATTCATTGATTGTCGGCCTCTACCATATAGCTAGTTCCATTTGAGAGCATTGTTGGACAAGCCGTCCACATTTGTATCTCTAGAATTTAGGGATAGTCATAATTCGGTATTTTATCTAGAGTATCAACAAAGCAAAATAATCATATTTATTTATTTTTAATTTATTTTATTATATTTTGCTTGCATGTGTTTGTATTTATGAAAATAAGTGCACACAAACATTAAATTATATATTCTTAAATTTTATAGAATAAAAAAAATTATAAAAAAATAAAATTATAAACATTTATAAAAAATCAAATATGTATATTAATTATAATAAGTAGCAAATTTAAATACTTAATGAATATATATATATATAATAGATAAATATTATGAACACCATATAATTCATAAAAACAAAAATTTTGCATTAATGAAAAATGATAACTTAATTTTTTTAAAAGTTATCAATTTTAAAAAACATTATAAAAAATATATAAATTATGATAATTATAAAAGATATAAATTTCATTAAATTTAATTTGTAAACTTTGAAATTATAAAAAACAAAAAAAAATTGTGAAATTATAATATTATAAAACATTTGTAAAATGAAACAAATTATAAAAATGAAAAAATATAAAAAATAAACCTTTCTACATTAATCATATATTACCCTCGCCTCTATCCCCTTTCCCTCGCCCTTGCCCCTCGCCCTCGTCCTCCTCCTTGCCCCTCGCCCTCGTCCTCCTCCTTGCCCCTCGCATGTCTCCCCTTGCCCGTCTCCCCTTGCCCCTCTCCACGAGCTTCATCATGGAGCTCATTGGGGCGCCTCAAGCTCCACAATGGAGCTCGTGGAGAGGGGCGAGGGGAGACAGGCAAGGCGAGATATGCAAGGGGCAAGGGCGAGGACGAGGGCGAGGGAATGGGGAGAGGGGCAAGGGTAGTTTAGAATTAATGTATTCGAGTGTCCTGAATTTTAATTTATTTATAGTTTGGTGTCTTTTTGTAATATATTAAAAGATGAGTTTTTAAATATTTCGGGAGAAGTACCCCGAAACAAAATTTCTCCTTAAAAAATATTAATGAATAAAAGTTATGGAAACACATGAATTTAGGAGTGCTTTTAAAATTTATTAAAGTGTAACAATTTTGTAAACTTTAGAAATCTTTAAAACTATAAAAAATCAAAAAAGCAATTATGAATTATTTATAAATTTATGAAAAACTATGGAAACACATGAAATATTATGATAATTACAATGATTACAAATTGAATAAATTTTAAATTCATAAAACTTTAAAAATATGGGTCATTTAAAATAAAAATTTTTCAAAAAAAAATGCTACCAAAATGATAATTTTCATTAAATTTATAAAATTACAAAATTGGAAAATCAAATCCAAAACTTTTAGAATATGGGACAATAGAAATATTATGTAAATATATATTATAAAATGGCAAAATTATAATTATAAAATTAAATTATAATTTCTATAATATATAATCTATAATATTTATCAATAATTATGTTTTAAGAATATTGAATTTTTAATATAATATAAATCATATTTATTATATATACATATATAATATCAAACTAAAACATTTTAAATACACAATTAAATATAATAATTAAAAAAATTATATTGATTTCAGACTAGAGGTGTCAAACGGGCCGGCCCAGCACGGCACGGCCCGTTTTTCACGTGCCCCGCCGTGCTGCCGTGCCGTGCCGGGCACGGCACGCTCGGGCACGGTTGGCTTGGACCTGGTCTCCTGGACCGGCTCAACTGGGGTCTGGGTCCCGGGAGCCAACAGCCAAGCACGGGCACGGGCGCACGGCCCGTGCTTGGCACTCGGCACTTGGCACTTGGCAGATTATAAAAAAATTTTTTTTTTTTAATTTTTTTATTAAGTTTCTGTTTATCTGTTTTTAAGTTTATGTTATAAAAAAAAATAAAATTTTTTGTAAAAAATATTACATTTAAAATTAAATGTAAGTATGAAAAAAAAATTAGAAAATTTATTTTTTTTTTCAATTAAGTTTAGCATATTTTAATATTATAATATATTAATTAAATATTAAGATTTAAAGTTAATAAATTTTAAAATAAAATTTAAATCTTAAAATAATAAATAAATACATTAAGTTAGTAAAAATTTTAATTAAAAAAAATTTAAACTACGCAAATAAAAATTACCATTCATGTTTTTGAAACCAAAACTCCGAAAAAAAAAGTATAAGTTTCAACTTCAACACAACGTATAATACAAAGTACAAACAAAGTATAAATAAAAAAAATAAAAAAATATCAAAAAAAAAGAGCAGATGAGCATCAATCGTCAAGCGGCATATAATGAGAATCATCAGCCGCAACATCAAGATCAGTATCATATGGGTCATCATCATCGGCAATCAGCTCCTCCGCCATCGTAGTGGATGTGGATGCGACTGCAGTGTCTGTCACAGTCCCAGCTTTAGCACGATCACTGATGCTAAATCTCGATTCCTCCCAATCCTTCAAACATGCCAAGGCCTCAACCATATCTGGACGTAATCTCGATCTCCTATCCGAAATCACGTTCACTGCAACAGAAAAAGCAGACTCCGATGCTACGCTCGACACCGGAGGAGTCAGTAGATCCCGTGCCATCCTAGATAGCACGGGATAGGCGGACTCATATGATTTCCACCACTGTAATAAATCAAGATTCTTATTGTCAGAAGGTGATAGGATTGAGCAGTAATCGGTATCTAAGTACCGAGACATCTCGCTCCTATGTGAAGGTCCACCCCTACGTTTCCCCCTCGCTAGGTTAATGGAATAAGCGTCATCTCCGAACAAGGTATCAGTGTCCGTACTCACAGTCTCAACACCACCACCACCATACCTAGTATCGTAGTATGTGAACAGGTCTGTCAACTTCTCGTAAATGAACCCTTGAGGTGGCTCTTCCAGGTTCATGCACGAGTAAATGAAAGTTAGGGTGTTTTCAACCCCTTCCACCTTAGCCCTAGGGTCCATGCATGCTGCGAGGCAATAAAGAGATGGAATGGTGGACCAGTACTTCAGGTACTTGGTCTCCATCTCTGCAACCATATGGCTGAGCGTCGGGTCCGCTCGATACATCCTAAACATGTTACTAATGTTGCATATGCAACGGAGTGCAATGCAAGTGGTGGGCGTATAAACCGACGAACACATGTTCGTCGTGTCATAAAATATCTTCAGGAATTTCATTTATGAAATTCATGAATCCCAGTCAGTGTCGTCAACAATAAGTTCGCCACTCTTACTATTGACGTAGTCGGATATCACGTGTTCGTATCCAACACATGATTCCAACATCAGGTACGTGTAATTCCAACGATGTCTCACATCAGATTGGAATTTCTTCTTCTTAAGATTCGCAGACAAACAGAGATTACCAAACTCTTGTAGTCTGCGAGGAGTGCGAATATACTTGAGTGCATTGCGTATATTTTCCAACTCGGGGGAACACACCTTCATACCCGCTTGAACTATCAGGTTAATAACATGACACATGCATCTGACATGAAATATCTCTCCTAAAGGTGCGTCTCTAATATTCCTAACAAACATATTGATCGCTACTCCATTATTCGCAGCATTATCGAAAGTGACACTAAAAATTTTATTTTGAATTTTATATTCCCTAAATATTTTCATCATACACTCAAAAATGGCCGGGCCATCATGAGGATGAAGAATCTCAGTGAATCCTAATATTTTTTTATTTATTGTCCAGTTTGAATCGACATAATGACTCGTGATACATGCATAAGAAGAATCATCGTGACATGTCCATATATCGGACGTCACGGACACCACTCCACTAAATGCCAAAAATTCCTTAATTATTTTTTGTTTTTCTAACTTATATATCTTTAGTATGTCACTCCTAGATGTGGACCTAGGAATCCTACGATAGGATGGCTGAAAATAAGTCTGCATGATGCGGACTACCCTCGAATCTTCCGAAAATCTGATCGGAAGACCCATCAATGTGATGAGCCTGGCCATGCCGTCCCTACCCAACTCGCTGGAGTATACGAAGGGAGTAAACTTTGAGACTGAACTCGATCCAGTCTCAAAAAATGTAGTGCCAAGTTGGGTTTGCCTAGGATCTAACGGTCCATGTTTTTTGGAGCATATTTCAGCATGCCTCTTTAGGTGCCCAGTCCCACATGTACTCTTGCATGTTAAAAGTCGCATAGAATATTTGCACTGTGCCATTTCATGTTCCTCACCCCTAACATCTAATTGTGTTATGATTTTAAAATGTGTCCAAACTACAGAAGTCCTCATAGTTTTTTGTTTTTTAGAACTTTGGGCTGAGATGACAGGAGAAACCAAAGTTTCAGGAGCCACAGACGTTTGTGTAACACTAACATTTTCATTTTCCAAATTTAAATATGTGTTAGGTGAATTTGTCATTTTTTATTTTTCGTACGTTTTTCTAGAGAGAGAAGCTTTAGAGAGAGAAAATAAAAAAAAAAGTAAATTATATTACCCGGTAAAAGCAATGAGGTCACTCACATGCAAGATGCACTGCAGGAAGCTTTGATGTTCAAAACTCAAGTTGAGTTTCACGAAAATCCAAGCCGAAATCAAAATCACGAGGGCCGAGAGAGAGAAGCACGGTTTATGTGAGAGAGAAAATATTGAGAGGATTTATGTTTTTGAAAAACATAAATTGTATAGGGAGGGGGGTAGATTTTATAGGCTAAATAAAGTTTTTTTTTTAAAAAAAAATTATTTTTTTATTATTTTTTTGAATTTTTTTGAATTTTTTTATTATATTTAAGGGGCAGAATCACGAGGACCGTCGGATTCTGCCCCCTAGCCGTTGGAGTCGAATCCAAGGGCTGAAAATCGCTCAAAGTTTGAAAATTTTTTTTTTTTCCGTTAGAAATTTCGAATTTCTCGGTTTTCGGCAGAAAAGACCGCGGGTCGGGTCGGTTTGGACCCGACCCGCGGTCTTTTTACCGGGGGGGCCCGGGGCCCGGATGGGTCGAGTGACCGAGTCACGACTCACGACACAGTGAGTCGCGACTCACGCCACGGCACGCGTGGCACGTCGCCAGTGCCACGCGTGCCTGCGGGACCGGCACGGGATGGACCCGTGCCGGCGTGCCGTGCCTAGGCACGAGCCGTGCCGGGCCAGGCACGGCACGACATGTGCCTTGCTTCGCCCGGGCACGGCACGGGCCAGGGCACGGTTTTTGAACGTGCCTGGCCGGCCCAGGCACGGCCGAACCGTGCCGTGCCTCGTGCAGGGCCGGGCCGGCCCGGCCCGTTTGACACCTCTAGGGGCGAGGGATAAGGGGCGAGGGCAGACGAGCAAGGGGATATGGGCGAGGGGATATGGGCGAGGGCAGACGAGCAAGGGGATATGGGCGAGGGCAGACGAGCAAGGGGATATGGGCGAGGGGATATGGGCGAGGGCAGACGAGCGAGGGGAGATGGGCGAGGGCAGACGAGCGAGGGGAGATGGGCGAGGGCAGACGAGCGAGAGCAGACGAGCGAGGGGAGAAGGGCGAGGGCAGACGAGCGAGAGCAGACGAGCGAGGGGAGATGGGCGAGGGCAGATGAGCGAGGGGAGATGGGAGAGGGCAGACGAGCAAGGAGAGATGGGCGAGGGTGAAGGCAGACGAGCAAGGAGAGATGGGCAAGGGCGAGGGCGAGGGCGAGGGCGAGGGGCGATGGCGAGGGGCGAGGGCGAGGGGCGATGGCGAGGGGCGAGGGGCGAGGGGCGAGGACGAGGGGCGAGGGCGAGGGAGAAGGCGAGGGAGAAGGCGAGGGAGAAGGCGAGGGGCAAGGGAGAGGGCGAGGGGCGAGGGAGAGGGCGAAGGGCGAGGGAGAGGGCGAGGGGCGAGGATGAGTGCAAGTGCGAGTGCGAGGGCGAGGGCGAGGGCGAGGGCGAGGGGCGATGGCGAGGGGCGAGGGGCGAGGACGAGGACGAGGGGCGAGGGCGAGGGAGAAGGCGAGGGAGAAGGCGAGGGAGAAGGCGAGGGGCAAGGGAGAGGGCGAGGGGCGAGGGAGAGGGCGAAGGGCGAGGGAGAGGGCGAGGGGCGAGGACGAGTGCAAGTGCGAGTGCAAGGGGCATGAAAGAGGGGCAAGGGTAGTTTAGGATTTACAAATTCGAGTGCCCTTATTTTTAATTTATTTATAATTTTGTAATTTTTTTTCAAATATTAAAAGTTTAGTTTCTAATTTTTAAAAAATTCTAGATGAGTACCCCAAGACATAATTCCCCCTTGATTCTAAGTGTCTTTCATTATCGTGCTCATAAAAATTATTTTTCAATTCAATTTTTTACCAAATATATTCATATTGCATGCAATGCAAGAAATCATTGATAAAAACCAAAAAAAAAAAAAACAAAACTATATAAAATAAACAATTGAAGAGTTAAATAAAAAAATTTAATAACGTGCAAACTTTGAGTTTGAGCAAAAATATATAAATAATTTTATTCGCAAAACCAGATGATTGTCCAAATAAATTAAAAAAAATTAATTTTTAGTATAGCAATCACAACAAGAAGTAACCCAATGCCAATTTATCATTTTTGTAAATAAAAAATTTATCAATTTATTAAATATAAACATCTCGCCCTTCTAATTCTTGAATATCTACAACATGTGCAGATGTCTCTAACCAATATCACTAAAAACAAATAATATTAATTTAGTGGGTAAATGAGATGCAAAACAAATCATCCCGCCCTTTTTTCTCTCTCATTCCTGGTTTTTCTTCAAAAACCCTAGTTTCCTCTTCGTGCTTAGGGAAATCTAGCCTTGGAAGGTTAGATTTGAGTAATTGTATAAGTGGAGTGTGCTTTGGTACTTTAAGAAATTTTTTTCTCCCTACATCGAGGCTACTGTCAAGGCGCCATTGACGAAAACGGAGGAACCAACAAAGAGATTTCGACAAGGAAAATTTATTCAAAGCCCGGAATTCGACTCGGATGCAACACAATTCATTTTTGACGATGGTATTACGTAACGCGTGGTATTTGGTAAGCTCTCTGTGGACTCATATACATCTTCTCCGAAAACACATCTCTCAAATGATGATATGCTATGTGATAATGGAATGTGCACAATTCCTATTCATAATGGTAAGTTATCTGGAAACCAAAACCAAATACACGAAGAACAAATGCTAGATGATCGAATTGGTAATCGTGATAACACGAATTCGTTTAAAAAATGCCTGACACTATTTTGGATATATTTTCTGCTGCGAATAACCTGGAAAATATTTATGTTTCCTCTTCTCCTAAATAGCTGGATACTGAATCAGTGTTTCGTAATGATAATATCAACACTGCTTACATTCGGGAAACTCTAGAAAAAGAGATATGTCATAGAAGTCATATATGTCGTTTAACTGATAATGAATTAGATATCACTGCCTAACTTAAAAATCTGAATGCTCTATCTGGAAATAAAAATAACAATGGAAATATGAGTTCTGCTCACTTGGCTTCAATGATGTACATTCTGGAAAGAAACAGAATATAAACATAGACTTGAATATGAACATAACAACTAAGGGAGAGTCCCTTGAAAACCCTCGAACCTATGGAAAAAAAAAAGCTCCATGGAGCTGTTTGTTCACGGGCAACAGAACACTAGGAAACACAACAAAATTGACTTACATGCCCTCTAATCATGCTGGCAATGCTTATTTTGAATCAGAGGATTTACAACATGGGATGAATATGTGAAAAAACTATTTAGTCGGATACTTTGTTACAAAAAATCCTGGTTTTGCATTGCTAAAGAAGTTCATTGATGAATAATAGAAGACCAACACTCAAATTATTCAGTATCATAGCTGATAGATATTATTCAATTTTAAATCCACTAATGAGATGTAAAAAGGACTAAAGGCTGGACCATACTTGGACTTTGGTCCATATTAAGCCCCTCATGATAGGGTTCCATTATGGACTAAAGAAAATGGTAAAAATTCTTATTTGGGTTAAGTTTCAAAACTTTCCACTCCATCTTTAGAAACAAATTGGAATTAGCAAAGTTGCAAGTTGTATAAGGCAACCACTACACATGGATAAACTCACCTCTAATGCCTCGAGAATAGCTTACGCCAGAGCACTAGTGGAAGTTGACTTAAATGGAGAACTACCTAGAGAAATATTACTTAACTTCCCAGATGACTCGAAAATAACTCAACCGGTAAGTTATGAAACTTACCAATATATTGCAAATTATATTTGCTTTTTGGAAATACTACAGATAATTGTCGAATGAAGCTTAAAGAAAAAATAAGCAAAGAGGATCTCCCACTGAACAACCTAAAGAATACACTGAAGGTTCCAGGGATGAAGAAGCAGATTGTAATGAAGCAAGTGAAGCAAGTGAAGCAAGAAAGTTAGAATCCCTGGAAGAAGGCCAATGTTCACCAGGACAAAGGATGATGTCACCTCATAGCCTACATCCACTAGAGAACAGCCTAAATAAGTTTGATGAAGAAAAAGACCTCTTCATTTTGGTGATGCCTAAAAGGAAAAAGAAAGAAGCATGAAAGGAGGGTAACTCCCTAAATCTCAAAAACAAAGGATAAAATTAAAGACACCTGAGGTTTTACCCCTCATGGACCTTCCTAACCCATCCGAAGGAGGTCACATCTCCTCTAAAAATGTGACTTTTGTTGTAGTGTTTAGTTGGAGTTTTGGAGGTAGGTTAATGAGGAGTCATAAGTGGCTCCTCTCTTTGTACATTATATTAATTATAAAGGGTTTCGTGGGAGAGGTGGGGGCACCTCTAGGCTAGATATATGGTGGATTGCATTCTCATGGTGGTTAATGGTTGCCTTCATTATCTTCAGAAGACAAAGAAATCTCTTGAAAAGGTATGAGGGATGCCCTCCCAATGGCTCAGCCATTTATGTAAAAGCATGTTATGTAACAGATTTGAGGAGGAATATAAGACTTTCTGTGGAAGGGCACCTCTCATGCCTGCAAGGACTAAAATTATTGCAAATATGTCCAAAATTAATAATTTCACACGATATGGAATTGCATGGGAGTCTGATTGTGTAGTCTCATATGTAACACGAGGGTGGGATTTCAAATGTAAGGGTATGAGTTTTCTTGTACTAAATGATTGTGAAGAAAGACTTAGGCACTCACGTTTTTATCGTGTACACAAGAGGCTCCTCATGCAAAACAGATTTAAAACCAATAAAAAACAATCTAAAAGGGGTGCAGGCACACAATCTGATATGATTATATGTTTGTCATTTGCATTGGGGGCATGGATGGCATATGCATGAGGAGGGCTTCTGTTGTTATTGTGTAACTGCATAAGAGAATACAAGAGTAGCACATTGTATTAGGGTTACAAGGATAGCATAATGTATCGTGATGAAAGAAATGGCATAATGTTTTGGGGTTATAAGGGTGGCATATTGTGCTGGGTAAAGGGTGGAAAATTGTTAAAAGGTAGAGATAAGGGTGGCATATTTCAAAAATGTAAAATACTATATAATCTGTATCATCACTCGTTGGGAGGGACTCATATGCATCATAGCATGGTCATATGCCTCAATGCAAGCAATCCAAGATTAACATGCCAAGAGAGGAGGAAAATAGAAAATAAATTTATATGAAGATTATGAGTTGGAATATAAGGGGTTTTAACAGCCCCTTAAAACATAAGGAAGTAGTTAGACTAATTAAAGCCTATCAAGTGGTAATAATGGTGAAGGCAAAATTCAAAATTTTTAAATATCTGGAAATTTTTTCATCACACCTGAATGGCCGAATGCTACTGATGTGGGATGGTCAGACTACAAAAATTGAGCTACTATCCTCCTCTCCTCAACACACATAAGTTCAGGTCAAGGATATAGTAACGAAAACAAGCTTTAGATTAATAATTATATATGGCTTTCATGCAATTGTCAATAGAAAGTTGTTATGGGAAGAGTTAATTTGATAAGGGACCTTAAATTCCTCTCCCTGTGTCATAATGGAGGATTTCAATTCTCTGTTATCAGCTCTTGATAGGAAAGGAGGGAGGACTGTCACAACATAAAAATGTATGGATTTCATTAATTGATGTTTCAATCTAAGCCTTGAAGATATTCCATCTTCAGGTTCATATTTTATTTGGACCAATGGGTGGATGTCAAGCAAACTTGACAGGGCTGTGGTAAATCAAGGGTGGACTAAACTCATATTCAATATGCAAGCTGGGTTTTTATCGCCTGGAATTTTCTCATACCATAATATGATCTTAGTATCTACTGAGACTAGCTCCAAAGATAGGAAAATACCATTTAATTTATATAATATGTGGTTAACCCACAAAGAATTTTCTCTCATAATGACTAGAATTTGGAAACATATATTTAATTGCTCTTTAATGTATCAGTTGGTCAATAAGCTCAAAATGCTTAAAGAATCACTGAAATCTTAAAATGAGAAATATTTTGGACACATTAGTACAAGGGTGTGCATGGGTAGGAAAGCTCTCCAAGAAATTCAAAAGAAGTCTTTAGAAGCTCCTAATTCAGCTCTAAAAATAGAAGAAATTAACCTTAAAATCAAATTAAGAATTAGAGGAAGTTGAATTGTCTTTTGTTAGACAAAAAAGTAAAATTCAAATACCTAAGAGAAAGTGATAGGAGTACCAAATTGTTTCACACATTGGCTAGAGCAAGGCTCCAAAGAAATAAATTTTTTTCAATATTGAAGGAAAACAGAGATTTCTCCACTTCCTATCAAGAAGTTTCTGATGTGTTTCTCGATTATTATAAAAATCTTTAGGAGCTTCAAAAAATAGAGTTCCTTTGTCTCTCCCTGTAATCAAAAATGGTAGGAGTCTATTGGATATAGATCATGATCTTCTTTCTCTTAACTTTTCTTTTGAAGAGATCAAAGAAGCCCTATTCTTGATGGGAGGATCAAAATACCCCATGCCGGATGGGTTTATTGCGGAGTTCTTCAAAGACTCATGGGGAATAATTTGTAAGGATGTTGTCAAGGCTGTCCAAAGCTTTTTCCACTCTGGGAAAATGCTTAAACAAATTAACCATGCATACATTGCTCTAATACCAAAGACCTCACATGCTACTTCGGTCAAGGATTTTAGACATATCTCTTGCTGTAATGTTATTTACAAACTTATATCAAAACTGATATCAAAAAGGTTTCAAGCAATTATTGGAACTATCATCAATCCAGCTCAAACGGCCTATGTAAAAGGGAGACTAATTTCGAATAACTTCCTTCTTACGTAAAATCTGATCCGAAGATAAGCCAGGAAGAGACTATTATCACCAAGTTGTTTTCTTAAAATTGATCTACAAAAAGCCTTTGACTTGATCAATTGGGATTTTGTTAAAGAAGCCCTTGTAAATTTTAACTTCCCAACAAAATTCATAGATATAATCTATGAATGCATATCTACAACGTTATTCTCAATTTTTATAAATGACAAATTTAAAGATTTTCTTAAAGGAGAGAGAGGACTTAGACAGGGTCATCCAATATCACCCTATTTATTTGTCATTTGCATTGAGTATTTCTCCAGATTACTAGTGAATGCAACAAGTCGAAAAGAGTTATCTTTCCACCCGGGATGTGCAGTTCACCAAATATCTCACCTAATATATGCCGACAACCTGATTATCTTCACTAGAGTGGGTGTTTCCTCCATTGATATTGTTTTGAAAGTATTAGAAGAATTTTCAACTACTTCCGGCATATACGTTAATACTTTCAAATCGAATATCTTCTTTAGAGGAATAAAGTTAGAAGTTAAATATAAAATTATGAACAATTCTAGTTTTATTGAAGGCTATCTCCCTTTTATTTTTCTTGGAGTACCGTTATTTTCGAGCCTACTTATAACAGCCCAGTTCTCTTCATTGCTGTCAGAAATTACAACTTCCATACATTAATAGGTAATGAAAATTGTATCCTTTGCAGGGAGGTTAGAATTACTGTGCACAGTCATTCAAGGAATAGAAGAATACTAGTTTTCAATATTCTTTCTCAATTCCACTATAACGAATGCAATAGAGAATGCATGCAGGAAATTCTTATGGTACACTACAAAAATTGGGCGATCCAGAAAAGCTGTATTTGCAGCATCCACTTGTTACATCTGGAAAGAAAGGAATCAAAGATGATATGAAGTAAAGTCGCAATATCTAGACACTATCCTCGAAGATAAAGACTAAAATTTATGTTGTATTTCGAAATGATTATAATAGTTTGAAATTTGTTTAAGATGTAAGATTTGATTGTGCATTTTATTGCTTATCAAAAAAAAAAAATCTACTTGCTAATTTTTAATTTGATGGGTAATTTATATGATTGTTTTTTTTTTCAAGTATTAGCATTTATGATTTATAATTTTAAAGTTATTTCCACATCCATTTAATGAGGGCACTCATGTTATCATTAAAGTATTAACATTAAAAAACATATTAAATCCGAACAAGAATAAACTAAACTATTCTGAATATAAAAACTATTTATTTTTTTGATCGCCTAAAAATTAAAACTAATCCACACCATTATTATAAATATAATAAAACTGACATTATTTTTGAAAACAATGTTTTATGCATCCAATTATATATATAACTAATTTACAAGTATATAACTAATTTACAAATGAATTCATAGATGTGTATAAACATATCCATAGTCCTATATAAATTTATAGTCCTAAATGTGTAAACACGTATATACAGTCAAAGATATATATTATTTATTTATTATGTATGTATCATCTTATATGTGTATAGACATATATACAGTCATATATATGTGCATATACATATATTCACCTATAAACAGCTTAATAAATGTATATGCAATCATATATACACATATATGTAACGATATACTTTCATTAATATAAATATATACACAATCGTAGATATGTTTATATATGAGTATGTGTTCACGTATATATGTATGTGCCTATGTGTGTCTGCGTGCGTGCGCACGCATTCACGTATGTATAACTGCATAGATTTATATACAATTATATAAAGTATGAAGTGTTACATATAGACAACTATGGATACACATATAGTAATGTGTGTATTCATGTAAAACTCTATGTATGTGTTTTAATTCATACACTATTATATATAGTGTAGACAATATGTATACACAAAGTAATGTATGCGTGTCTATATATATATATATGTATGTATGTATGTATGCATGTATATATGTATATATGTATGTATGTATATATATATGTATATGAATATTCAGCCTGTGATAGACAATTTTTTTATATATAATTCATAAAGATTTTTTATAATACAATAAAAATATATTCATATATATACTCTTACCACTTACATTGCACTTGGATACACAAAATATTAATAGCATGTTTAATAAGTGCATACGACATCTTGTATTTAGTGTCACAATTATTGTGATAAATACTAAATATTTAAAGCATTAACCACATAATTCAACTCTATATTGTTTAACTATCTCTCTAGATCATAAATTAATATGAAATAAAAAAAATATTATCCAATTGCATTAATAAAGCAATTGAAGTATTGAACTAATAAATTATATTCACGAACAATTAACATATTTATATATTGTGATATTAAGTATGCTATTTATAATAAGTCTGCAAATATATATATATATATATATATATATATATATATTCAAAAATAATAACTATATTATTGAATAAATCATGAACAAACAACAAGATTATACTTCATAATATGGGCGAATAATCTTGATATTTAGATATCAATTACTACTCCATCCTCTCAATTGATAATAAAAATTTGAATATTTTTAATTTATAAAAATTTGAATATTTTTAATTTATAAAAATTATACGAATCTACCAATTCTACATTATCTGAGTTAACATACACATGAACTATTGATCCCTCCAATATATAACATACGATCAGAATTAACTTTTGATGTGATGGTCAATATTATTTCAAATAAGATATTGAGATTATAACCAAAAAATCATATAGACACTTGATGCATGAAAAACTAGAAAGATTTGATATTTAACATTGATAATAATAAAAAAATCACTAATAGATGATAATTCATGAAACATCAATATAAATGTTATTGAGATCACCATCATCAATTCCTTGAGACATATATACCAATGATAATCTACATCTACATCGAAACTATCAAATTACAAACACGTATTAATAATAATATTTCCAGAAATGCTATTTTAGTTTTTTTTTTTTCGATATAATATTTTATTGATTTTTAAATTTTTACCAATTATACTTCATATTATATTATGTTTCATGTTGATATTATGATTACAGAGGTTTTTTTTACGAGTAATTTTCATTTTTATTTTATATAAAATTATAATTTCAAAATATTAAGTGCACTCATTCAATTCAGGCTGCCCGCTGCCCTGCCCAAAATCGACATGACCTGACACGACCAGGCACAACCCAACATGGATCAGCCTGATTGTTGGCTAAATGGGTCGTTCCGGGCCTAGTCAAAGGGATATGTCGTTCCATCACTGCACGAGATCCATACCGTGTCGTGCCTGGCCCAACATGGTAGCATGACCGAGCCTCACAAAAATGAGTCGTAGTGGCATGACATGACGCATTTGACATCTCTACTTTGGTCTCACCATTTCCAGGAGCATCATCATCTTCATCAGCAATTTCTTCATTATTTTCTTCTGGAAAGACATTAATAGCACTGGGAAATGTTTTAGCCTCCATAATTATTTGCTTGATTTCTTTTTCAGTTTGGGTTGAGCTAACCACAAGTTTCTGCCGGTATATAGCCTGAGCATCATCTTGCAGTTCCCTTGGAAGCTTCTTCAAAAACCACGGATGTTTTCTAATTCCTTCCATCGTAATCCTCTGCAAATCAAAGCGACACAAAAACAATCATGACAAGTTTGCTAACAGAAGCAAATTAACAATTTATTTCATTGTTCTCCTTACAGCATAACAAAAACATAGCTAATACATATGTGATTGTTTATATTATACAACATTTTTATAATACAAAACCTAGATATAAGCACTCTTCAATAAACTAAGAACATTCCCATGAAAAATACATTATAAATAATATTAATACTACAAAAATACTAACATGAAAAATTCTATAAAAATATGCTATGCACATCTTCAGCAGGTATGGACATTATAGTGATAGAAATCTTTGTGAAGATTTTATATATATATATATATATATATATATAATATATAATATACTAATTTACATCAATAGATTTTATTTATTCATAAAGAATCTGATTGGTTATCACAATATAAATTTAACAATCTCGAAATTAAAAAAAAAAAACTAATTTTTCTAAATAGTTATTTGATCCACAAAATCTGATAAGTATATATTATATCTTAATACTCATTTTATAAATAAATATTGGAATTTTCATTTTTCCATAACAATTATGTCTTGCCATATTTGTTAAGATACAATATATACTCTTTTTCAGTAGCTATTTATAAGCATATATATTTAATACTAATTTACATTATTATGTGTTATTTATTCATAAAAAAACTAAAATTGTATTGTATCTGTTATATTCCATGATATTTATATTGAATGAGAAATTTATACCATGCCTAATGCATATGTCAGCATCAATGCCAAACAACTTATTGTTATGGAAATTTGATTGTAATGCAATATGTTTTACCAAATCTACTCACTGTGAAAATAAGTTTATTAGAGATTGTAATGCAATATGTTTTATATTATATTTAGTCTTAGAGTTAGGAGACATGTTAGATGATCAGATTTATGAAGTCGTGCATAAGAAAATTATGTTTATTAATTTGCCAAGTTATATTTAGGATTTTACCAGCAGTGCAAAAAAGAGACGCAGAGGTGACTAGCACGAAAATATAAAACAATATAATAATAAAATGATAATCTGATTTCTTTAAATCAACACCTGGTCACACACACACACACACACATAATATTTTGTGGGAACTCACAAGCTGAATACTTCCAAACAATAAAAAACAAATAAAATAAAATAAAAAACATAAATTAAAACTCTACACCCTTCAAACTGAGCAGACATAATCATCTAAAAACATTTATGAAAATATCTATAATTTGATCACTAATAAGCATATAAACTATAGTAATCAAATCATCATGTATATTTTCCTGAATAAAATAGTAAGTAATTTTAATATATTTCGTCCGCTCATGAAATATATCAATTTGACCAAAATATATCAATTTGACCAAAATATATCGAGTTGTCTAATTATCATAATAAAACATCATAGATCTCTAAACTATAAAGCAAAACTCCTCAATGAAGCAATCAATTCACTAGAACTCACAAGTTACTGATGTCATAGCTCTATACTCATAGATCTATACTCATACAGAATACAAGAATACCTACTAAAAAAAACATAAAAGCATGTGGTGGATCTCGATTTGTAATTGCAAGAGCACAACTACAATTAGAATAAGATTCTGTCCGACTACGCCCACAATTTCTAAATGCAATCTTATATCTTATAGTTTTTTTCACATACTTAAGTATATCATAAACACTATATCCATATAAATTTATCTTTATGAATATAAAAAATATTAATTATACTAATAACATTGACGATATCTGACCTAGTTATTAAAAAATAATTTATAATTGTTTTATAATCATCCTATAAATTAATAGAATCAATTGACAAACAAATATATATAAATAAATCTACATCTGGATCAAATAATAAATAAGTGTACAACCAGACATACTCAAGCAAGATAAGATATCTAGAATATATCTCATTTTTAAAAAAAGATTTATTTTGTGAATATCCAACCTTTATGCTCAAAAAATATCTCAAAAGTATCAAATTATTCATTAGAAACTTAGTCTATAAAAATTATTTTAGTTGATTTATACCTGACATAATCATCTGATATAATCAAAATATAATTGATATATACAATTAAAATCACATATTTACCTCCTATATTATGTCAAAAAAAATATGGATAGACTAACAAACATAACCTAAAATCAAACATTACACGAGTCAAAGAAAATCTAAGAAATCATACCTTACAAGACTATATTTGATCATAAAGTATCTTCCATAATCTGCACAACATACTTATATTGCTAGGAACAAAGAACCTTGATGGATATTATATAAACACTTATTCCTCGAGATTAGAGGTGGCAAGTGGGATGGACGGCCCGGGCATGGCATGGAAACGGCCCGACTGAGACGTTCCTGGCTCGGCACAACAAAGTCCATAACCATACTCAAACCAAAATTGGCTCAACCCGAGACACGACTTGTGTCATGCTAAGCCAAGGGGTATCATGCCTCATACCTGACCATGCACGACATGAAAGACCGACACGTTGACACGATCCACTAGGACGGGTAACATGAACAAAAACCATAGACCAGGAAGCGGTCAATTTAATTGGCTCGTGTCTGCCTAGCCCGGTCTTTTAAAAAAAATATTAATAAAATTAAAAACCCTACCTAGTACATGTTGTGGGTTTTTAATTAGCCCGCAATATGATTGGCTAAGCATGTCTGCATGGCACAACTCAGGCAAACATATGTTTATCAGTTTACACTCTTACCACTTATATTGTATTCAGGTGCATATGCAACGTTAATGATATATTTAAAAAATTTAGAGATGACCTTATATTTAGCGACATAACTGTTAAGATGGATTTCAAATACTTAAAATACTAGTTCATCATTTATCTCTTTATTATCTGACTGCCTATATGGACCCTAGGGTTGGGCCCGAAAAAAATATCAATCTGGCTCGTTTGATACCTCTAGTAGATCAAAATCTACTTTTTTTGTTGCAGTCAATATAATTTTGGATAAGAGATAGAGATTACGATCATATATCAGTGAGACACTAGCATTTATAAAAGATTAAAAGAATTTGAGGTTGAGAATTCAGGATCAAGCTGAAACAAAAGTGAAAGAGTTATTTGCAGATAATAACTCATAATACTTTAAAAATATTGAGCTAACCATTAGTGATACCAAAAAATACTTATATGATGATGATCATATATCTATTAATTTATTTTTTATTTTTCATTATTGAAATTTTTGTTAATATTTTGATTTTATTATGCTTTATGTGAAATTATGTCATAACTCATAATAGATAACTTAAAATTTTAAATTTACAAAATAAATCTTTAAAATATTAAGTTGGTGACTGGTCGACCAGGCTAGCAACCATCGGGCACAACCCGGCACGATCCTATCCAATTCTTCCCAGACTCAAGCAAGTCGAGCCATGTCAGGGCGGCATTAATCAAGTCATGCCTTGCCCAGAACAGAATGACTGACTTACTGGATCGTGCCTAGCATGGCACGATGGACCAAATGTGTCACCAAAATATAAGTCGTGCTAATATGACACGGTCCATTTGACACATCTACTTGAGATCAAAATAATTGAACCTATTTCTTACATTTGACTGATATGTATTTTACTTGTTCATACTATAATAAAAAATAATAATTTAATAATTATTATCTTGACCGCAAGAGAGAAAGTATCTTAACAATCAATGTCATCTAAATCCCACTACGTGTTTACATATTAATTTTGGAATAAGATCTCATGTATGATCATATGAGAAAGCAGTACCCAAAAAGAGGTGTTACTATTCTCTTAAAAATCAATCATATTAGTCATATCAAATATATATGCATATGAACATGATCAAATATTACTACCCATGAGTAGATGTGTCAAACGTGCCAAGCAGCCTAGGCACTGCAGTGGGCCCAGCCCAGTTCAATAGTGCCTAGCCCAACACGACACAATCTGAAACTATGCCTCATGCCAGGCTAGGCACGACCCGTGTGTCTAGCCCAACGGCACGGTAAACCAACCTGGGTGACCGCCAAACAAGATCCCCGTCAGGTGATCATGCAGGTCATTTTACTTATTAAAAAATTCAACCGTCTCATCAGAGGGTGGTCCATTTAAAAAAAATGCAGCCACATGACCATTTTGTATTCACATCACGGTGGGCAAGACCGTGCCCACCGTGTCGTGCCTGGCACGTCACGGTGACCTGACTTGGTAACAAAAAATAGATCATACCGATACAACACAACTCATTTGACACATTTAGCCATGAGAAATAAACATTGAAAAGAAAAATGATGTGAACAATACCAATTATAAGTCACTCACCAATCTTCTTAGCTGAACCTCAAAGAAAATAAAGTCGAGCATAAGTTTTCTAAGATTGATTCATATTCTAAGCATTTTCACGATCAATAATATGAGCATTATACTATCGGTTGTTCAAGTCCTTGCAAAATAATTATCATCAATTAAATCATTGTAGATCAAGGGGATAATACCATGACTTACAAAATTGATGAAATCGTTGAGTTCCTTATTGATATCCTAGAAAACTTGCTCAATGAGTCCAAAAATTACCATTACTTGTAATATTACATATTGCTTAGTCCCAACCTCAAGTCATTAATGATTAGAGACACAATATCATATTTTATTTTTTTATGACTCTCTAATCTACTTTAATTTCAAATCAATAAGCAAGGAAATTATGTCATATATTTAAATTATCTAAGATGAGTACAATGATATTACAAACTCTCATAAAATCTTACATGTCATCCAAAATGAGAGCTAAAATCAGTTCCAACTCGATGGACTGACAAGTAGCAATCAATGACAATGAATTAGTCAGTAGCATATTTCCTTGGTCTCATCACTTGGTGGTTGTAGTTCACTGGGAAGGTGATGCATCATTCATCCAATAAAGAATCATGTCTGAACTCCCACGACTTACTATCAGTAATTTTAATTTCCGAGCTTCCATAGATAGATACAATAAATCATGGAGCAAACTAATCAAATAAGCCAATCACCCAAGGATTACCTTTGTTGTACCATCCATCAACACTATCCTTGTTATACCAGCTACTAACATTGCACATGCTAGCCACACAACCCTAGTTGTACCAACTAAAGACACACATACCAACATTGTGCAAAGAACCACACAAACTTGATGCGCCGAATTGCACAGATAGAGGGGGTGTACTTATATGCTCCTTCGATAAGAAATGTTTGCAGGTGAGCACTATTGCATGTGATGCACACTTGCACTGTGCTGTTACAGTGTATGTAATTTCTCTTTCATGAGAAACCTTAGGATTTTGGCTCACTTGGATTTTGGCTCTGATACCATAAAAAGATTAAGCACCAAAAAACATCAAAAGCTTAATAGAAGCTCACATCATAATTGTATGAGTGTTTGCCCTTATATAATTTGGCAAAGTAAACTGATATACGTCCTTGATGATGATGTAATTTGAATATTGTTTCTTATTCTTCTAATTAGTGTTCCAAAACTCAAAGCTTAGTAATGAAGATACATATCGCAAGCAATTGGATGCCATTGAAACAAAATTCCCAGATAAAGAATCCCTTTGTCAGCTAAAGCAAAACTAGCAACTTTTGAAAAACAATAACAGAACACTTAATTAAAAATGCAATAAAGAAGCCAAATATATTTTTGGCCTATGAATATTTATATCCCTTGCTCAAAGGACAGATTAATAGTTAAACCACGTTTTGAGTCATATGAACCACATCTTTTTAGACATAAAACATTAAGACGTGTGTCAATCCATCCATCATATCCACTATTTCATCAATTTCTGATTTTATTGTGTACAAGGTGATCACATGTGTATCTCTTTTCTATATATAATATTGGCTTTACTAAACTACTTGAAGATAAGATGACAGTTTCTAGACTATCCAAACAAAACAATACGTCTTGTTAATGTTAAGTTTTACACTAGCATAGACAAACATTAAACATCTTATAACCCATTTTACATTGTCCTAGTGAATCTTATGAGTAAAGTTTTTGGTGAGACTTCCAAAACAATGTTTTTATAGGAATACTAACAATTATAGGAATTCTATTTTTTTTCTTATTAGATTTGTTTTCAGCTGGTTTTTTACTAACAATGTTTTAATGAAGTATATTTTTTTCAACATGATCATCATCCAGAGAAGAGTATTATTAATATAGTAATGGTTTTCTACCATCTCAATTAACATCGAATATGCATTTAAGGGTCCGTTTGCTCATTTCTAAGATTAGTAAAAGAAAACCCTCCCAAACCCATAAAAACTTCCTCTTAACTTGAATAAGTTGCATCATAAGCTAAAAAAACTTTTGTTTTGCTACTCTTTTCTTTCATATTCATTATTCCCTCTCTACTCTACATCTTTGTTTCTAATATTTCTCTTAGTTTCTCCACTATTTTTGCTTAAATTTTGTTAGTTTGCATTTCTTTTTACCTCACTAAAAATGATATACTCAACATGTATTAAAAAACATTAAAAGTTTATCATATTCATGACAGAGTCATCTAAAATCATATTCAAGAGTTTAACAAAACAATTAATCATCACATAAATCAATGAATTGGATAGAAAACCATGATGTCCTTAAAAGATAGTTTCATAATGAATAGATAATGAGATAAAAGCTGAATACGTGCTAAAATTAATATTCAACAAATATGTTCAAATCATAATCTAGCATATTTATTCATAATGTCATTGTATATAACATTCAAAAAATTCATATATATGCGTATCATATATATGTCATTGTATACATGAGGAAATATTTTAAATGATAAGATGTTAGCATATTGAACTCTTTTTAGTCACCTAAGTTTTTTTTCAATTGAGTTTGAGTAATATTTTTAATCAGACAATCATAACAGATCGATAGTAATTCAAAATTGCAGGAATATTTTTTTTTTATTTTGCTAGGTTTTTCACAAGGTATGTTTTTCACTTTTACTTGCAACATTTTAATGAGGTATAATTTTTTAATATGATAAGCATCTAAAGAAGAGAATTATATATATAGTAGTGGTTTCCCAGCACTTCATTGATCTTTAAATATTTATTTAAGATTTTATTTTACACATTTTTAAGTTGAATAACTTGAAAACTTGTATCAACCTATAAAAGCTCCGTCCTTATTTTCATAATTAAAAAAAAAAACTTTTGCTTCTCTCCTCTTTTCTTTCATATTATCTACCTTCTCTCTACATTTTTATTTCTATTATCTCTCAATTATTTATTGCTCAACATTAATTATCTATCTTTTCTTTCATATCTTCTTAGTTTGAATCTTTTTTTACCACGCTAAAAATTATACACCCAACATTAATTAAAAAAAATAAAAAGTTTAGCATATCCATGACCAAGTCATCTAAATCATATTCAAGAGTCTCACATAATGATCACATAAATCAATGAAAAGCTAATGACTTGAGGCATAACGAGATGAATGCAATTCAAATATAGCATTCAGAGATGAGTTACCTTTGAAGGATCTAAAACAAATATGCGACTAAATAGATTTCTGCATTCTTGAGAAATGGTGACATATTCTGGAATCTGGTATTGAACTTTCAATATTCTCTGCATAACAACACAATAAAAAAACTTGGGGGTAAAAAATCAAGAGTCCATGGGATAAACAGAATTCAATACCGCAATTGTTTTTCGAATATTCTTAAAGTCTGTTGGGTCTTCAAATGGGTATTTTCCCACAAGCATGACATATAAAGTCACTCCACATGACCACACATCTGCCAACTAAACAAAAAAAAAAAAAACAATAAGCATGAAAGTAGCAAAACCACCAACTACCATGTCTAATTTACTATGTCAACAATCAGAATCAAAAGCAACAGTAAATAAACAAAAGCAGAAAAGCGATAAATGATCAGCCACCAGTTTTTTTTTGTTTCCCCTCTCCCCCCCCCCCCCCCCCCCCCCAACTCATTCCATACGATCCCTCAATCCACCATTTAAGAGGCTTGACACCCTGGGGTCATAGCAGATAGCCAGATAAGACCCCTTATCCAATAGTATGAGTTAAACATTTGACAAAAAAAACACCCAAGATCATGTCTCCGGCATCCCTAGGGGATCAAACTCATGTCCACATGTCCAAGCGGTCTTGCCCATTTGCCAATCAGACTATCTTATTATTGATAATGATTAGCCGGTTTAATGAAACTATCAGCCACAAACCCAAATGGATGTTCATTCATGAATATGTGTATATGAGTGTTTGTATGTTGGTCTCTGTCTATCTAATACATATGTAAGTATATGTGTGAAAATTCAAGAAAGAGCAAGCTATTGATGACAAAGCGTCTAAAGTATGCCCTAGCACTACAAACCACAATTGAGGGGCATGAGAAGTAGTTCATAGCAAAATATTCAATTCCAAAAATACAAGATACATATATAAAAAAAGTTCACAATAAGTTAAAGTCTAGCATAAGATCTTTAACAATTCATAAATGAAGTTTTCTAATTTATCATTAAGGATTATGAATGAAACATGGAGGACATTTCTAGAAAATATGGTTGAACATACAAATGTTTGGCAAAAAAAAGCATACAAAAGGATTTTCACAAATTTATAAACAAAAATGAACAAATAAAATAGTCTAATCTTTTGACATTACCATCAAAGTTTATTCTCAATATTATTGAAATTATCTACATAAATTCTAATTCACCAAACAACATAATTTTATAACTCAAATTCAACTTTTTCAAGTCATGACATTCAAAATAAATAAAATTTTCAGTATTTTACTTGTTTATTAAAAATCTGCACTAATTCATTTTTATTTTTTATAATTATGCCCATTTGGCTTCCTCCTCATTCAAATTTTCTTTAATTTTTTTAGTAATGTAACACATGTACAAGCTTAAATATATTTTTTTCATTTTTAATATTATTTTTACTAATTTTTCTATTTGATCAACTTAGCATATGTATCATTCTATCCTTACTCTATTTGTATCTTAATCAATAAAAATTAACATTCAAAATCATAAATATAATTAATCAAATAATTATATTATTATATTTTCCTTTTAAATTATTAAATAAGTATATATTATATAAGACTCATAATATTATTTTTCAATTTTACATTATCATCATCAATCAAATTTTATGCTAATTATCAAGGATCAGTAGATATAAAATTTAATAAATTTATTAAGGTTAACTATCAATCTGATGTCACCCTCCTATAACATGACTTGAGGATGATTATCAACTATAATTAACTTTAATTATATAATTTACATTTTTATAGTTAAACCACTATTTCTAATTATAAAAAAATATAAATCATCAGTTTTCACATTTTGAGAATCAAATGCTTTTCATCTAAATTTGACCCTAAAAAAAATTAGTAAAACATAAATAAAAAAAAAGAAATAAAAATTACAAACATAAGTTATAAACATTCATTTTAAAAATAATAACAAATATAGTATAAAAATTATGATACATTAAACATTAAAAAGAAAATTAAATGAAAAGATTTGAATATAAAATTATTTATATTAATAATAGTTGAAACATAAATGGTTAACATTATGGGGTCTGAAAGACATCAAAATTTAAATAATATAAAAAATAAATTTAACGAGACAAGATAAAGATGCTCCTATATATGTTAAAAAAAATATCAAAATTTTGTAAACATACAAATTATTAAAATATGACATTTGTGCATGAAATTGTCATACAAATATTATGAAATATCAAAAAAAAAAAAGATATGTATACATGTTATATTATACAATGCATGTAAATAATGTGATCTTGTATGAGTATTTATTTTTTTAAACATATTTAATTTTTAATCATGTAAAGATATGTAATTTTTTAAACATATTTGTAAACATATTCAATAATATACTTTATCTCTTGACCACCATGGAACCATTCTCCTACCATAAAAACATTTCTGACTTCAAAGATAATTTCTCTTTATTTTATATTTATAATCATGGAAAGAGTTGCTTCTAATTAATTTTGACTATAAGAACAAGTGTATTTATCAAGCTTTATGTTATCTGAACCACTTCACTTCGGAAGCATAAACTTTAAGCATCATAAAAGTCACTCTGCTACTGGTTTCCAAATTATGACACGATTAGGATGGGGTCAATGGAGTCCGCTTGAATAGAGTAAGCAACATCAATTACAGACAGTTGTTTAATGTATTATTAGTTGCTATTATAACTAATATTATGCATTGTTGATTTGGAGGATTTAAAAATTTTTTTTCACTTTCAACTGGTATAGAAAAGGGAATAAGAATATTGTTTTCTTCATTATGTTCAAATAATATAAGCATGAGGATCATTCTAGAAAATTACAAGAATTTAAATCTAAAAAAGTAAAAATCACAAAAAATTACTACGCTCACTCAAATACTCTCAAACTACTGTTTATAAAATCCATCCTTTTTTTGGATGCTTCATGTACTTAGAATTGTTGCAGTTTCTTCATTTTTTACCAGTTTTTTAGTTACATTATTTTTATGATGAGACTACACAATATATGGTAATCCCAGACATTATCTCTATATAATCGTAGACTACACAATATGTGAGATTAATTATTCTATTATTCTTGAAGTTCTTAATTTTTTTATATATTATCAAAGATAAATTTTGCACGTGCTAGATAGGGAAAGAGAGAATGAGTGCCAATTAGTGAAGGTGTATGTGTCTATGGTAGATGCAAATAGTGGTACAAAGGTGTTTGACATGAGACAGTGCATCTATGCAATGATGTTTGATGTGGCACATGGTAATGTTTGATGTGGCACAACAGTGAAAGACTGATGCAGTGTGTGCAACAGTGTGGCATAAAACAGTGTGGTAGGTGTGTGATTTGTTTTTGCAGTGTGGAGTGCAGTGCACTATAGTTAATGTAGAGTGTAGACATGTAATTGTGTGCACTGTGGTGTGTAGTATAGTGCAACGTGGTATGATAGTGTAGTGTAGCATGGCGTGAATGGGCAGTGGTTATTTTATAGTAGAAGTATCAAACGAGCCGTATCAGCATTTCTATGTGGTCCAACCATGTCATGCCACCATGTCGTGTCCAACACAGCTGCCAAAGAAATAGGCCCAGCATGACCCATTTGGCGTGCTGTAGTGGCGGGTCGTGTTGACTATGGTCAGACCCCGAAGGCCCCGAACGAGAATAACCAGGCCACATGTGCCTAACCCAGCTTACATGGGCAGGTTTTTAATAAAAATACCCATGATCCATGATTCATGCATGCCCAATCAAGAATCACTGTCAGAAAAGCACGATGCAAGGCCAGGCACGTAGTTCGTGTTTGGCCCAGCATGAGGCATGGCTCGCTCCAGCCTAGCATGTCACAAATCATGCCTCAGGCTGACATGATCCAATTTCTAGCATGGCTATGGACCTTGCCATGACAAGCCTTAACAGTCAATTCAAGTCGTGCCTCATGGCATGCCATGGCCGCCAAGCCCACTTGACAACTTTATTTTGTAATAACTGTGCATAATTTTACTTATTACTACATTTACTAATGAAATATGTAGATGCGCTATTGTTAGTAACTATTGCTACATATACTAATGTTGCTTACTAAGAAGATAGAAGATGCATCAATTTAGGTAGATACAAGATATTCTCGGTAAATTACTAAGAAGATATTCTCGGTAAAATATATCAATGAGAGTTGTTACTAATTATTTTCTTTGACAAATAATTCTCATAACCTATAGAGAACTTATTCCTTTGAAACTTAAAAAATTCAACTACAAACTCTTCTAGTCTTTGTTTTTTTATTTGTATCTAGCAAAAAATAAAAATAGTTATACTCACTATTCAATTTTACATATTTTATCATACTATAATTTTTTTTAGTTTTTTAGTTTTTTATTTCTTTTATTTCTTCTCTTGAAGTTACTAGTATAATCAAATATTTTTATAAGATAATATCGTAACATTGATGCTGTAAAACAATGATAGAATGTAAAAAAAAAAAAAAAATCATTCATTCTAATAAACATGAGCATTATTACTTAGACATTTAGAAAACTAATTATTACTACCCATTAATTGGGAAGATAATGATGATCATAATGTTGATCACATGAGGACAAAACTAATTGCAAGGGAATTTACTTAAACTTTTGAAATTTATTATCAATATTTTTTCTCCAATGATCATGATACTCTCAATTCAAATATGTATCCTAATAATAATTTCTCACATATGAATAATATATAAGTTAAATATAAAAAATATTTTATTTTGTAGTTTTGAGAAAGAGATTCATGTAAAATAACTGTCTACTTTTTGAACTAAGACAAAATTCAAATGATATTTATAAATTGTAAAATACCTTATAAAATATAAAATAGTCCCCAATAATTTGGTTAATCTATATTTTCAATCATAATTATAATATTTGATTTGCAAGTGTCTTACAAATTATTAATTATTTTTTCAAGATAGTTCAAATAATGAGTTTATTTTATTGATTATATATATATATATAGATGGTATTTTTATTAACAATTGAAAAATTAAAAATTATTTAACTCAAATTATATTTAAACATAATTTTAAACAAATAATCTTATGAAACTTGAATATTTTTTTGGAATGAAAGTGACTCATACCAAAAGATATGTTATGTTGTCACTAAGATATACATCAATATACCCTGTATACGCTCTTAGAGATTAACTTTTAAGTTGCTCTAAAAGATATACTTCCATATTGAAAGTGAAGATATATTACACAATACATGTCCTTCAGTTGACTTTACTATATACATAAAAATCACATATAAAATTAGTAAATTAATTATTATCAAATCAAATATAACTTATATAATTAATATAATTAATTATTTCTAAAATTTTATATAACATATTCAACCTAAAGTTCACAATACTTGGATAACATGAGACAAAATTTCTATGACATGATAATTTATTTCATGATGGACATTTTCACCTAATTGAACATTCATATTCTAATTGAACATTAACTTTTGCTGAGAGATATACTATAGGTCATTATATTTTTCTTAGAAATCATATTATCTCCTAAAAAAATTACATATAAACTCAGCATCCAATGTAAAGTAAGAGCACAGAGCTAAAGTAAAAGTTACCAATAAAAATCATTGAATTAGATATTTATTTAATGAGATTGACTATCAATTGCTTCATGCACTATTCCTAACTATGATTCTCAAGAAGCAATACATATACTAATCAATTTAATATTCTACAAGTAAATAAAATATATAATGATAAATTATTTCTTTTTTACAAAAAAAATTCAAGATAATACTAGAGTCATGACTTGTATTCCAATAGCAAATCAGCTTGTCAACATATTACATAGTTTATATTTACAACAACAAACTCATTAATGCACTCTTTTATTTAAGAGTGATACGAAAAATTAGACATATTATATTAGTAAAAATAATACGAATCTACTTGTAATATAATATCTAAAGTATCAAGTGATCTACTAATCTCTACTAGCATAACAACAAAGTCAACTTCTTCTATGAATGCAAAAATTATTTCAAATAAAATAACAAGACTACAACTATATATTATAAAAATTATCATACATAAAATTATTAGGAAGATGTACGAATTGATCTTCAAGATCAAAGACTACACCTAGATAATTTATATGATAAAACTAAAAGTTAAAGCCATAAAAATCAGAACTAATCAAAGTGATGATCATTATCTAGCAATCTAATCAGCAACATGATTACGGCATTAGCATGTGCCATTTTTTCATTTTTTTTTATTTTTTAAGATTATATTAGCTTAAATTTTGAGCGTGTATATTATATATTTTAAATATATTTTAAATATATATTAATTTTGAGCGTATACATATTTTTATTAGTTTTTATTTTATGATAAAACTAAAAGTTAAGATAAAATTTATATATTTTTTTAAGATTTTATAAATTTAAATTTTGAGCATATATAACTTAATTTACAATTTTAAATTAAAGATTTTTTTATGTTAAACATTTTTAAAAATATCATTATTTTGAATATTATATTATATAATTAGTTTTGTGTGTGTGTGTGTGTGTAAAACTATACTATAGAAAAGCAAGTTACACAATAGACATACATAAGGAAGATGTGAACCAAGACCGGGCCATTTAGCATAGACCTAGAGGCTAAAACAATAAGGTCAAATATCATGGTGTCAAGCTAACATAAAAAATGAAATAATTTATCATATATTATGTATCGATACTCCTACGTAAAATTAGATAGTTAAGAAAACCACCAAAATATCTAGTCTACACAATTTTAACTATTAGCTTTTTAATTAACCAAATGTCGTATCCCATACAAGCTTGTATACCAAAGAGAGAGACTATCATCTTTCACCCAAGATTTTTGAGTGTAATTACTTAGTTCAGAACCCATATTCAAGCAAGGAGATGATAGTAGGATGTTTCATCAAGGATATATTCATTTGATACTCTAACACACAAAAAAAGGTATAAATATTAATTACCATAGACTATGAGAATGAATATGAGTTTTGATATCATTTTCTTTGAAGATAAATATTATTTTTAGAACTCTATTCAAAAAAACATACCTTCAAACACTATTGTAGTAGGTTCTTTTTTCATCCAGTTATTAATTGCCAAAGAAAAGTAACATCTAATCATGCTCAAATACTTACATATGATATGACTAGTATGATTAATTTTGTAGAGAGTTGGGACACCTCTCTTAGAGTAGTGTGTCTTGAACATAAGTTTAGTATGAGCATTCGACTAGACACAATGTGTGCGTAAACTTTGCCTTGGACATAATAGATATGTCAATAATATTTTCCAAATAGAAGTATCAAAAGAGCCTGATCGGGCCAACACAGCTCATTGGACAGCCAGTTGCTCGGGTCATGCCAAACACACCACAGCAAAACATGAAACACAGCTCAAACCCAGAATAGCCTAGGTTCATTCCATGCTAATCTGAGTCAAGTCTAGGATAGCTTGGTCAGGTCCAAGATAGTTTGGGTTGCTAGATAGATTAGCATGTCATGTCGGGCCATTCTGCATCTTTTGCAGCACAAGGGGTGGAAAACCTAGCCTAGGACAAGCCGTGCCACAGGGCTAACCTAGGACAATTTAGGCACTATTCCTAGATAGTCTGGGTTAGAACAGTATTGGACTGTGATAAGGGGTTGACCCAGCACTATTCCAGGCACAATTTAAGCAGTGTTGAGCCATGTCACAAGCCAGTTTGTACAAGTCATTCCATGTCACAAACCTCTGGACCGTTTATACATCTCTAGTTTTAGGCGAGTCTTGTGTCATATCAGCAAAATTAGTTCAAGCCTCGAAATAATGACTTGAACCGACTGTTTATATTATAAAAAACCAAGAACATATTCTACTTAATGTCCAATATGTCAAATATTTTTTTTTGATACTATGTATTTTAGTATTGCATCGTCAATTATAAGTTATAGAATTCATAATACTCTTTCTGAGATACTAAGTCATTCAAAATGACATGCTATATGAAAAGAATTGAATACAAGTACATCTAATCATATGTAAGATCTCATTCTAAAACTCATAAACAAAATAATATTGAAATGTACATGAATATATATGATAAACATTAAACCTGAGAAAAAAATTGATTGACTCATGACTTGATTAGTAATGAGAGCTTTTACACAAACATATGACATTGACAACTAGTATAATTTCTCTCATAATACCCATTAACTATTAGATTATTATTTTATTATATCACAAAAATAGATTGTGTATAAGATAAATGTAAAGAATGCATATTTTAATAATGATCTAGAAAAAAAAAATATTCAATCATCAACCATCAAACTTCACTATTCTGGGCAGCATAGATAATAGATACAGATTGTGAAAGATACTTGATGACCTAAAATAACCTCTTGTGAAATAATTAATAGATTTTTTTTGGTATTTATTATATTTAATCTACAAAATGTATGATATTATTCTTGTTTCTTCTGACATAAATCAAAAGATAATATATAATATTAATTTTTATACCGACAATATTTTGATTACAGAAAATATTCAATTCGATATATCATACCTAAAATTATTTCTATATACTAAATTTCACACGTAGAATTTGGGATGTCAAATATACATTTTAAATATTTTATCTAACCTCGCTATGTGAAGATGCAGACCCATAGACTTTCTAATCTAAATATAAACTTATTTATGATTATTAATTCATAAATTAAAGCAATTAGATATAAGATAATCATAAAAAAAATTAAATTATCAAATAGAATCTATATACGATATTATATATATTGTCAGTGTAATTAATTATTTTATAGATTATCCTGA
Organism: Sapria himalayana; assembly: GCA_029783825.1. Classification (NCBI taxonomy): domain Eukaryota; kingdom Viridiplantae; phylum Streptophyta; class Magnoliopsida; order Malpighiales; family Rafflesiaceae; genus Sapria; species Sapria himalayana. The sequence goes on along the minus strand of JAREIK010002635.1, from coordinate 677,617 downwards.
AAATATTTATATAAATATATTATTTAAGATTCTCATGTACATAAATAAATCTCTTGAATGTGAGATTGATTTTAGAGATTGAGAACAAATCAGATAGAAACACATTCTGATTCTAATTGAGCTCCAAAGATTACAAAGAAAACTTCATCACAAATTTTTATATTTTTTTAAATGATTGTCTCCTAGAAGAGCAAATAATAAATAATTATTCAAGGATCTAATACAAATACAGAGCTATAACAACTACTTGTGAGCTTCAATTGATCAATCACCTTTTAAAAGAGTTTTGACTATCAATTCAAAGAATAATAATATATTATTATGACAATCACATAATATAACACATTGTGACCAACCCAATGTTTCATGAGTAGACAAAGCATATTGATATAAATCACTTTATTCAAAAAAATTAAGATAATTCAATCACTACAACCTATTTATCTATGATTGCATATGTTTTCATTAATACTTTTAGAAGATTACGAATTATTTTGATTTCTTCTAAGTTATGAATTTGCGATACATACATGCTGATTTAAAAGAAGATATTAAATTTTAGTTTATTTTACATTGTTCAACTTATTATTTTTTTTTTATTTGAGAATACCTAACTTATGCGATATCACAAATCATATATAAGATTTATGTGGTATTCAAACTTAATTTTATTTTTAAGAAAAATTTTAGCTTTGCTGTGTATTTCATGCGTGCTCCTCCCTCTCTCCTCCCATTCTCCCCATTTTGCATAAATAAGATAAAACTCTAACCTTTCAAGAGGGAGTTTTTAGTTATCAAGACAATAAATATGATATAAAATTTTGTGCTCTGAACAAAAATAAATAAAAAATTATGGCATATACTCAAGAATAGTATTATTAAAAATTTAGTTATCACAATTAATATTTTTTATTATTTTATTAAAATAAATAAATATAAAATATAAAATAAAATCTTTCTTAAAAAAATCATAATCAAGCATATTAGAAATCATAAGAATAACATAATTCATTTTGATTAACAATCTTATGGAGTTCCATATAAATTAAATATAATAGTCTCTCTAAATATAAGCATAACATATAGATTAAAAAACTCTTATATGTTTCTTATATGATCTGTCCTACAAGAGAAAATCTTCAAATTTCACTCAGTTAGTATCAACTCTTCAATAAAAGATTACCAAGTGAAAAGTGAACAAGAAATAGGTATATGAAAATAAAGAAACTAAAAAATTTTCTATGGATAAGAGAAAAATTAAATGTCACCTTTCCATCATATTCTTGTCGACTTAGCACTTCTGGAGCAATATATGCTGGAGTACCAACTGTTGACTTGGGTTTAGAATGAAGTAATGATGACTATATGAACCAATCATATCAAAATGTATTGATTCAGTTGAAAACATATTGAAAAAAAAAAACTCAAAATAGTAATTTGATTCTTAATTCTTTTCTCTTAACCTTAGAATAACCAAAATCACAAATTTTTAGGCGTGGGGCACGAACTCCATCCAAAAGAGTGTTCTCCAGCTTCAAATCTCTATGACAGATTTTCTGCAACATTTTCATCATAAATAGCATAAATTAGGGGATTGAAACTTCATAACAGTATAATTTTAATAAAAAAAAAAAGCCTTGTAACAATTAGTGAACTTTATTCACCATATAATGGCAATGGCTCACTCCCGAAACAAGCTGTTGGAAGAAGTAACGTGACTGGAATCATTGAAAATGAAGTTTAGAATAAGTAATTAACATAGATTAAAAAATTATTTAGCAAATAAAAACAAGAAACATGAATAAGCTGATTTTTGAATTCAACAAACAGGTGGCCAAAAGATGTCACACAAGCAATAGAATTATTGTGGTGCATCAGTTAAAGTTGGATAAAAATCTAAACTACTATATCTTCAGTTTCCATAGTAATTTAGATTTCCAAAATGAAAATCACCCAAAAACACAGAACATTACCAACCCCCTTTTGATTTATCAAATAAATTAAGGATAGAAAAGATGAAGATCATACCCATTACACAAAACTCTCTTTAGCACATATATAAAAAATTAATATCACGACAATCTTACTCCCGAAAATCAAAAAAAAACATGTCTGATAAATCTAGAACCTGAGACCTATCATCCTATAACAAAGATAATTATCATTGCATCAATACATGACCTCTAACACAAATTTTTTAGGTGATCAGTTATCTTATTATTATTCTCACCTAAATAAATTTAACTTTAAATTTTTTATAAGATTTGATATGTTAGTATTTATATAATCACAAATATCAAATAAAATAAAGATATATTTATTAATTACAACTAAAATAAATAGATACAAAAAAAATCCCTAATTTTTCACTATATGCTAGCATGATATAAGATGTATACATAACATATTATAATTTGTATTTGTGATAATTTTATTTTATTTTTCTTTAATTTATACTTCTTGTATGTGAGCATCCAATATTTACATAACTTATTAATTACATAACCTCCTATTGTACATTGATTTCATTGCTTGTATTTTCAATTTGACATAAGATATTTTGTGACATGACTTTCTATATGGTATCAAAGAAAAACCTACCGGAAAAAAAAAACCTAAAATTTACTAGAGAAAGAAGGGCATACACTATAACAACATAGTGCATGTGTGTTATACATATAAGAATACACATTTGTTCGCATAAGTAACAGGCCTATGAACAAACACTAAATGCAAATTACACTTTCATGATAAGACACACATCTACAATGTAAAATGAGTGGAATATGTGTAACAGTAGGTGCATCATGGATCTCGATGGCACAGTAACAGTACCTAGTGGATGCACCACATTTGGTAGTAGGTGTGCCATATGTGACTAGTAATGCAATAGTGAACAAAAGATGTGTTTTGTTCCATAATATGTCGTACATTTTATTCACAAGATGAAAAACCAATACTGGCATGAATATTATTGTGATGGGCCACAAAAATTCACACATAGTTTTTTAGCCAAAAAATATGAACCACCAAACAAATAAACCTTGTATTGGTGATATTAATGAGGTCTAACAACAGATTGATTCCTATATATTTATAATCTTGTGGTAATCCATTGAGTGAAAGTTATTTTTTAGTCTTTTCCTCTTGCATGACATGCAAGATCATATGTAATTTAGTAACATCACTTCACTCATCTTAGATGACACATATGACAAAATTTCATAACTTATAAAATTAAGACTAGACAACTTAGAAAATCTAAGCATATCATTATTCACTATACTCCTTTCACTCAGATTGCTATGCAATTCTTCAAAGCTAAGCCAACATAGATCGATGAATCCCAAAAAGTGAGATAGATTGAAAGAATTCTTAGCATTATGTTTTTATACTCAATACCAGATAAGTTTGTAATATTCCACATCCAAACAATCAGTGATCAAGTGAAGATACGTCACCAATTAATTATGTTCTTATAAGCCAAAATGAGATATACTACACAAACAACTCAAGTTCTCATTCGTGCACTAGCATACGAAAGAGTATCAATCATATAAGATACAAAGGTATGAGAATCTTAGTTTAAAGGTAGATTGATTCCTCTTATTGTATAAGTGGATTATAATCTTATTATCTAAAATAATAAGTTGTGAATCATTAAACTCAAAAAATATTTTCAATCATATTTCAAACAAAATATATTGAGACTTCCTCAATATGATCCAGTGAATAATGTGATTGTGCCAAATAGTGATTTCTTTTTCAATGTGACTCCCTTAATATGCTCTAATACAAACAAGAGAATTACAGAAAAAAATTAAATATCAGATTAATATTAAATCAAATTTACTTAAGTAATCAATATAATTAGTCATTTTCAAAAAAATCTATAACATATTCACCTAGAAGCATGTCTTCACAAATTGAGATATATTAAAAAAATCTATAAGTTTTAAAATGTCATACAACAACAAAAAAGTTGACTACATGTTTTTAAATTTTTTCTGAGACAATGTTATCTCTTAAAAAAAATAAGTACCAAACAAATATTTCAAAATTTAATAGACATATAATTCAAGATAATAACAATAGTCACACACGAGATACATTGGATCAAATACCTCTTTGAGAAAATCAAGCATTCACTTTCTTCACTCACTACTCTTTATAGTGATAGTCAAACAATAAAGATATAACTTACAATCCTGAATTTTATGAGCAGACAAAATACATATAAATAAATTTTCTTCTCTAGAGAGAAAATTCATGATTAAACACATACAAGACTCATAATTACAACAAATATTCATATAATAAATCAACCAATAAATATTTTTACAAATATCTAAAAAGGGTTGTTAGCTTAATTTATTTCTTCCAAGTTTGATATTTTTGATATGTGAGCACCAACTTAATGAGATATGTTATAATAGTATATCATGAATATGTAACCTCAATGTTAAGAAAATACGTATGACATTTCAAATTATTTAATAAATACTCAATCAAGAAGAACAACTTTTGTTAATATATAATCAGAATATTCTATACTATAATCAAAATATCATCAAAATTTATTACTAGTATCTTATATTATTCTCATGATCCACATTTATATAATTAAGAATCATCTGACAAATATTTACTAAGATGAAAATTATTAAGGACAAAATAAAACTTGTTTAACAATACTCTAGAAAATTATATCAAACTACAAACTACGTTCCATAATCTAAAAATCATAGACACTCTTTGAAAGATTAAAACCTATTGGTTGTTGTTAAAATACATTCTTCTTAAAATCATCATGAAAGAAATCATACCTCACGTCCAACTACAAGAACTAACAACACATGAAACAACAATCTAATTGTGACAAACTTAGTAACAGAAAAAAATAATATTTTAATAATTCTCATTACAAGTCTGTATAAATCTCATATATATATCAACATGAACTTCAATTTTTTATTAATTTTTTTTAACATGACCTTAGGTTGATCAATCATCTCTTTAAGTATAAATTTCACCTAGAACATTCACTTGCATCACTACAAGTTTACCAAAAGGTTTCAAAATACAAACTCATTTTTGATTGAAAATAATTATACTCAATTCAAATATAATTTATCATCTTAAATGACTAAATATCTCACAAAGTATATTCATTATCCTATAACTATCAAGACAAAACAAAAATCATAATAATCATCAAAAAACTATCATTGATTTTTTCATAACACAATCGAAAGATTTAAGTCAATACCCTAAAGTAATAAGTTGATATTGTGTTGGACTCCCCAAATAAAAGTTGTGCATATATCCACCTTATATATACTTTTAAATTATGATCATCAAAACTTTTAATATTTATCTCCTCTTTCTGAAAAGACTCATTCCTCAAGTTTTGTCACACACAAATGCTAGGCTTCTCCTCCTAGAACACATCTATATGAGATGTCTTACTATTCTCCTTTAAATTAGTTATGCTAGTAATATCAAGTAGAAAAGTTGAATCAATTATCAATATGTTAGGAGTAAAGACTAGGTAATGAAATGACCCTAACACTATGGTGTTCGAAAGTATATTCTCTTGGATTTGGTTCTTAAAAAATATTATCCTCAAAAAATAAAATAAGTACTCATTTTGAGTAGCATATGCACAATTTTTGAGTACTACCATATCAAACAAATATGCATGCGATGGCACGTGCAGTAATTTATTCTATATTTGGAAAGATATGCTACATGCTACAATTATATCCAAAAATTTTGATAAAAAATAAAAAACTCATCAAATTACATAAAGTGAATGTGATATAACCTAGGATTACTAAAAATAATATACTGTTGATAAGAAAATTAATAATTAACATCTTTTATCCCCAAAAATATCTTAAGATATTTCAATAAAAAAAAGTTGACTAATCATCTCATTCAAATGTCAATTCTTACTTTCAATAATCTTAGTTTACATCAGAGCATAATCATAAGATAGTTTGATAATCATCTCATGATTCTCAAAAAATCCGAAAAATAAAAAAATATATATTACAAAAAATTATTATATCCAAAACATTTTAAAAGCATAACCACCCAATATTGCTACACTTACATGAAATTTATATAAATAAATAAATTTTAAAATATTTTTTAAAAACATCCATACACACACACACATATACATATATATACATTCATATATATATATATACACACACACATATATACATATATTTTTTAAAAACAAACATTCATATATATATACACACACACATATATAAATATATATATATATATACATTACTATTATCATCATAGATAATAAAGTATCTTAGATTATCATATATATTTATTTTATAAGATCTCAAAATATTTGAATAAATTTGATAAAATGAATCATGCATAACATTCTCCTAACCTGTAAAGCACAGACACAACTAAATTGAAGAGTATTTGTGAGTCAAACACTAGAACACGTAGACACACATTGGCCAATGCATCAAATAAGTGTCAGATATGCTAAGTGGAGTGTTGTTGACCAAATAGCATGTCAAAGGCTTTGGATATGGCTAAGAAATGGCTCAGACATATTATAGACCTTCTAGACACGACTAATATGTTTTATGAATTTTTTTCTTCTTCAAGCTTTAAAAACACTAACACTTTTGCTTTTCATCTTCCTCAAAGTAAAAAAATATGATTCTTCCTTAAAAATATAAATATCACAAGTCACAACACCACAATGTAAAATTATATAATAAATATTAAATAATAATTCTAAGTCTTCAAGTGATCAACAAAATAATCAATATGATAATGCTCAATTATAAAGATACATTATGAGAAATAAATTTGGGTGAGAGAAAAAGAAATATTCTTTTTTATGTAATTTCTATAGTACAAATAGGTCATATTATATAGTTAAGGCTCACAAATTATAAATTATAAAAATTTAGAATTGCATCTTGTACTAAAATAACAAATAAAAATTTGGTTGAAATACAAAAACTAATAGAAGAATCGGAATAAAAAGTGAAATAATTTAATTTTACGCAAATTTATGTACCTACATCAAACACCACAATATCTAATTTTAATAATTCATTTACTAGTGTTATTGATCCAAAAAGGAGAAGAGAATATATTGGATCAATTGAGATATGGACGCAAGTGAAATAGTTGATAATAAGATAGCTATGATATTTTATACTAGAAGATTATCCTTTTACTTTGTTATAAATTCTTATAATTGTCGTGACTTTAAAAGTGATAGTCAAGTTCAAGCTTATGTCCCACCATATTATAATGCATTAAGAATTATATTTTTACAGAAATAAAAAAATAATATTGAAAATTTATTAGAATCAATCAATAATACTTAGAATGAGATATTAGTGAGCATTTATAGTGATCTATGATCATATGCTCAAAGAATATCATTTATTAACATCATAACAATTTCAAAAGATGGACAAATATTTTTAAAAACTAAAAAATTTGAAGAAGATACTAAGAGCAAAGTAATTTACAACTGATTTGTTGATTAACACTATACAATAGATTGATCATTAAAAAATAGTTAAAATTAATATTGATAATATTGTAGCTTGCAAATCAACAAAATACATTGTGAAAGCAAAATTTTTACATATCTTTTGGACCTCATGTATAATTCATACTTTTAATCATGCTTTGAAAAAATATGTGGGCACCATCAACGCACCTAAGATATAATGATACGATGAAACAATGTAATTGGATCTATCTAATTTCAAATCTATTTTATCAAAAATTTTAATATGAATATTGCAATGAGATGATCAAAGTTTAATAATTATTACAAGTTAAATTTATTTCAATGACCGATACTCATTGTACTTCAACTATTATTATAATTAAACAATTTAATGAAAAAAAAAGATGCTTAAACCAAATAGTAATAAGTGAAAAATTAAAGAAGACAAAAAAACTGTAATAAAAGCTAAAGTAAAAAATAAAATCATAAATGAAGACTTCTAGATAGATATTGATTATATCTTTAGCTTTACATCTCTTATATATAAGATAATTTGATTAACAGACATTGATAGGTCTTGCCTTCACAATATTTATGAATAATAAGAATCAATGATTGAAAAAATAAAAAAAAAATATTTATAAAAAAAAGCTCATTTAAATTTAATGTATAATTAAGATTTATCAATTAAATATTTAAGTTTTATTTGAAAGTCTTAATTATATTTGAAATTATATGAATTATTTAAAATTTATACTTGTATATGTTTTGATATTGTGAATAAAATCTTTGTGGAAAGATTATCTAAAAACCACACATTTACATCACTTAGCTCATTCCTTATATTCAAGATAATCTTAATTCTTAAGAGTTTAAATTATTGACTTTAAAGATATAAGTATAAATCATATTTTATGATGTTTAACTTTTTAAAAATTATGTAATAACTGAACTTCTAGGTATTATAATAAATAATGGTTTGATGAGTCTCTAGATAATGTTCCACCACATTGAGGTATGAAAGTTGTAAAAGAAAGAAAATAATTGAGATATTATTTTAAAATGAAATTGATATTACACGAGCAAATGATGTATAAACTACCTTTTCTACTTGCTTCAAGGATTTTTCTAGTAGTAATTTTATAATAAGTTATACAAGAATCTTATTAAATATTGGATTGTTCATGAAACATTCATATTTCACACAATACTTCAATCAATAGCATTGAAATTACTATGATAATCGTGTTCATCCTCATATCATGAGCAAAAATAAAATACATGTAATTTCATTTATTCCATTAAAAAAAATAAGGTAACACCAGAAAGAGCTAAATACTTAGTTTATGTCCATAATAATCTTTAATTTTTATCAAGGGGATTCTTCAAATAATAATAAAGATCAATCTAAAATATGAGACATTAGAGGAAATAATTTTGACTCGAGAAGATATAAAAAAATATTGAAGTTCGTAAAATCACAAACCTTTCTCTTAATGAACTTGAAGTGAAAATTATTTTATATGATCCAAAAGAGAATACTACTTTTTAGTTTTAGCATTACTCAAAATAATGATTGATCACTTTTTTTATATATCTAAATTATTTTTTAAGATAATATTATAAAGATAATTATTTTTATTATATCTTATTATATCGTATCTTGATGTATCCTTGTCCTAAATTTTTGTAATTTGTTGTTTCACCATTTCTCATCATGTCATATCCTCATGGTCATACTTGTATGTGTGCTTCTTAGCTCCTAAGATGCCAATAGCCGAATAAAAAAGTTTTTGTATGTATTCCTAACTGACATGCTTCATAGTCAATATAAATCATATCATTGATGATTAACTCAAAAATATTCAATTTATTCAATGAAGAATGTCTAAATTGAGAGTGTGTGATTAATTGATCAATAATAACCACACCTAGAATAGCTCATATTAATTAAAAAAACAAACATAATTTATCTTAGTCACCAAAGAAATAATCCATTTGATCCACCAATCGAGCACATAAACACTAGAAAAAAAATAACATCATGACTCAATTAATTAATAAAATGGTTAACCAAAATAATTAAGATAATATTCAAATTCAAAAATAAATGCATATCAAAAAAAAGTTTCAGCGTGGACATTATCATATCATCTTGCCCATAAAAAGGTAACATTAAACACAAAAATATCAAATTCTCTAGGCTCAACAAAAAAAATTTATATGATCATCTATGAAATTATTACTAATTCTTGAATCTATAAACTAAAAGTACACAATAAAGTGATTAGAAAAATAAATAATAAAAATAGTTACCTCGACTAAATCTCACGGCATTCAAATAAACAAAATCTAAAATACTCATCATTAATAAGTATAACAATGCAAAAAGGTGTCCTTGTAGAAGATTCAACCTACCTAGATGTGATTTCCTGTTGTGTAGCCACTGAACTTCAAAATATCATTTCTAACTATAAGTCAAGATGCAATATCCCACGTCTCTCTACCAACATAATCAAGTCCCAAACATTTATGCATGTGGGGCAAAAATCAGATATATTGATAAATTTGATTCTATCAATTGTCATAGAAAAACCAGTAGTTATACATCAATTACTAATTAATCATCTAATCATATGTTATATGGCTCATCCAACAAGCGGCTCACTTAACTTTTGCCCGAGAACAAATCTTTAACAAAATAATCCATAGTAAACAATGCATCTATTCAATTTTAACTACATTATCTCTAATGATTTCACACTAAGTACAGTCACCTTTTTCAAAAACAGACACAAAAAATAAACACTTTCCGAGAAACTAAAATTTTGATACACCATGAAGCCCTCTAAACAACAGTGCACCAAAACCAAAATAAAATATCAAATATATATTGTGCCTTCACATGAATCACCATCACATGAATCACCATGTGAACCACCATTAAAAATACCACAAACTCACTAAATCATCATCAAAACAACCATCTAGCATCCATAGGTCACTATCCATATGACCATGAAAGCAAAAAAACATGTGAAAATATTACTTTTACCTACACATAACAACATTGTCATCATTATAAGTGCCAAATGCCTTCCGACAATGCACTACTATGAATGTCATCATGCACCACCCATCTTTTGTCACCAAACCTCCTCTAATTCATGTTCAAGTTTGGCTCTACCAGAATTTTGAAAAAAAAAAGGAAATAGAAGAGAGAGAAAGGGAGATGGAAAAAAAATATGTTAATAAAACTCACATATCATGTGCTCTCATACAGACAAAAACAAAAAATAAATAAAACTAACACACAACACTCAATCTCAACATATCTCAAATATGAAGCAACTAATTTCTCAGTCATGTTAAGCTTTTGGACCAAGGTGGATACATCAAATGAGAAACAAGTCTACTCAACATAGCTCACCGTTAATGAAGAGTTGTTACGGGTAAAGATATCCACATTTTAACCAAGTTGAGATAATCATACATAATTAAACTATCCAACAGGTATGAGCAAGCTTGCCTAATCCAATAGATATTAGGATTAACAAAATGAAAAATAATGAATATCATATTCTAACCAAGTATTGTTAGATGATTGAGTTATTTTATGATTTTTCTATATTTAGTAACACATGTGCAATTATACAAATAATAACATATTAAATTTTATAATAACTTCAAAATAAAAAAATATTTGAATGAGAATAATATTACGATCATCAATCATCTAAAAAAAATCGTGCTATATATATGTTTTGAATGTCATATCATTATGAGGTGATGTCTTCGTCCAAAAATAATAGGCCATATATTTGTGATTCATCATATGCAATTGCAGTCTCTTCGCATTTTAGAAAAAATATTGTCAACCTAATAACTTTATCATGACACACAAGAAGCGATAGTCTTGTTCACTGAGTACAATCTCTTATTATATAGTTACATTCATTATATGACTTAAATTAGAGATAAAATTATACATTTGAATCAAGAATGACTCGTTAATAAGAAAATGACAAGACAACATTAAAATAATATCAAACAAATGCATTTGTTAAAACATATCGATCTACTTATTATAACACATCACTTATATTTTTAAAAATATTTCAATCTCTCACATATACTAATAATAATAATATAATAAATCTTCTAAAATAGAAATATTCTAAAACAAATTTATTTAATTGAAAAAAAAATTACTAAAATAATTTTGTCAAACCAAACTCAAAGAAATTGATCCCACATATATATGACTATTAATACTGAACAAATACCTTGTATTTCCTATAATAATAAAACCAAGTAATTATTCCATATAAATCTTCTGTAAATCATTAATAATAAAAATACATGGTTCATTAAAGAGCAAAACCTAGGTGATATCTAAGATGTATCTAAAACAAACACAATCCTTTTTCCTATTTGTTTTTAAAAATTAATTATAATATAAAAATACTAATAAATCACATTTAATATAATCATATTTAATTATAATTATTTTTGAAATAATTATATAATATAAAAATATAGGTGCAATTATTTAAATACTAATAAATCAAATCTCATAATGACTCCAAAATTAATAATTTTGGATATAAATAATTTTATAATGATCGATCACCTAAAAAATTTCCGTGTTATATATATGTATTAGATGTCATACCTAGATGAGATGACAAATATTTTCATCCAACAATAATTTATTATGAATTCGTGACTCATCATACGCAACATCTCTGATTATTGGAGAAAAAATTATCAAAATATTAATTTTTCCCAAACATGTGAAATAAGCATCTTGTTCACTGTGTATGACCGCCTATATTTAGTTACATCTATTATATGACTTAAATTAGAGAAATAAGCATTTGAATCGAGAATGACTCTACAATAACAAATAAAAAGACAACTTTGTTATGTTTCAACAAAAACATTTGCTCGATATTATGTCAAGATTATCTATTCATTCTGTTATCACAAAGTTATTCTCGATTCAAATGCAAATTTTAAATTTATCTTGATATTATTATTATTAGCATTTATTTGATCTATTTCAACAAAAGTATTTGTTTTATATTATTTCAATCTTTTTATTGTAGCATGTAATCTAAATTTTTAAAAAAATCTTAATCTTTCACATAAACTAATAATAATAAAATAATAAGTCTTCTAAGATAAGAATATATCTAAATTAAATTTATTAAATTAAAAAGAAATTTACTATAGCAATTTTGTCAAACCAAACTCTTAGAGAGTCATGCCACATGTATATGATCATTAGTACCCAACACATAGATGTTATTTCCTAGAATGAAAAAATCAAATAGTTATTCCAAAAAAAAATTTATAGACCATTACTAAGAAATGTGCAAGGTTTAATAAATAATAAAACTTATGTTATATCTAAGACGTGTCTAAAACAAAGAAATACTCCATTTGCCTGTTTTGATTTTTAAATTTTTTTTGAAAATGTTAAATAATACAATCATATTTAATAATTATTTATTATTCATATAAATAAACTTTGTCAAATAATACCTAGATTTAACAAAACTAGCATACGATATTAAAACTACAACATATTAGGGTAAATGCAAAATTAAAAAATACATAAAAAATATAATAATTAATCATTTGTGTCGTCCTACTTTGATTGCCTATGATGCTAGTCTCATTGGCATGCCCACGTAGTTTATCTTAAAGTTTAGTTTTGTTGGTTCTCTCAAATACTAGACTTATCATCTATAAAATGGCTTGTTATGAGAAAAAAACAAATCAATAATTCTTTTTCATGTTGAATGTATGAATCAACATGTTGAAAATTTTTAGGGTAAATAAATAAATGACTCAATCAGTTTTTATAAATATCTATCAAATTAATTGTTTCATGAATAATTCTATATTCTTACTTTTTACATTATTTACTAATTTCTAAAAAAATTTTTTCCATGAGCAATTCAAAGATTCAAATTTTTTCTTATTCATCAATTCTACAAGAGTTCATTAGTTCTAAATTTAGTTGTGCTAAAGATGTGTGCTAATTCAACAAGTATCCATCATTAAAAATTTTATATAAAAATATAACACACCGACAATCAAATGTGTGGTCACACTGTGACGACCCACCATGCTTCCCCAATGCACAAACAAACATTTTCATTTAAATTTTTTTGGTTGATTTACTAGCTTATTTTATTATATGACAAATATTTTTAATATATCACTCAGCAAATATATAACAACTAACTTTATGAGTAAAAAAAAGTAAATTAATTATAGTATTCTCTTTATGTCAAATGTCTACATTAACCTTCCTAATAATTATATACCAAGTTTAAATGATAATACATAAATCACCAAATATTTGTACTTTTATGTTGAATGTCTATATCGTACATGGTATAGTTTATAGTTTATATCATATATTTTTATGTTTATGATATAAATACTCAATATGTAAGCTGCCCCAAGTAATTTTCATTATTGTTTATAATCCTTAAGTTTCTTTTAAATCTGAGTATATTTTATTATTTGCATATAATATATATTTTTTATGCATTATATTCAATAGTATCATTACCAAAAACCAAATAATACATATCTTAAAGAGTAAATAATCAATTGACTGAACAATGATTTCTATAAATACCTCTCAAATTAATTTTTTCATAAATAATTCAATATTTTTCCTTTTTATATTGTTCACTTTTATGTCTAACTCTTCTTCTATAATCCTAAGTAATTCACTTCAAAAGCCAATGATTTAAGATATTTACCATTCACAAGTGCCCACTAACAACTAGAGCATTTGTATTACTGTTCAAGCATTCACCAACAATGAATGCAAACTAGTCATGTTAAATAATTTATAAGTAGTTATTTTATTTAATTTACAATATTATATTTCCATTTATTTATATTCTGATTCTCGTACCTCAATTTCTTTCCAGCCACATTTTTTTTAAAAAAAGATCATTTTGAACAAAATATTTCTAATGTAAAATACGATATTAATAGATATGATAAATTTGAGCCTTTTGAAAGAGATAAACCACTTGAAATAACTTGCACATAAGAATGCCTAAATATTTCACATAGAGTATATCTAGTATCATATAATTACAAAAAAGTGAGAATCCACTTGAATACAATATTTTTGTAATTATAAATAGAGTTTGAAAATTTATGATGGCCTATACATAGAGGTGTCAATCGGGCTGGACAGCTCGGGCTCGGCATTGAGCCAAGCCAAATTCAGCCATGCTTGGCCAGGCACGGCACGGTCCTAGACCGAGCCCAGGCCCATGCCCGGCTCACTCTTGGCACAACTCGTGCCGTGTCATGCCAAGAGTAATCAGCCCGCATGCCATGTCAGGCATGACTCGGGTGCCTAGCACATGGGCACGGCACGTGGCGACAAGCAACAGACAATGCAACAAGCCAAGCACCAATGAATCTTGGTGGCCCAAAACCAAGCTGATTTCAGGCAGCGGGCCGTGTCGGGCCTTCCCACCAATGAATCGTATCTTGTCATGCACGGCACGCAAGCCCATCAGGCCTAAAAAAATGGGTGGTGTCAGCTCGGCACAGCCTATTTGACACCTGTACCTATACATTAGACTACAATTTTCAAAATAGTTTAACCTATATAATTACAAAAAGTATATCTAGTATCATACATGTTTAATATATTTGTATGTTTGAAGCATTGAAAATATGTGTGTGTATGTGTGTGATGTGATAAACTTGAATGATAAATATTTCACAATATTGAATCTCAATACAAATTAAAATATTCAAAAAAATAAAAACAATTAAAAATAAAACAAAAAATTTACAAAATTAAATAAGAAAACAAAAGAAACTTAAGAATTACATGTTTGTTTCATTTTAAAATATTAGATATAACTTATTTGTAATGGTTGAGTGATACATGACTATTAATTAGATGGGTAGCAACTAAAGTGATATAATTATTATTTTTCATTTATTCATATTTTTCCAATTAATTTATTAAAATATTGATTAAATGTATTTTTTTATATTGTATTTCTTTTATATTCTAATATTTTATTTTTACTGTTATTTTGATATAATAGTTATTTATTTATACTATGACTTGAATAAAACAATAATGATATATAATACCTAATTAATGTCCTTGAAATAAAGAAAAATTAAGTTAGTAAAAGATCATTTAATTAAATATTACAAAATTTTTAAGTGCTTTATTTAAAAAAATTATTTTAACAAAAAAAATATTCGAAAGGCTCAATATTACTCTTTCTAAAAGGTAGGCAGGGTACCTATCATTGACTTCACATGCACTCAAGCCTAGTCACATTTTTCGTAAGCCATCAATCATATTATTATAATTATATACAGTAGTTATCTCTAAAATTATAAATTATTATTAAATAATTTAAAAGCACTTACTTATTCTCCAATTATTGTTATTCTTTATTTTCTCATCAACTTGTTATTTGTGAGCACATTACCATGCTACTCAATGATAACATTATTTTTTCTCAATTTTTTCTCTTTTTATAGATCTAAGTAATTTTGAAAGTAATTTTTATCTATGATCAATTGGTGCAATTAATGTTCAATCTTTATGATAATTAATTAATTGATCAAAAGAAATACCAAATTTGTTTATAACAATTATTAAATCTGCTTGTGCGTATGAAAGTGTAATTGTAAGCATTAGGGTGTCAAATATCAAAATCATTACATCTCAAACAAAATTTCTTATTTCATAGTTTAAACACATTCCAATTATGGAGTGATGCTCAAGACAAGCAGCACTCCATATCATATTATCTAATTTTCAATAATATACTAAAGCATAAAGAACATAGTAGTCTATTCACCAAAAAGATAATTGACAAGGGAGTGATTCACAACATTCACAATAGATCATTAGACGCTTCAATATATAATTTCACTAAAAACAATATTTCAAAAGTGAATGAATAATCATCAAGATTGAAACATATGACTTATATGGTTATCTTGAAGAGTAGTATTGAGATGGTATTCAAAATTATACCAAGTGAATTACATACATGTTTCAATATGTGTTTGGGTGTCAATAGAGGAACACTAGTGTTTTACATATATTATTAAAATCACATTATACAGAATGGTCTATAATTAATTATATGGACAATTGTAACCATTAGGCCACCAAATATCAAAATTTTCATAGGATTAGCAATGTTAAGATTAAATAATCAGATAAATGCATAAAAAAATTAAGAATCATATGAAAAAATATTTTAGAAAAAACCAGTGAGATGGCCATTGCAAAAAATAAACCTCTTTTGAGGCCAGGCCAAGCCAGGCTCTGCACCATTTTTACACCTCTATTGAGGCCTAAAGGTTCAATTTGTAATAATAATTGATAACTAACAAGCATCAAGATGAGAACTAAATGATGAAAAGTGATGGTTATGATAAATTAGTAGGAATTGATTTTGAATAAATTATGAGACAAGAGATGACAAGCAAATAAGTCAAATGTTAGACTGAACCAGCTCATACGCAAGCAAACAGAAACTTTAGCTCACTCTATAAAGTGCCTCATGAAAGATACATAGTGTTAAAGCTAAATACGTGCATTGCGGATTCTGGTGTCATTTCACATTGTGTGATGGAAGCATTCATTTGAATACATTTTCTTTAAATCACATTCTAAATTGTAGCTGCATTTCAACCCTAAACATAATCAAAGCAGCCACAGACCTCATCTTCACTGAATCTTCCACCTTGATAGATTAGATCAAAAAGCTCTCCATTCGCAGCATACTCCATCACAATTGCCAGATGTTTCGGTGTCAGCAGAACCTGAAAATTTAGCATTAAAAAAAAGTGTGTTACTTAAAAATTTTGATTTTGCAAAAAGGAGAAGTATACGCACAAGGCCCGTACACTTTTGGCAGGCAATACATCTGTAATGCAACCAAGATTAGTGTAACAGATAATGAAATCTATATATAAGCACTCATGTGGCTAGTGGCTAATTAAAAAAATTGCGACACAATTTTCTCCATTTATGTAAGAACACTCTATTTGGCAAAGAGCACTATTTTACCCACATACTTTAATATGAATTCAACATAAAATGCAAAATGAAATATTATTATCCATCGAGTTGATGCAGGAATATATTGTAGATCAGATCATCAGAACTGAGAAAAAAAAATAAATTCAAAATATCTCCAATTCTTCAAAATTTATTTTTGATTTGCATATATTAAAAAATTATAACAAACAAATAATTTTTAATTTGCATTTATTCTGATAGAGTAATTATCATATGATTAATTTTTTATAAGAATAATGTTTAATGAAAAACATAATTCAAGATAGAAGTGTTTTTTAGGTCAGACTGTTGAACCGGGCGAGTAACAGGCCACATGACCATATCACATGGCACATGGCACATGGCAAAGCAAAACAACTAAGTATCCATTGTGCATATTTGTAAAAAAAGATTTAATTTATTTAATCAAATCAATTCAGCATAGGTCCGAACTCGAGCTTATTTCAATTTTAATAGAAATTGAGGTGTGTGACCTGCACCACCTCAAAATTAAATTGTAACCAAGCTGGTCAGGCTTGCCTTTGGGATAGATGTGTCTGCATGGCTCGACTTTGAAACAGATGTGTATGCCAATTACAATTGCCTGATGCACCCCAAAAAATGAACCAAATTAATCCGATATTGGTAAGTTGACAATTTACACAACTAACACTTTGTGAAACATTTTCAAATGAAAGCTCCACTTCACTACCGAAAGTTTTCCCCTCACAGAGTCATAGCCTAGTGTTACATCATTTCATGCTTTCAAACACTCTTCGGGTCCAACAATAGTAGTAGAATAAAAAGTAAGTTAAGTTAAAATTTCAAATGGAAACATAACAACAAATCTACAAGTTTTGTAAAATCATGATTTGAGACAAACTTTTAAAAAATATTTTCAAGAAACATAATATGAACAAGCATAAACATTATCTTCATCTAAGAAGAATAATATATCTATCCATTTTGAGCATGAGATACTATTTTTCTTATTTAATAAAAAAATCTTGAATAAAATAAGAACACAAATATTTTAAGAAATGTAAAACAATCACTCACAAAGATAAATAATCATGCATGAAATACAATTTAAAACAATGAAAAATATATCCTACTTATTAAATAATTAGTAGTCTAGATTGACTCACCCCAAATATATTTAAATATATTTTTATGAAACATAAGTATCCTATTTGTATCTAGCAAATATATATTATTTCATTCAACTATATCATTATCATCTGAAATCCCAATAAAAAATATATAATATGATAATCAAAAAAGTAAAAAACTTAAAATATATATATTCTTACGCATTAATAATTCTTAGAATTTTTGAATTCTAATCTAAAATTTATTTTTATTATTTCAAATAAAATAGTGAAAAAAAAAAAGAATACATTTAAAAACCAAAATCATGATACATGAAAACAAGACATCAACATTAAGTAACAAAGTTAAAATATCTTACTAACTAGGTATTTGAAGCGCAAGACGCGCTATTGTGCAAAAGTCTTGTAACCTTGAGGTGAAAGTCACAATTAAGATGCGAATTTTTTTATGAAATTAACTCTACATAATATATATATATATATATACACCCACACACACAAACACAAAAAATTCTTTATATTTTTTATCTATTATTAAAATAAATCAAATAAAATATATTAAACATAAAAATAAACATCATTAGTATTTTTTATCATCACATTCATTCAAAACTTAAAAACAAAATAATAGATTTTCAATAATCTGAAAGACAAAAATTTAAGATATCAACTATATTTTCTAATTTCGCAAATGAAAAATTTTAGAAATAATATGATTTTTTGGATGGGAAACTTCAAAAATAATATTTTTTGAGGGATGCCTAAGGTGAGGCGAGACGAGAGACTTTTGCCAAAGCATGATGGAGCATAGGCTTAAGGCATGCATGAGAAGCACCTTTAATAACTATGCCTCACTATTACCCTCAATAGGCACTAGATAAAAAACTCTAATATATGTTTGTAGCTGACACATCTGATAATCCATTAAAACTATCTTTTTTAAATATGATTTCACAAGTTACAACTTAGACAAGTAATAGTAACCAAGTTCATAGTTGGAGATCATAGGATCAATTGCACACAAGCATACAACTATGTTTTTGAGCATAACAAAAAAAAGAAATATTTATTTTGCTCAATTTCTAAGAAAATCATACTCAAAATTAACTATTCTTGTATATAAAAAAATAAATATCACATAAAGAAAAAAACAATATGATTTAAGCATTTAATAAAAAACTAACAAATAAGATTTTATAAAAACACTCACAAATAAATAAAACATACATAAAATATAAGGTGTCATATTGAAGTCATATTAAAAGATTTAAACTCAAAAATAAATAATATATAAAATTCAATTACATATGATACAAGTGTTGCCTCCTTAATTCACAACCCATGAGTTCAGGGTGAAACTTTATAATAAATTCCTTACTCCAAATAGCTATAAAAAAATTACAATATCTATGCCTCCAAAAAAATTTGTTGTTACAAAAAAAAATCTAGAACATTCTTCTTTAAGAATAATAATAAACTCAATATATATATGTTGAGATGACAATTATATGGTACTAACAATCTATTATAATTTATACAACCTCATGCATTTGAAAAATCCTCACTCTAGATGTAATATCAAACACAAATCTTCAATAGGTCACACCCTAATAGTGTTCTCAACCCTAAACCTCTTCCACCTTGTCTTATCTCTATGTTACTCAAACTCATAGGTTGAATTAAAATATTGTGATTAATATTCCTATGTTCATTTGATCCAAAAAAATATGGTTGATGCCTAGACCACTCTCTCATCATTATCAAAAAATAATAATAAATTTTCTCTCACTCACAATTTGAGTCTGTAGTATTAAATATTAATCTACTAAAAAGTGAAAATAAAGGATACTTTAAAATTGACAATTCTATTATCAAATCATTTTGTAGCAATAGCAATGCTCTCATTCTACTATACACTTGAATACATTCCTCAAAATGAATAGATTTATCATGAACAATCAATATGCAAGTAATAATCTAAAAAACAAAAAAATATTTATAAAAAATTATATACTCATTACATTCACATTTCAAGATTATTATAAATTAACAATCAATTAAGCATCAATAGTCAATCATTCTCTATTTTTATCTTTTGATTAAATATCTAATAAAGACTCCATGTGTTTTTGCCTAGTTAACAAAACTCCAAAAGAAATGAACCAAATACATGAGTTAATATGTCAAAATTGATTTAAGCAAGTAAAATATTAAATTCCATTTCAAATTCAAGGAAGTTTAAACACAAATCTTTCAAAACATAATCAAATATATTCGATACTTTATAAATAAATATTGGGAAAAAATGAATCTAGATTGGACCAATTTCAAATGAAACAATATCGAACAGAAAATAAATGAAACAGTAGTGATCAATGGTGGTGCAAATCACATTATAGAACTCCCATGAAAAAAAAGAAAATATGAAAAAAATAATAATTTATTTTTCATAGCTACAATCTCTCACAAGCATTATATTTTTAGAAAAAGAAAACTACCATCACATGCTAATATGTGCATACATTACATCAAATTTAACATTTCAATAAATATAAAAATTCACAATAGTAAACAAGTTATCAAGATTGTGCCTGTCAGAAATATATCTATTATAATTGAGACATTAAAAATCTTCTCTTTGATGATTTAATCATTCTAATAATGTATTTCATTCCCTCATGCAATATCAGATTACCAACAAACTGTTGTGTTATATGACTTTCAAACAAAAATGTAACAAGCATATGCGTCCAATGGATAAGACCAGCTGTATTTCTTCAGAATACACATGTGACCATTGTTTAAGGCCAACACACCTCAAATGAAACACCCAGCACGACATGTTGGCCAGCTGGCCAAACAAGAGGATGTCAGGTGTGGCAGGCCAGGACACCAAGGCACGGCATGCTGGCCCACTAGTCATGCTGTGAAAGACTATTTTAGTTCCCTAGGCATTTGACTCATGGCCTACTGGCCCCTAGCAATGGGCATTGAGATGGACACATGACCAATGAGTCATGGTCCCATGGCCTATGCCTGTCTTCATGTGCTTGGGCATAATATGAGGGCCAAAGCCCTACAGGCCTACATTCACTTTTGGTACATCCCACATGTGCCAAAACATGAGTGACACTAGTAATGTCATGATCACTTTCTCAAGCAGCATTATTGTTGACAACATCACTTATGATAAAACAATGACTCCAACGACAATTACCCAAGAATCCATATCAAAGATAACTATAAAAGAAGTTCAAGTAGTTGTTTCTTTGCTTTTGGATGCAATATTTTGAGAAAGAATTCTGATTTATTCCTCCTTGAATATTCATAATTGTATTAGTAATTGAACTAAATGATTAGTTGAGTAAGTTGTTAGACTCAACTTAAATCAAGATTCAAGAGAGGAATGTTTGTAGCTTTAAAAATGTTTGCCTAGACTCAATACATATATTTTTTACGAATATATGTACTTGCACACAGATGATCCCTCTCCTACATCTTTTCCTTCTCTATCTCTCACTCCCTCTCCCTCACCCTCGCCCACCCTTTATTTTTTATAATAGTAATTTAAGATAACTAAATTATATCTTACATATATTAGTAAAAAATAAGTTTACCATTAAAATAATGATATTATATAACTTTTTTGAATACATCTAAAATCTATCTCACTCTCCCTCTAGATCCCTCCTGTTCCTTCTCAACATTCTATGATATGTGTGTGTCATGTAAATTATAAGCAAACCCAAAATCAAGCGAGCACAGCCTGTTGCCACTGTCCATCCTTGTTTAGGTTGCATAGATGTTTTTTCTGCATTTGTACTCGACAGAAGTTTTCAAAAAAAATGAAATTAAAAATGTTGCAAATCCATTGTTGTACCTCAAAAAAAAAATTTAGAAGGAAGTGCTAGGAATAAACACAAACTCATAAGACATTGTACTTGTAATACAATTTAAAATAGGAGCTGGGATCTAACCTCCTTAAAGTGAATTATGTTAGGATGGCAAAGAGACCGGTGATTGATAATTTCTCTGGCAACATTCTCATCAATCTAAACACCAACAACATAAAGAAAATTTAACAATCAAATTCCAGAACTTATATATTTAATACACCTCCAACCCTATGTATGATTTAAGATGCACAAGAGACTATAAAATATGCATATCAAAATATTTCCATAAATGATGTCCATTGAACAAGAGGTGATTTATGAGAAAATACAACACTTTTTATAAAAACACTTTAAATTGAAAGGTACACTTGCATGATCACGAACTGTTCTCATTTAAGAGGTCGTAAAAAAACTAATTTAGCTAAATTCTCGTTACAACCAAACTTTTTTATTAGTGGAAGTGGGAAATGTGAATTTAAAAAACAATCTGAAATTGTTCTTTGAATTTCAAACACCGGAATTGATATCACTCAATTGCTAGTGTTCCCCATTTAGAATCAATTTTGAAGTTATAAAGCATTTCTTAGTTTCATTGAACAGCACTATTCTTTCAATCACAAAATCTATTATCTGAACTGAGGAAACTATACTATTAATGGACATGTGTTGTTAAAATAAAATTTACGAGAATAATTTGAAATAGAAATTTTATAACAATAATATATTAAACTATAAAATAAAATAAATTACAAACTAATTACACTTAGATTGAAAATAATAACAAATAAGATAAAATATTTTTTTATAGAAAAAATAAGTAATCCTAAAAAAATTTCAATGCAGGAAAGGTAATACTTCACCTACTCATAGTTAACCCTTTATTATATCCCTTGAATTTCATCTTTCAAATGCTGCTTATATTTCTACTAAATCAATAGAAAATTAAGTTGATATCCTATGAAGTTGACTCAATTTAATGAGTTTGTGAGTACATTAATTATGTTGTCCTACATATAAATTTTTTGTATATTCACATTTTTTTCTCATACAAAAAAAATTACATTTTAATATGTTTTAGCTTTGAGTAAAATATCGAATTATTTGTGTTAAATATAGAAAACCTATCATAAAATAAAATAATCATCTTGTATTATGTCCAAGATCTTACAATAATATTTATAACCAAACTATCGCTTTACTAATTTGTGTAGTTACAATATATTTTATCTCTATCATAAAAGTTGAAATAACAATTGAGGTATCCAAATGAGTTGGTAGGCCATAGTGCAACAAGGCATGGCCTGCAAAAACTGGCCCATGGCATGAGCTGGCACTACTAGAAATATACCTAGAATAGTGTCAAGTCATCCCTTAACACAGCTCATGTCATGTCAAGTCATGATTTCTGGCCCACGTATCACAAAAGGCGCAACAAAACACAACACGAATGGCTGGCCCATGTGGGCTTGTTTTGGCTTGGCTTGAAAACTCAAGTTAGCCTGGGTTCAAGTCGTGCATGTTGCTCGGTCGTGGTGGGGTTGGCACTACCCGACTCAATCTAACCCAACCCAATCCGACAATATTTGACACAGCTCAGGCAATAGCAACTAAAGAGCCAAAAAACAATACCAAGCATCCATTTTTAGGAATCATGCCAACATTACACAATCATAGCAACAAATCATATCATGGCTGGCATGACACGATAGCATGTCTTGGCCTACAAATATGAATCATGTCAAGCTAACATGAGCTTTGACACCTCTACATAATAAACTGTAACTTTGAAACTAAGCTTACACCTCAACCAGCAAAAATAAACACATAGTTAATAGCAAACTTTCTATTGTTAATATTCCCTCATAGTCTAAATCAATATATTTCATCTCTTCACTAGTTCTTTTTTTCCTTAATATATTGTAGTATTTAAAGTATTTTTGACATATCTCTAAATCTTCTTTACAACATATCAATATTATTTATCAAGATTTAACATGTATCAACTAATAACTCTTATTACTTGAATAATATCTGGTCATATACAAATTATAGCAAATATTAAATTTTCAACAGCTAATAGATATGATACTCAAGATAACTTCATTCTATCTATTTCATTACTAGCACTCATACTTATTGATAACTTAAAATTAATAAAAAATAATAATAATAATTAGTTAAAAATATGCATATTATAGAATTACAAGACTTTCATGATGTAATTTTTTTGTAAAAGCTAAATTTTACTATTATTTCTATCTCAATAAATATGTATCCTCACAATCTTATTTTTCATTCTCAAATCCTTCATATCAAATTTTATTATCAAACATATATTTAATTCTTAGATACAATCTTTGTTGAGTCCTGCTACCAAGATATCTTCTACACATAATAATATAATAAAATCATCATCCCAGATCTATTATAATAACACAAGAATTTGAATCAAATCTATCATATCCACGACTCATGATAAAAAAATTAAATATTTTATACCATCATCACGATACTTGTTTGAGGCCATATGATGATTTATTCAATCTACAATTAGCTCTCTCTTTTTTCTTTAAAATCTTATGATTACAACATATATTTCTTCTAACAAATCATTCACATATAATAGCAAGATAATAAAATTATCACCCCCAAATCTCTTATATTAGCATAAGAATCTAAATCAAATCTAATTTATCCAAAATTCATGATAAAGAAATCTAATATTTCTACGAATATATTATTAATACTTGTTTGCGGCCGTATAAAGATTTATTTTATCTACAAATTAGTATTTCTCTTCTATTTTTTCAAAACCGTCTAATAATAGCATGCCTATTTTTTCTTCAAATTTTCATAAAGAAATATAATTTTTATGTCTAATTATTATTATTTAAAACATATGAAACACAAATTCTCAGAATGATTCGAATTATTGTAAGTCAAACAGCAAGAACGAACAATTTGTTAAAATTGACATATTCTATCTGAGTATATCATTTAACTATAAATCATATATGATATCACTACACATGATCATTATTATCATGCTTTATCTTATATATCTATCTATTTATAATAACTTTTTAACATTGTTGTAGCGAAATAAGATCTCTTATCTTGATTATATATAGAACTTCAATTGTTCATGCATTACAGTCATCCAAAAAAAAACTTAACAATTTTGTATCTTCCCATGAAAAATTAATGACTCTACATCATTTATTATTAGATAATATTTCTTTTTATGATATACTCTTAAGTGCAAAATTTATTCTCTTTCTCTGGAATTAATCATTTTGTCTCAAATATCTCATACTTATCTTATATTTATTCATTGTATTCTAGTAATTCATGTTCTAACTATTTATGTTAAATAAAATTTAGCCTTTATATTAACTTTTTCTTCTCCTTACATCATGTCTTCTTCAAATAAGATATTTTTGTTGATAATAAGCTTACAGATAATTACATCCCACAAGTGATAACCCTTATTAGGATATCCCAAAAATATGTATTTTCTAAATTTTGAATCCATTTTTGATATTTTTTCAGTATTATATAAAACATACACATGACTTCTAAATGAATATAAATAAGAAATATCGTTCAACTTATTAGTCCATATTTTCATCGACAACTTTAAATTATTCATAATTGATGATGATCGATCAATCATTAAGCAAGTAATGTTGACTACTTCTGGCCAAAACAATTTTGGGATGGCGATTATATGTTCTATGATTCTATCAAATTTTCATTTTATTATAGAGTATATGTCACTATGTATCAATTCTTCATACTTTCTTATTGACAAACATTATCAAATTTGGTATTACTATATTCTTTCTCATTATCAATCATCAATCATGTAATATTCTTTTCACATTCAAATTTTACTAATTTTTTTTATATTTTAAAAAATAAAAACATGTATGTCTTTCTCTTAATTAGATATATTTAATTTTTGGAATAGTCATAAATAAGAGATATGAGATATTTTATGCCCCTCAAAGATAGAACTGATTTTCCCAAATATTTGAATAAATATATTCTAAGAAAATTATACTTCTAATATTAAAACTACTAAACTTTAATCTTATGTTATTTAATAGTGACACAATATTCCCAAAAGAATAACAAAACTTTATTGAGTCATAAAAACAACTATTGTTCAACGAGAATTTTTATACCTCGTTTTAACATGTAACCAAGTTTACAATATACCTATCATCTAAAATTATTCTATCGAACTTACTAAGATCATTAATATTTATCTCTTATAGTATTTCTCCTCTAATCAAATATAAATTTAGAATTATCTTTTATGCTTTCAATATTATAAGTGCTTTTTAAGTAATTTTATGATCATAATTTAAACATGAATTTTGAACTAACCATTATCTAATTATTTTAAAAAAATAATTTTTATCCTTCACATGTCGTATCTCTTGAATAAAGCATACCATTTCATCATAAATTTTGATGTTGATGGCATCAATAATAATAATTTGAAAATTATTATCATTTATCATAAAACACACATCTTCTCAAGATAGAATCATATTGATTAAACCATTATTTCTATGAAATCATATATCATATTGCTCCTAAGTCAAACAACAAGATATCAACAAATCTTTTTTTACTTTCAATAATTATTAAAACACTACATAAAATTTCATCAATGTCTATAATAGTTATCACCCGATTCTAATTATTATATAACTCCATTTCTTTTTATTTTGATATTTCTCTCTATCCCAACTTTATTACTAATATTTTCTTTTTATGTCATTATTTTTCATAATAATTATACTTCACATTTATGTTACCCATTGACTATGTAATATTATACTAAACAATCAAATCATTGGTTTGCTAAAAGAAAAATATATTATTTTTTTCAATTTTTATATCTACTTTCTTTCTTTAAGTACAAAAGCAACAATTATATTAAAATTTTAATTTATTGTTACAACACCATTAGACATATTATGATGCAATAATCAAATGACTCCAGTAAATTTTAGAGTAAAAACTCTACATATTCTTTCAATTCTACTTTATGATACATATTATAATTGAAAGATTAACATTTTTAGTATACTAAATTGATCTATAATTTTATTTTTAGGAAGATTTGTTGTGTAATGACTTAATAACAAACATAATTATAAAAATATTACAAATTTCTTTCACTAATTATAATTTATATATACTTAATATTATATCATGTGTCATTGACAAATAGAAACTTGCAACGATAATACTGTATATTCAATTTTATTTCTTATCTTAAATATTGGCTTGTTTGACAATTTTTTCAGAAAATTTTTCTTTCTCAAAGTAATTTCTATCTAATCTTCAATAGCTCAAAACTATTTTTATTTTATTTTTCAATTTAAAATTTTATCATTATTTATTTCACTATAATTGATATATTAATAGAATATTAGATAACAAATTTGTAGAATGGGTATCTTATCAAAAAAGATATTTTAGAATTAACAAGATACAAGAATAAAAATAATTATTTATGTTAAATACACAAAAAAAATTCTCAGGTAAGTCTAAGGATCACAATGATCCCTCTTAAAAACTACTAGTTGAAGTTCTTATTACTTTTTTTACATAATTTTCTTAAATATGTATTAATTACAAAAGTTATTATGATAAACCTTACATCTAATATCATTGTTATTAGAATAAAATCCAAATGATAATTTATAATAAAAAATAATACAACAATAATATAATAAATTAGACAATAAAATAAAATACAAAATAATGAGACTTAAGATTGGGAATGATGATAAATGAGGGAAAATGTTATTTATATAGAAGAAAAAATAAGCAATCCCAAAGATATTTCTGCTATGAGCAAGGTCACCCTTCATTTAACCACGGTTGACCCTACAAGAATGTTCCCCTTCAAGATAAGCATTTCACTACTTGCTGCGTCAGCTCACAAAACAATGTGTGCCTGTCAACTACAGTCTCAAGTTGAAGGACAAGGGGCCCTCTTGGGATATCGACTGTTATTGGCAGCCAATTGCAGCGTTACACAGTTTAGTAACTATCATCCGCCAGTTAGGACAAGCAGAAACATACCCTGTGCCCTCGTTCGATAAATTTCACGGCGAATAACTCAGCTGTCTCTTTATTCCGTATGAGCCTTGTCACCCCAAAATTCCCCGATCCTATATTTTCCAACTGCTCGTATTTCTCCATTATACGTCAGGAGGACTACCTAAACACTGATTACAGTCAATCTTGCAGAACGTTTCCGATTCAGTGCCAATCCAGCATCAATTCACGGTCCGAGGTTGAGCAGTTATCGTGATCTATATGACGCAGCCAGGATTTCTGCTCCAGGAAAAGTCGGTGACGCCACGATAACCTTTAGGGACCGACAAATGAGAAGGAAATCCAGATGTGACACAGATGAATAATAGAGAGATTATTTTAATGTTTTTGACGATGAAAGAAGTTTTCGTTTTGGTCCCATGCAGGAGAAGCCAACAGAATCTGTTGCGAAACACCCGATACGCGTATAATTACTAGGAGCACTTAGACTTTGAATTTATAAAATAAATAATAATAAAATATATTTGAATTTAACGGTTAAATATATTTTAAAATTTGATTTACATTTTGATGTACCGTACCAAACACAAAATAATTAAAATAATATTATTTCCAATTTTAAAAATTATACAAAATTGGAAAATAAATAAATTTTAGTAAATTAAAAAAATTAACCCAATTTTAGTACTAAATTTATTTAAAAAAAACCTTAATCTTTGAATTCTAAAATCAATGTTTTAAATTCAAAAATCAATTTATAAATTTAGAATATATTATATTTTAGGATAAATATAAATGCATTTTAGGATACACACACACACACACACACACACACACACACACACACACACATATATATATATATATATATCATTATATATAAATATATGTAGATATGTAAACATATATATATATATATATATTTCTATATATATTTATGTACACTATGAGAAAAGACATAATTAGAAATGTAAAAATCCATTTCTAATTTTGTCACAATATTAAATAGTTACCTCGATAGAAATGGAAAGATTGCATTTCTAAAAAAAAATTCTAAATTTTAGAAACGGAAAATGTTTGAGCATTTATAAAATGTGCAATGAAATTTTTCCATTTTTAAATTTTGCGATGAAAACTAGATCTTAGATCTCATTTCTATTTCAAAACAAAAATAGTTATGGGATTTAATAGAAATACAATATCCATTTCTAAATTATAAACAAATTTTGAAATGTAAATTTTCATTTCTATTTTTTGTAATAGGAACATGTCTCATTTGTTGTAGTTTATATATATTGTATACAAATTACATATATATACAAAAACCATGTGTACTATGATCATATAAGTACATGCATATATTATTCATCCAATGACATTCACATAACATCCACTATAGAGTAACATGTCAAATAATAAACATAGAAGTCTAATAACACAAAAACCAAAAGTTTACCACACAAATTTTCATTGCAAAAAGTAATAATACATCATAAATAACTACGAGTCTTTGTTGAGAAAAGTATTTTTCTTTGGAGACCTAAATGGATCTTTTTCAAAAGGATTATAAAGAGATGAAACATTTGTCAACTTACACATTATTTTCTCCATATTTTAATTTTTATATTATACCCATACTTCTCTTTTCATTCTTTCCTCCTCTAATTTTAATCTTTCTTCCTCTCTTTTTTAATTATTCAATTTACTTTTGCATCTCTTCATTCTTTGTTGTATCTCTTCATTTTTTATTTTCAAAATATCCTACATTTTGTGTATCTCCTCGTGCAACTTCTCATCAAATAGATTATTATAATTGGAAGATGATAATGAAAAAC
The DNA here is from genome assembly GCA_029783825.1 of Sapria himalayana. Taxonomy (NCBI): domain Eukaryota; kingdom Viridiplantae; phylum Streptophyta; class Magnoliopsida; order Malpighiales; family Rafflesiaceae; genus Sapria; species Sapria himalayana. Next base: position 647,066 of record JAREIK010002635.1, on the reverse strand, counting down.
CTCAAATATAACTTGGATAAAATGTATATGCATTGATACCAATACCATATACTCGCCATTTTTCCAGCTTTACTCTAATAATCCGAAGGTAAATATTCACAACATCAATTTCTAGCACCTCAATAGAATGATCTGTCAATTATAAAGAAATGACAATCATATTCTCCATAACTTTCTACAAGTGTTAAAATACAACATAACTCATCATTATTATGTTCAAATAAAATTTATACGAGCACATGAAACTATCATCACCTAACTAAATATTAATATAAAAATTAGTTACTATATTTAATGAGTCCATATATAATAACTCATCAGTTAGGATAAAAAAATTACTTGACTTTGCATATTAATTTAAAGACTCACGCACACACACATGCATGTGTGTGTGTGTCTTTAAATTTATGAATTATTACTTGTGATTGGATTGTTAAAAGTGTTGTGTCATGGTGAAGATCTTAGGTTTGAACCTTAGTCTCTCCACAATTAGATAAATACATTTAAAAAAATTGTTTTCTAAATTGGAAAATTAATTTCAAATACAAAAATTGAGATTTAAAGTTTTTTAAACATTCAAAGAGTAAAATTGAGTTTATGCATTTTGTGCACTAAAACATAATTATTTTCAAGTTTTATATATTTTCTATATTTTGAAAAATAAAGTTTCTTTTTTAATTATATTATTTTGAGTACATAAAAACATAAATCTAAAATTTTATTATTTTTAATTTACAACAATTTTTTTTTTAATGGTCTAAAATTTAATTATCAAATAGAAAGATCATTGAAGAGAAAATATCACTCCAATTAAATTTTAAAAGTAGATGGGTGACACTTGAATATATATATATATATATATAGCTCATTCAAAAAAATAATTATACACATGATAATTTAGGTTCAGAAAATTTTTTTTAATAGATAAACTTTTAATGTATATATTTTTGACCTTTTTTTTTTAATCATCATACATTTATGAAATAAAAAAATATGAATATTTTGTGTCAAAAATCTTGTATCTATCATATTATGTCTAAAAAAGTAATCCATCAAAAGTAATAAATATTCAATTCCTAAGTTATTTGATTGTTATTTTATTATTTTAATAATTTTTGATAATTGATTGGGTTTTTTTATCCTTCTCATAAAATCAATCTCATACTATCAGTTAACTTATATATGCGTCTTGGGGCCCTAAGGTTTGAATAGGTATGATTCTCATCTTAAAGGTATGAATAATGCAATTGGCAAAAATATACTAAGATATATATTTAGTACCAATCGAAAATTAAACTTGTGTCTTTGAGGTTAGGCAACTCACTACTTTACTAATTGAATTAGCATATATTATTTGTTTGATAATTGGCTACATTTATTTAAAAAAAACTTTAATGATTATTTATTTAATTAAATATTTTTTGTTGATAATCAATAATATTATATAATTGATATTACTAAAAGATATTGAATATTATATATCATAGAAATATGTCATGGATTTTCAATTTAAAGGCATGTATATTCATTAACAACTAAAACTAAAATAATTAAAATAAGTAGATGTATCATATTCAAAATATTACCAAATAACTAAAAAGGATAATGTTTTTATTATAAGTGAACAATATCGATAATAATTATGAAGTATTATGTCAATCTAATGAGGATTTTCTTGATATTTATAAGTGTTTAGTTTTCCTAGTTAGCATATGAGAAAATTAATTAAAATAAGAATCACACACACACACACACACGTATACACATGTACACACATGTGCACACACACACACAAACCTTTATATATGTATGCATGTGCATATATATATGTATGTATGTAATCATGTGCATATATATATATGTATGTATGTAATCATGTGCATATATATATATATATATATATATATATATATATATATGTATGTAATCATGTGCATATATATATATATACATACATATATATATATATATGTATGTATGTATGTATATGTGTTTATTTGTGTGTGTGTGTGTGTGTGTGTATCTAACACCACATAGAGAAAGTTTTAAATTTCATTTAATTGGAAACATAAATATGGCTTTATGCTTGCTTTGTCATTGCTAGCCATCTAGGAGCACTCTTGATTCCACTTTTGCTAAGTTATGAAGGAATTATGTCTTTATATAAATTAGTTAAGAAACATTGGACTTGAAATACATCTAGTCATATATATATATGGCACCTATCTTTTATAACTCTTGCATTTTTTGGTTCAAGGTGGAACACATCACACATGTGATGAACATGATGGTTATTTTGGAAGGTATTTATTTTTTTTGTTTTTTTTTTGAGCCAATATAACACAAAGGTGCCTAATTTAATAGTTGTCTCGGGGTATTTACATCTTTTTTTTCTTGGATTAATTTTTATATTAATGATTTTTTTTTAGTTCTTCAAATCATTCATTAAACATGTCAAGAAGAGAATATAATGAACTTTACAAGAAATTTAAAAGTTATTAACACATGTGCATAATATTAATGCTCAAAAAACAATATAAATTGTGTTAATAATCCAATTAATCAATTCTATTTGATTTATAAAAAACAAAATGCAATAAGAAGAAAGTGAGAAAAAAGAGTGATTGAGAGAAAATATTTAAATTTTTGGTCCCATTAAACATATGTTGGAGGCCCAATACAAGATCTCACTATAAACATGCCCTCGTTGATCACTCTATTTACAAAAATATTAATTACTCAATAATTTTTAGAACAACGAGATTTATCATCAAATTTGCACCTCCATACCATTTTGACTTCCATTTTATATCAACCAATATCTTGAATTTATATAATTATTTATTGTCATTCATTCATTCTCAAAATTAAGAGCCACGCGAGCATTGCAAAGACAAGTTAAACCAAAATTATGATGAACTTTTTATATTCTAGTGAAATTTCAACTAATAATTCTTTTTTCTTGTTGGTTTAGAAGTTCTTTCAGTCATGGAAACTTCAAAAGGTTTCCTGATTATACTTGTAGTCGATACAAATTTTTAAGTAAATGTGTCAGAGTCTAATAATGTATGTTCATATTATAATTTAGGAATAATTACTTATAAGAGTCTGATAGGGATTGATGAATAATTTAAATATGAGAAATCACATCAATCTCAGCTCCAATGAACTCTATTTCACTTTTAAGACCAATCATCTTGAGAATATCTAACTAGGGTTCTTTTAGTTATTGTAGTATTCATCAGATCCCTCGTGGCTTTCTGGCTTATAAAATGAGTCTAATTCACAAATATTTCTTTTAGATTAGACATTATGTCATAGGAAATAACCATGAACTGATGCTGATGTTGTACTATATTTGACAAAGAAGCCAAAATATAACATCTAAACATCTAACCAACATTTACTTATTTCTCATAAGGCTTGGCATTTTCATTGGTTGCCTCTTGTTGAGGTTTATCTGGGCATAAATTTATGAGTACAAATTTATAGTTATTTCCTGTCAGAAGAATATCAATATTTCTTTTCCAATCAATATAATTAGTTCAATTGAGTTTTCTTTTTTTGAGAATGGGCATGAGTGGGTTAAAAGACATTTTCTTGAAAAATTTTATTAATAAGTTTATCAGTTTGAATTCTTTCACAAGAATTAGTTCACTCTAATAATTTTTGAATTAATTCATCATCAATCTTATACACCATGAATAGCAAGCCTCGATGGGAGGGCATCTATTATTCATTATTTATTCAAATATGATAATTCCTATTAATCTTGTTATATAGGCAGTGGACTATGCCAAATAAGACTACACTAATTACTTATGTTTAATCCTTTAAATAATAGCAGTAACTCAAATAGAGAGCATGTTATTATTTATAACTAAGTGTAAACCTTCTTATAATTATGAAATGATTGTTCCTTAAATGAATCATGCAGATGGAAAAATAATTCATCTAAATAATCTATAGAATTAACTAATTGTGATTTGTCCTAAGTGTACATGCAAGACAATTAATCTAATATGAGGATGGTTCCAAAACCAATACACTAAATGGTGTGTGTAACTTTTAAACTAATGATGGAGACCATAGGATTCATTCTAAATGAATTCTTTCATCCACTTAGATATTTATTTTGAATTGAGAATTTTTATTTAAAATATGTATTTTTTATTTGACCCAAAACTATCTTACTTGTTATCATGTATTTATATACCTTTAAACACACACACACACACACACACACACACATATACACACATACATACATACATGCCATCATAACATTTATATTTCAATTCCACAACAAATATTTTCATGTCATAACATGTACATTTCTATGCCACAAATACATAATGACTAGACATCACGTATATATTAATGTTGAATGCATCAACTATTTAGGATTTAGGATACTTACAATCAAAGACTTTTCAAAATTTAGGTTGGTACATTAAGCCAAGTATAATCTGCCTTATGTACCATCATAATGGTTGAAGTAGTGTCCATAATAAAATAGATATGGAATTTGTTTCAGTTTTAGTTGTTGGTCATGCATTCCTCCATTATCAGCCATGAACTCTACCACCGTCTACATATTCCACCATAAACTTTATATTTGTATACTTCTACACCCTCACTTCTTCTGCCCTATATGCCCTATCCCCCTTTAATACTACTTCAAACTGAAACAAGTACATACTCAGATAATCTAACTTATATATCTTAGTTGATAATAAACTATTACCAATAAGGCTTTGAGATTAATCTAACTAACAAAATTAGATAGCATAACAAATTCATATTGCCTAACAAAGTCTTCGACACAATTCAAAGTTAGAGAATAAAAGTACATACTCAATATAATTATCAAGGATAGTTGATATATTGACTAAAAGAAATAGATATTTGAATGACCCTTGTATAGAACAATATATTTCTTCGATGTTAAAATACCAAGAGTATAACTATGAAGGAATCATGATTGCTTGTGATTGTCTAATGAATAATGGCTAGATTGTATAACAAAGAAGCATAAGGATATTTCTATATAATTGATCATTCATTCAATAACCAACAACAATATTGATCAAATACTAAGAAACATCATCATGCACAAGTACATTTGATAATCTTAGAGTTTGAATATATTTCTGAAGTCCAATATCTTTATAATTCATATAGTTGTTAGTTCATTATTTATTAAATCAAATTGTCAAAATAATTTTTGCAAGATTAATATCTATATTTACACCTGCTTTATTATTTTGATAACCCTCACAAAGTCATAATATGTTTTTGATGTAGTTGCTGGAGATTATGATAATTGATTTGTCAACTTGAGTTGACTTAATAATCTTTTAGAAATTTTAGTTATATTTCAAGCTATGTGGATGCAATTGTAATTTTTAATGAGTGTTTATATTGCATTTATGTTGTGAGTGCATACTAACTACCTTATTTTTAATGAACAAAGCTCTTTGACAAAGTTAAATCCCTTGGACCAAGAAATCAATAAATAATAGAGATGAATTTATTTCAAAGCAATGGGTGGTACTAACTACCTTATAATGAATTAGATCCATACTATCATTCTTATATTCAAATTCATTGAAATTTATTATATGGGAGTTCAAAAATACCACCACAAAAAGAATATTCATATTCATTAAAACAACTATCATTTTAAGACCAAATTATAATATGACTGATGGAGACAAAAATAAGCAATGATTTAGTGAAAGAATATGCTTATTTATACTATAAAAAACAATTTTTTTGGACTATATTTTAGGAATTTTGATGGAAACAAAGAAAAGTAATGATGTGAAAGAAGAACAAGTAAGATATATGGAAGCAAAGCTCAAAAAAATAGATATGATTTTGGAAGTCATCCCACCTAAAAATATATTATTTTATGAGAAAAAGATGAAAAAAATTCAATAAAAAAAGGAAGAATGACAAAATGATAAGGTTGAGGTTAAAGTGCAATAAAAACTTGTGACACTTGAAGTCACAACAATAATCACTAGACCTACAAGGAAAAAAAATACAGAGAAAAAATGGAAGTAGCAACAAAATTTGAATGTCTTCTATTCAGAAACTTTGATTTTGTCTATACAAAAAGTAAAAGGTGAAAAGAAATAAAAATAATACTAAAAAAATAACGTGGACATATGATATTTAAAAATAAGAATTTATATCTGAAAAAATAAGTCAAGATTCAAATATTAAATGTAATGATGCTTGGGAGGCAACATAGATTTTACTTTTTTAATTAACAATGTAATAAATATATGTAACTTGTTTGAATGCATATACACATCATCAATATTAGTATAAAATAGACATCTGAATGAAGTGATGGCACTCAAACCTAAATGTTGTTTTTTTGTAAGATTAATGAATTCATCACACTCAAACCCAACAATGACTTTCTTGTATGAGAAACTAATTCATAAAACCCAAAGCTGGACATAACTTTCTTTTTAAATGAGAAGTTGTAGTTTTGTAAAAACTCATGACATTTTTGTTAGGGCCATGACTAAAACTTAATCCCTTTTATAAACTTAATCTTAATTTTTTTTCATGAAACATATAATTTTTCTTATTTCCTAGTCTAATGAAAAAGTCTAAAATGTCATCGATTAAAGATTCAAGTTACCATGAAAGATAAAATATTGATGTCAAAGCTAAGAGTGAGAAATATAAGACTAAATCATGTAAAATGGCAAAAGGAACGTGACAAAAGTGATCCACCACCAAGGCTTCACCCAAAGTCACGGCACTAGAGTTGAATTTCTTTATAGAAACTAGAAAAAAATGGATAACTTCATTATTGGGTAATAAGAACTTCATAGGTTAGCATGCTTTCAAAGATATTATTCTCATTTGTAGGAATCATTTGAGAGGAGAAAGTAAGAAACATTTTGCATCCCCATAGAAAAAAGGTGATGCTTCAATTATTAAGGAATTTAATTCCAATTTTAAAAATTTGGATGAAAAGAAGTATTATGAAAAGGAATTTAGGTTCCCTTTGATAGGAAATTCATAAATTAGATATTTTGATTGCAAGGAACCATCGATGATATGATATTTAAAATACTAAAAATACAACCAAACTACAAAGTAATTGTCATGACATTGATAGATGAAAAAGGAGAATGGATAGTTTTATCAAAAATTACTAATGAATGCTTGGTGCTTGGAGAACTCAGAGAGGAGAGTAATATTTAATTTTCAAGACTTGCTGATATTACTTTTCACAATGAAAAAAGGATTTAAAATTCATATGGGAAAGATTTTAAAAAAATTAATTCTAAATTTATTTGAAGATGAATTATATGGATTATTAATTTACCATTAGTTGATATTGATGTTGGGATAAGCCAATGGAGTCACGATATATCAAGATAGAAATGAAATATACTTGTGAATGTCCTCATTGACATTGGTGGGTATTAAAAGAGAGCTTGAAGGAAGCAATAAGAAAAAAGAGACTCTTGAAGGAGAAGAGTTGACTGAATTTGAGCAAGATATGTTCCACCATTCCCCAAAGTCAACAGTGTGCAAATGGAAATAAGTTTAATAAAGAGCAACTAGACCCATTTAGATATTACTTTCCAAAGAAAAAAAAGAATCTAGACAATTGATGCATTTTAGCATATGTTGGACAGGATGAAGTATGAGTCTAATTATACAAATGAACATTTAAAAATGGAGATAGAGTATGATTGTAACTACTTGATGGAGGAATCGAAGAGATAACAAATGTGAATAATATGTCTAAAAATTAGAAGAGAACATTGAGAAAATATAGAGAAAAGAAATTCATTGCAAGATATACATCTACAAAAGAAAGAGTTTTTATTTGTGTCTGTCCAAAACTATTTTGAAGACCACATTCTGAAAATCTTAGGGAGGGAATGAAGCAAATGGGAACTAGTGTGTTGAAAGAAACTATTTAGCATGCTAAATACTAAATAAAATTTGCTATTTTTGTGATTATTCATGATGCGTTTGTGCAGAAAAGTACTTTAAAATGAACAATTTCAATAAATTGTAGTTTTTGATGAATTAAAATTAATAGTAATGAAGTTAAATGATGCTTGGGTGAGATCTAAGACTTAGTGGATTATTAAGAATGAAATGAAAGAAAAGTCAAGTAATGTCATAGCATTTATTGTGTTATGACATTGTTACTACTCTTTGAGCTAAATGATACTTTCAGTATTCATTCTTAGCTGAAGCTTTATATAAATAATTATTGTAATTTTTATACATCATGATTCTACTACCTCATTGACCTAATCATTTAGCTGTATATTCCCTTTGACTACAAAAATTTCTTGAAGTTGTAGTCACACTAGCTTTTAACATTTTTTATGACTGTGATATTAATTTCTCATTGTAGTAACCAAGTTTCCCACTATTGATAAAAGTCACCGCTTATCCTCATTGCCATGACTTTCGGTTTCAGAGGCACCAATTCTAAGGAAAACCCCACGAGGCTATTTCTAATGCCATAACTTAAGCAATAAAAAGTTCTAGATAACATAATTTGAGTTATTGAGATAAAATGAATAAGTTATAGCCATTTTCAATTCCATCACTTCGTATTATAGAGGCAAAATGTATAGCCATAACCATTCATATTACCATAACCATTCATTCAAGGTAGAGACTAAAGCTACGGCTTATTCCTAATGCCTTGATTTTATATTATAGAGATGAAATGTATAGTAATGACTATTCATACCATGTTATTCTAAAGCTAGAAAGAGACCAAAATAGCAAATTATTCTAGTGTCACAATTTTTGTTACAAAGACCAAAAATATTTATGTAGGACTAAAATTAATGTTTTATTATTGGTGGGGTTGTGAATTCTATCATAGTAGATGGTGATAGATAAGTCATGAGGCATACTCACACGTAGAGGTATCAAACAGCTATTCTAACTCCATCCTAGAATCCTCCTCCCTCTCTCCTCACAAAATCCACCTTATCTCTCCTAAATCCCATCATGAATATTTGCCTAAGAAAAATATGATCAAGTATGGAGTTAGATGAAGGAAGTTTTTGGATCTAGAAACTTAAACTTCATAGTTTTTATACTATATAATGGAAGCTACGAGATTGTCTAACCCTTTTAAACTTAACTCACCCCGTGAAAACCTAAGAGCAGCCAAAAGGACTCCCAATTCTTAGTTGAAGATCACACAACCACATAATAAAAATGCTTCACCTTCGAAGCTGCACCAAAGGAGAAGGTTGATTATATGCTCAGAAGAAGATTCATAATCATCTAAATTCATAGTCACCGATGGTAATTCACAAAAAAAAACCTTATTCATTAAATTTCTCTTGATCCAGAAAAATTCATACCCAAAAATAATCATAAAAATCAAAATCTATGTGATGTCAATGGTCGATTACACAGAATTAATGATAAACAATAAGTTATTTCTACTCCAAATATTAAAATTCATGGAGGCTATTGAGATGAAGTTTATGTTGATGATGTTTATCAAAATAAAAATGCAGAAACCCACCTTGTTAATGCTAATAATTGATTTGGAGGCACAGAAATATTGTTAAATGAGAAATTTGGCTGTGATAATCATTCGACTATGCATTTTGTGGATGGTGGTGTTGATGATTGCATGAATTTGCACTCGGATCCGATTATTGATGGGTCTAAAATGCTATCTTTTGATGAACATTTTCACAAAATACATTTCATGGAGAACAATAACATGGAGGTTGAATCAGACTCTCTTAATAAGGATGTTAAAATATCAAACAACAATGGCACATAAAGAACTAGGAGATAGATAGTCCACATTTCTATTGAAAATATTAGTTGGGTAGAAATTGAACCTTCACATCCTAAAGCATAAGGGAAGAATAAAGTCTCTTGGAGTAGCCAATTCTCCTAAAATAAGAACTTGGAAAATAGCTATAAGTTGATCTACCTCCCCTCTAAACAACTAGGTTATGTTTTCTTTGAAAATACCTATATCATGACTTGGAGCTCTGGAAAAAATTCCTTGTGGGTTATTTTGTTACAAGAAATCCTAGCCAGCTTCTCTTGAAAAGATTCAATGATGAGCAATAAAAAATAAATGCTCAAGACATTCAACACCCAAGTGGGTGGATTTTCTATAAATTTAAAAATGCTGAAGATATGGTGAATGTTCTAAAATCTAGACCCTACATACCTTGTATTTGGTAGACCTTTATATGTTAAGCCACACCCCATGGGCTTTTATTATGGGTTGAAAGAGATGGCGAAATTATCAATTTGGGTGAAGTTTCCAAACTTCTCAATTCATCTCTGGAACTTAATAGGCTTAAGTAAAACTACTAGTTGTATTGGGAAGACCCTCTATATGGATAAACTAATCTCAGACATATCCAAAATTACATATGCAAGAGTGTTAGTGGATATGAATTTAAATGAAGACTTATCGAAAAAAATTATCCTAAACTTTCTAGATAGCTCAAAAATTTACCAACCAGTAATATATGAAAACTTGCCAATGTATTGTAAGTCATGTTCAATGTTTGGGCATTTGATAAGAAATTACAGAAGAAAGGACAAGATGACAGAGGAAAACAAAGAGGAGAATAGAGAGGAAGAAGTGCCACAAAGCCGCACTGCCTTAACCAGGAGCCATTGCCTAGAAAAGGAAGTAGAGACAGATCCGCCCATTGAAGAAGGGAAGCTTGTAGCCTTTCAAAAAGATGTAGATTTTTTAAGAGGAGAAAGTCCTCTTATTCACTTGCAAGAGGAAAGGGAAAGTAATATCCAGCAAATGGGAGGAAAAAAAGATGGGTTTATCGTAGTCAGAGCAAAAAAAAAAAAGAAGAATGAGTTGTCTGCTCCAAAAAAAGGTCCATCCCTAAATCTACGAAACAAAGGCAAAATTAATTAAAGATGCATCGCATAGGGTTACTACCCCACATGGCCCCTCTTAGATGGTTCTCAAGAGGTCTCAGCTCCTTAAAAACTGAGATTTCCAGGCATGTGTTCTATTTTATTTGGAGGTACTATTATTATAGTTTTGGATGATGGGATATGAAAATTTCTTCTCCAATATTAAGGGGAGAGATAGGGGTACCTCTAGGTATGGTTGCCTTATGGATGGATCTATATGAACTACAATTGGTATGTATAAGGCTTATAAATGGAAGTGAAGTTTCTCCCAAGAAAGAGGTTAGGCTTTATTGGCCTTGCCTCATTACCTGGGCATTCATAAGCCATAAGGCTTGAATCATATATGAATGTGTGATGGACATGTTCAATGGGCTTCTTGGTTCATCAAGGTACATGGAGTCATATGCCATGATCAATTATGTAATTTGTTAGAAAATATTTTCTTTAATGTACAAAGCATGCATATAATTGTATTTATCAGGCATGAAAATAGAAGTCCCTATCAAATTGATGTTGTATCTTTATGTAAACTTTTGGCATGGCTATGACTCCCTCATGTATGCATGGGAAGGCCTGTTATGCTCTTGGGTGGGATGTTATATTAACCACAAAATCAAAAGAGCTCTCAATCAAAAAATCAGTTACTGGGAGGTGCCAAGACTTGCAAATGAGCTAAGAAGCTCATGCACTATACTCCATTCCCTGCAAAGCCTGGTACGGAGTAGGAATCATCTGAATTATGCAATTTGTGTCAATTGGATATGTTTAAAAATGGCATGTCTTCCGAATACAATGAAGAGCTATGATAGTAAATCTTATCATATTAAAATATGTTGCTTATTATATAAAATGCATGAATGTATGATGGGGTTTTCTAGGTCACACGAGCAAGGTAGGGTGGCATATCATGTAATGGGAGTGGTGGTAATGATGTGGGAGTCTATGTATGTAAGGGTGGCATATGTAGCTTATGGGCAAGGATGGATAGATTATTTTGTAAATATGTGTCTAGAAGTGGTACATTGTAAGGGTGGCATATATGTATCTTTGGAGCATGCTATATAGTGTTAGGGTGGCATATATGTAACACTAGGACAGAGGCATGTTCAAGGAAGAGATCAATTGGGAATGAGATGGGATCTTCTACTGTATGAATGCTATTGCGAGTGCTATGATATGCATGGAAGCAATAAAAGTAGTTGGAATTCTAATGATAAAAGAAATACAGCTAACTATGAAATTACAAATGTAAATAGTTATGTGACCAAATAAAAGAAAGATGTCAAAAGGATGTTAGGGACTAGGGTGAAATTGATATTAAAAATATCTAGCTAGAATATAAGGGGTTTCAACTGTCCTTTTAAACAAAATGAAGTTTTTAGGCTATTCACAAATGGGCAAGTAAAATCTTTTCTATTGTGGGTAGGCTGGACCTACCATGGACAGTTATCCAGGGCATCGAGGGTTACTAGTTTTTAGTCTCTCGTTTGCCTTAATTCATTATAAATGTAATCAAAAGTGCTTGTTGAAGATTTTTATGGGAAACTCCCAAAACTGGAATATACATGCCAAAAGCCTATTGGGAAAAAGTGTGTAGGCCTACCTCTTATGGTGAGTTGGGTATCCAAAACTTATTTTTTCGGAATAAAGCTTTTTTTATTAAAATATTATGAAGAATTAATGTGAAAGAGGACTCCATTTAGATCAAATAAATCCCATTTATATTTAAATCCCCAAAATATTTGTGAAGTTCAAATATCCAAAGATGACTCCATCTTCTAGAAATCCTTACTATCTATTAGGGATATTCTAGTAGATAAAGGTGGACATATAGATAAAGCTAAATAAGTAATATTTCATAGGGCTAAAAATTGAAGAATAGTATCAAATGTGTATAATTTCTTAGCTGGAAATAATACAAGGAAGAAAACAGAATGGGCCTCATGCATTTGGTTTCCAAACCATATTTCTAAGCATGCTCTCTCCTTATGAATTGCCAAATGGGAAAAATATATAACCAAAGACAAATTATTTGCAATTCCCAGGAATCTAAATTGTGAATTCTAAACAAGCACATAATCCCTCAAGCACATTTTCTTCAAATATAAATTTTCAAAGGAAATATAGAATAACTTGAAAAGTTGGATCAAAATCTCAGATATGATAGAATCAATTCCTACAAGATTTAGAAGCATGAAGCTTCACTACGCAGCCAACACCCCTTTGAATATAATACAGAAGGTTACCTTCACTACTATCATATATTACATATGGAGAGAAAGAAACAAAAGATAATAATTGGTATGTAAGAAAAGCACAAAGCATGGATGTAATACTCTAGAAGATCAAAACAGAAGTTAATATTGTATTCATTGCTAAATGTAATAGTTTAGAACTCTAGATTGTACAAATTTTTGATTTTAAAGTTCATTAGTTATCAAACAAAAACATAGAAATGTCAAATGGGTTGTGTTGGGCCAGCATAGTATAGGAGTCGTGCCATGCCTAGCATGACACCACTTAATACGGGTAGGCTTGGTATGACCTGACCTGCCCGAATCTGCCGGATTTGGGCCAGTTTGTGCTGGGCTAGAGGTGTCAAGAGGGCTGGGCAAGCCTGGCCTGGTAAGAGGCATAGCCTGATTGAGCTGTGCATGGCTCGACATGGCATTGTCTAGAACAGTGCCTAGGCACATACCAGGCTACCTAAAGGCATGGTTCATGTTATGTCGTATCGAGCAATCTAGGTCTTCTAGGCCTCATGTCGGGCCAGGAACGGCCCGACTACCTGCCCGAAGGCATGGTTCTTTGGCACGACCCAAACATGCCCTAGAACTTGGGCTAGGTACGAGTGCAGTTCAAACCTGACCACACATAACACTTGTCGAGCCTTCACCCAATGCCCTGATGGCTTGATCCCAAGCCTAGGACCAGAAGTCGAATGCTCGAACCTTCCCGATTATGGTCTCTGGAACCATCGATAATGGTAAAAAAAATAAATGGTCTCTTGCCTGGCAGCCGTTGAATGCACCCCCAATGGCTAGTGGCATAAATCCGACTGCTATTGGGTTTCTACATAATTTTTTAATAAAAAATTTAAAAAATATTCAAAAAATAATTTTTATATATCATCCTCTCTCATTCCTAATCTTTATCTATAGTTTCATATTTTCTTCTAATTCTATCTTATCTCATCTTTCAATCTCCCTCCTCTTGGGACTCGGGTACTGACTATGGTGTAGACATGAGATATTAGATATCAAACATTGATAATTATTAATCCATAAATGACTAAGTCAAGCAAACGAGTTTACGTTTATAGGTATTATATTTTAAATTTTGTTTAGTTTTTTATTTTTATTTAATTAATAATTTAATATAAAATAATATTTAATTTAAAAATATAATTTAGAATATAATTAATAAACTAATAAAAAATAAAAATGACAAATATTAATTTTAATGACAAAAACTAAATTAATATTAATGTAAACATTAAAAATTAATATGAATAATGATAATAATACAGAAAGGTCTAATGTCACCAAAACTTTGTTTACTCTCATAGCCTCGATCCAAATATTTAAAAAACAAAAATCTAGAAAAAAAATTAATAGTTTTGTTGGGCAATCGCGCTTCCACGGGTAGTAAGATTAAGAAACAGAAAACAAAGAAACACATAAACGAGCAATACATATATCCCAATCCACAAGCATCCACGACAGAATCAAAACGAGAAAACAACACAGCAAATAACATGGTTCGCTAGTCGCTCAGTACGACTAGCTACCTCCACCAGAAAATGCTTATTTGTTACATATTAAAACTAAGAAATGGAGCGTCTTACAGTATGTAGCATTCGACAGTCGTGAAATCGCGCAGAGAGAGAGGAGAACGAAGATAAACAGTTCAACCGGGTCAAAAATAGCCGCCCGAAAAAATAAATACAGATCATTTTATACAAAAAATAAACAGGCGATTCATTTAACCGAAGCGGGTCGGATCATGGACCGGGCCAGGCTCTGCTCCAAAAATTTCGGCCTGCTGACCGGACAGCGAGACCTCCGTTATTGTGCTACTACTGCATTCCCGGGCTTTTAATATTTCCTTTCCTGTACTTACATGAAAATATTAAAATAGATTATTAAGTTAAAACAAATTACATATACAACAAGTTTAGACTCACTTTAATATTATAAAAAAATAAAGATGCAAAGGGTATCGATGATGAATTGATACAATGTAAATATTATAAAAAAATATTAACCTAAAGGAGTGCATGTGAAACTAGACACCTTAATATGCATGCTGAATAATACACCAAAAATATGGTATATTAGATCCATGCAAACCCAACTCAGTGGTGGGGTCATTGAGGTTAGGTTTAGTTTATCTTTTATGTTGACCCCCTTCATATACCCTAACGGGTTAGGGAAGGAATGCATGACCAAACTGGTTATCAAGATGGGTCTTTTGATTAGATTTTCAAAGGATTCAAGGGTAATCAATATCATACAAATGTATTTTTAGCCTACATATCATAGGATTCCTAAGTTCACATCTATGATTTAGGAATGCCATTCTAAAATACTGTAAGTTAGAAAAAGAAATAATTATTAATGAATTTAGGGAATATAGTGGCATGATATTCATGACATTCGATATCTGAACTAATCGCAATAAAGCATCTTATGTATGCCTCACCACCCACTATGTAGATTCTAAATGTATACTAAATAAAAATATATTTGGATTTTCAGAGATTTTTCATCCTCATGATGGCCCATCCATTTATGAGTATATGATGAGAATATTTAGAGAATATAATATTCAAAATAAAATATATAGTATCACATTCAATAATGTATCTAATAATAGAGTAGCCATTAACATGTTTGTTAGGACTATTAGAGATGGGCCATTAGGAAAGATTTTTTATGTTAAATGCATGCATGTGTCATATCATTGACCTCATAGTACAAGCAATGATGAATGTTATTTCCCCTACTTAAGAAAAAAAATGTAACTCACTAAAATTTATTTGTATGCTTCACTGACACTAGGAGTTTGGTAGTCTCTACTTTTCTATGAGTCTAATGAAAAAAAAAATTAATCGGATGTGAGACACCATTAGAATTACACATACCTTATATTGGAGTCATGTGTTAGATATGAACACGTGATATCTGATTACATTAATTGTAAGAGTGATGAACTTATTATTGATGACACTGACTAGGATACAAAAATTTCATTTATGAAAATCCTGAAGATTTTTTATTACACGACGAACATGTGTTCATCAGTTTATACTCCCATGACTTGCATTGTACTTAGGTGCATATGCAACATTAGTATCATATTTAGAAAGTTTAGAGATGACTCGATATTTAGTGACATGGCTATTTAGATGGAAATCAAATACTTAGAGTATTGGTCCACCACTTCATTTCTTTATTGTCTAACTACTTGCATGGACCCTAGGGTTAAACTGGAAGGGGTAAAAAATATTTTGACATATATATTCTCGTGCATGAGCCAAGATTACCAATCTAAAGGGTTCATTAATGAGAAATTGACTGCATTATTTACATAGTACAACACTATGTATGGTAGTAGGAGTAGTAGCAAAGACTCTGAGTATAGACATGGATACCTTATTTAGAGATGACGACTTCTCCATTTAGTTAGTGAGGGAGAAACAAATGGGTGTACCATCGAATAGGAATGAGTTGTATTGGGACATGGTTACATTAGATACCAATTACTACTCGATCTTATCAGTTACTAATAATAAGAACCTTGATATTTTATAATGGTAGAAATCATATGAGTCCACTTATTCCATGTTGTTTAAGATGACATGGGATCTACTGACTCATCCGATTTTGAGTGTAGCATCGAAGTCTATTTTTTCTATTCTAGTGAATGTAATTTTGGATAGGAGATCAAGATTATAGCCAGATATTATTGAGACACTAGCATGCATACAGGATTGGAAGGATTCGAGCATGAGCAACTAGGATCATACTATAATTAGAACAATAGCAAATGAGTTGGTGGCAGATGATGATTCAAATGACTTTGATGAGGACTAAGATTGAACCTACCACTAGTAATACCAAAAGATGCTTATGGATCAATGACTCTCTCCCCCGCACTAAATGTGGATTCTTACACTACAATCATGATTGGAATTGACAAAAAATTACATGTCATCTTTGATAATATTTTGAACTTTTGAGTATTCATCCAAATATCACATACCACTTTAATAGATCGAAATTTGAACACCATCACAAATATAGGCACATTCTTCCAAATATACATCTAATTTCAATTTCACTTGTTCAATTGATGATTCAATATTTTTAATATAAGTACAAAATTTAGCCCCGCCTCTAGTTTTTCCTTTGACCCCAACATTGAAAAAAAAATTTTCACCATCCTTTGCTATATGAATTTCAACATAATCGTCATAAAGCATGTGCAATGTCTCACGAATAGTAGAAACATGCTCAATCTTATTAGCTTTAGAATAAATTAAAGGGAAACACCAATCAACATATTATATCTTATTTCTAGGATCTAAAACTATAGAACAAAAAAATCAATAAATTACAATCACCCCAATATTTATCAAACTTATCTTTCAATTTCCTAACCTTGGAGTGCATAAAGTCATTTTTAGTATTGTATTTCTCATCCAATAATTTTTTGACATTATAGAGCTCGGGAAAAAATAAATATGATGTTGGATATTTAGAACCTACAAGAAATATGTATGACATTATCAAGTTGTGATTGACAAATTTAAAGAGCATGTAAATAAAAAAAATGATAAAATATTAGTGAAATAAAATAAATAAGTAATGCCTAAAATGATTTTGGTAATTTTTGTATGAAAGTCAACTAAACTTCATACAAGTCTAAATGACCCTCTGATTATATTACATATTTAATGTTTTCCCACACATTCTTAATGATCTTTCAAATATCAAATAACATGTTACATGAAACAACTTTCCACTAAGAGGAAGCTAATTTTTGTATGAACTTTTCTTTTTCAACATGCAAACAATATCTATGTAAGATGCATTATCAACCATCACTGTCCAAACTTTGTCTTTAATTTCCTAATCAACCAAACATTTTCTTAATGCATCATAAATAGCAACTCCTAAATGAGATGGAGGTATATCACAAAAATTGAGAACACATTTCTGAAGTTTCCAATTTGAATCTATGAAATGGAAAGTAACAACCATATATGAAACATTTTGATTAGTTGATTTCCATATATTGGTAGTTATACTTACTTTATTTGTAGATTTTAATAAAGTAAAAACTTTCTTCTTATCCACTTCCTAAGTAGAAAAACAATCTTTTTTGATGGATATATGACTAACTGATTGATAATGAGGAGTTGTAGTCTTCATCAACAAATTAAACACTTCATACTCCACAAAAAAATGGTAACTCATGAACCATAATCATATGAAATAATACCTATCTAATCTTAGATTGGTCATATTTAAAAATCTGCACCTTTGCCATCATTTTAGTCTCTAAAAAAGTGGTTTTGATTATTAGCTCCTTTTGCCCCGACAACTTTATTTTTCTTTTCTAACAACTGTCTAGGTACCTATTATATTGAGTTATAGGACCACTCTTGGTATACATTAAACAAATCTTGCAATGAAAGCATTTTTTCTTCTGTTATTTGTCAGTAAGTGTGATTACTTTAAATTCATTCCACACTTTGGAGATGAACATTCTTTTCTTTGCACACATGGTATTATCATCTTGAGTATCTTCAATATTATCAATGGTTGATAATCAACCCCTTCAACAATGACACTTGTAAATGCTGAATTTTCCTTATTTAAATTAACATGTGTTGCATCAACAGCTGCAGTAATATCTATTATATGATTTATTTGCAAAATTTGTGAGGATAATAGATTTGTAGAAGGATTGTCTGACATTCTCTTGATTAGAATTTATCAGAAACTATATATGTTCCAACAATCTAGTAAAAATTGAAATAATTATGAAAGTAAAAACAAAAAAAAAACCACGAAGATGAATATAGAAGCAATGAAAGGCACCTTGTATTTGTCAACTTCTTTGCTCACTTCCTTCACGTCACATTTAGTAAAAATCAGCCCCACGATGCCCTAATTAAAGAACCAATTCCATCACATTCAATTATTGGCTCATTTTTTCCTCTATAATTATATTTGGGGGCATATAATGTGATACTATAAATCACTAAGATGAATACTTATAGCATCATACATCATCAAAGGAGAAGTCCGTGTGTGTAGATATTAGGCATGAAAATGTGTGTTTATCGAAACCACAAATAAAGAGTCTAAAATGAACTTTAGTGAAATACACTTTTTTGTATTCCCCTTTTTTTTGAAAACTCTTCATGCCTTTATGTCATAATTGATGTCATAAAAATTTCTCATTGTTTCACAATAAATTATTCTTATTAATTATTAACATTAATAATAGCACTAACAAATATGATATAAAAATATTATTGCTCAAGAACATTAAGTGATATCAAATAGACCTAAAAACACCCTACGGTTATTTTAGTTCCAACTTAATTTGACTGAAATGCAACTATGCATGGAAAACATAATTAAAGTCAATATTTACACTTTATAGAATTATAAAATATACACTTTTGTGTATAACATATATTGATTATATGAATTAACATATTTTAGTCAAGACACATGTGCCAATTAAATGTACCAACTAAATTTTGATTGATCAACACAACTAGTAATGCATCCTTATTACCAACATTCATGTTTATGAATAATGATGAACTTCAATCATTCACATAACATATTTGACATTATATCATTTATAGCATTAACTTTGTGAATAATTTGTGCGTGCGTGCGTATACACACACGCGCGCGCGCACGCACACACATACACTATATATATATATTGTGGAATACCATAGAACTAACAAAACTTATAAATTAGGTCACTTTGGTGACTAACAAATCCACATTACATAGTTCCAAAATATTAAAAAGTCACTATTACTATATGATTGAATGACTATATAATTATACATAGTAATTTTAACACATCAACTACATGATTAAATGGATATACTAAACACCCTTAGTATATATATGTATACACACGGCAACTAGTATAACATATTCAACTAACGAATGTTTATCAAAGCACAACAACTAACGAGAGTACAGACTGAGCAAAAAAGCCAAAAATAGAGTACTAAACACTCTTAGGCCTCAAGCTTAACCAAGCAGCTTAACAATTAACACATTACACATCCATCTCGAATTTGTGCGAAGACGAAGAGAACTGCATAAACAAACAAAAATACAGAGGAAAAAAAACATAATGTCACTATCACATACCAAAACTAATATGGCAAAGGCAATACCATATCTTTATAGTTAACAAATGACAACAAACCCTTAGGCCTTAAACCCCATAACCAAGCATACAGGTAGTCCAAGGCTCCAAGCTTCCTTTAATGATTCGACGCTCGATGGTAGATGACAACTAACATGGTTAACTCTTAAGAGCATAGACAAATTCAATTTTAAGCTTGTTTGATTGTTACTATCCGTGAATTGTCTTATCAATTATCATGTCATGTATATGGATAATCATTTCATGTTCGTTAATCATCACTCAATACTCATGAGTCACAACTAACGACTCATGAGACAGTAGACACAAGTCACGAGCTTGTTCTGGTTTAGGTTTACTATGTTTAATTTTTTTTCAAATAACGAATTGATGATTTATGAATAATCAAATTGCCCAAATGCTTGACCCAAGCAAAATAGGTTATAGGAATACTAAATATGAATTGCTGCTGAACATGCTCATCAATGTCGTTCAAGAGCCTATTTGCTATAAAGCTTCCTCGTGAGCCTATTCACGAGCCTTCTTATGTGCTAGTTCACGAGTAACTTTCATGAGCCTGTTCGCTACAAAGCCTACTCACAAGACTATTCATGCGCCTTATTATGATCCAATTCACAAGCGACATTCATGATCCTGCTCACTAGCCATGTTCACGTACCTATTCTGAACAGGCTCGTGAGCCTAGTTCACAAACTTGCTCATGAGCTTGGATCGTGAGCCTACTCACGAGCCTATTCGCAAGCATGTTCACGAGCTGATGAGCTAAATTTTAGGGTGCTCGAGCTCAGCTTGTTTATGTTATGAGCCTCAAAATGATGTTCGGGCTCGGCTCGTTTAACTTATTAAATGAGTTTGAGCGAGTTTCTAAAGAGACGAATACTGAGCAGCTCATGAGTAGCTTAGCTCTATAATATTACTACGTTTAATATATACAAGTGTACTAGTACAAAAATTGAAACTTTATCATTCTCGTATTCAAGATAGAGTTAGTAAAATATTATACTATAATCTTATTATTAGTGTGTCCAACTCTATTTAAATTATGAACTACTGGCTATTCAATAAGAAATGATGATTCAATAATCTATGTGTAAACCAAATTCTACATACTAAATCATCTAATATGTTGAATAAAGATACACATGCATAACTATTAAATACATATTAACTCATGTATATTCTAATTAAAACTAAATAATGAAATTTTATTAGAAATGAAATAAACCAAATATCCATAATAATAAAATAGCTTTTAATATATATATATATATACTAAAATTACTAGGTTGGTTGATGGTATGTGTAGTCCACTTCAATTTGTGGAAGATCCAAAATTAGTTGTTTGTATGGAGAAATACATCTATTTGACTTATCATAAGAGCTCTATGCTGACATGTAGGATTGATATAATAAAACATTATAAATTCTAAAAATAATTTATAATTAATAAACTTATAAGACATCCTTGAGTGGTATCGGTTATGTGAGATGTGTGGATTAGTCATTACAACTTTTTTTTTGCATGTCATCACTTATTTTATTGATTTTGGGTGGGGTCTAAAAAAAGGAATATTAAGATTTTATGAGAGTCATAATCTTCATGATAACTCTACCATTTATGAGAGTATTATGATGGTCTTTATGAAATTCCAAATATAAAATAAAATTTATAGTGTATCATTTGATACATTTCAAATAATAGTGTCATTATTGTTGCGACCTTACAAATAATGTCAAGAACTTGATGTTGCCGGCAACAGTACCAAAATTTTGTTAGACATTTTTTATGCATACTAACTTTATTGCACATGCATGTATAAAGGTCATAAAATAATAAAGTAGATGTAAGTTCAAATATCAATCACATAGGAAATGGTGTTGGCTTTTGATCAAGTTTCAATGATTTAACTAAACTATTTAAGTTGATGAGAAAAAACAAAATCGTAGAAAGAAACTTAAACCATAATGTTGATTTACTTTCTCATATACTATTATATTCTCCCTATGGTGTTATAATAATACAATACATATTTGTTAGATGAATGATAAGAAAATATGAGATCTCCAATCAATTGGGGATACACAAGATGCAATTCTTATTCCTTTTAAGTAATTCATCAACTCTCCTTTATGGTTATTTTAACTATGTAAATCTCTATTCTATTGCTAGTACTTTTAGAGAACACACAATGATGTGTTTGTACTTGTATTTGCTTTCAATTTTACTAATACCATACTCATATGAATTAACTGATGTCAACCTAATAATTTCACCCATAGAAGCTATCGCAAGAGAAAGGTGGCTAGAGATTTATCATTTTTTATCGATACACATTTCTTAGCAAGTGTCTAATGACTTACTTGTCACTATCTATCACTGCCAACACAAAGAATCTATTAACATTGGTGAAATGCTATGTTAGATATTCTAAGACACTCTCATATACATTAACATTCAATATATTACAAAAATCTATATCATTTATCACAAACCATATTCATCATGCATAATTACATAAATCAACCATATATTTTTATATTAATTTGACATTGAGAAGAAATTCAAGAAAAATAAATTGGAAATTATCTCATTGAATTGTGTATCCCCAGAGACAATTGGCAATTAGATCTAGGTTTCACTTCCATATCTTAATCCAATCTATTTTACATTCATCTTTGTTCTTTTTCTCTACTCGAGGTAGCATTGGTCGTGCCTCTCCTTTGCTTTCTTTTTGATCTCTCTTTTTTTTTTCAAGTATAGATTTTATATCATCAAATTCTCAACATGTAATGTAGCATCTTTAACGAGCTCCTTCACAACACTAGTGATGTCATGAAAGATGATTGAGCTGAATCACTTCTATAATATCACATTGTGGGATGTCATAAAAAAAATATCATATCATCATTATGCATGTTTAAGGATGATGTTGTGGTACAAAAAGATGTCACAAAAAATGTATTTGTCAGGTATAAAGTTCTTCGTGCCCTTGAGTATGATGTGGTGATGTGAAAAGATGTCATGACATATAATAGCTTGCAATCTTAAAATACTATAATTTTGATTATGTAACAATAATATTATTCAAGTATTTTTTACAACTTTGTTTCGATATCATGACTGAGATTTAATGTTTTGGCTATCATGACGTAAAAATATTATCATGACCAAAAATATGTTCTAGAAAAAATATATTGTGACTCAAAAATATTGTCTCAACCAAGAAAAAAGGTATTGCAACATATAAATATATTATGACCATGTGTTTGAGTCATGATATATAATAAATATCATGACCAAAGTTATGATCAAGAAATGTTTAACCTGACCACTTCATATGTATTTGCTAGTATTAATAATGTTGTCACCTTCAAAATATCATGATCTCATCTTGCTCTTTTGTACTTCAATTTTGTGTTCTACCATATTTATTTGTTGTACTTGATTGTACTATTTTTTATCAAAATTCATCAAAACTATATTTTTATGAAATGTCTTTTCTACCCCAATCTCATACAAATGTTGTATGAAATAAGCCAAAATAACTATCAAAACTTATTACTTTTAGTATTGAATTAACTTCTATAATTAAATATTTGCTCATTCTCAAGCAAAGAGAATCTTTCTAGTTAGATGAGGAGATAGAAAATCAAACAATGATCCATTAAATCAGTGAATAAGACTAGTAGTCTATCCTTTTCTTTTCATCAAACTCTTTTAATGAAAACTAGGTTTTAGATGGCTCAAATCGTGACATGGATGTAGAGGACTTATTTTTGTCTGCGTTGTTACTCACTATCCACTCCATCATTCTGGAAATTATACTACACTACTAATCTTGCCTCTTGTCGATCAAATTGAAGGTCTCCTCAAATGGTCACCTATGAATAATACATGTTCTTTTGATTTTCACTGCTTCCATATCTTCATCTTTTTTGTATCATCCACTATCATTCATTGGAGATGAATTTGTACAGCGTGCCAAAAGCTTCAGCATTACTAATCAAGCTTGTCCCTATTATTTTCATTGTCTTCTCCAAGGCTTTTAATACTCATTCTTCAAAGTTCTCATGGTAGGAGTAGGACACAAATAATTCTTCATTTGCATTTAAATGCATTCTTTGTAATGCATAATGTTGCTTGGCCTTTTTTTTGAATTCCTTTTCGTTGCTCTTCAAATAATGTTCCCAATCGCCATCTCTTTTTTTCAGCTATGTAAGTAGTTGTGCATACTTTGTAGCTCTTCCTCCAATCAAATATTTCTACCATTGGTCTTCAATTTCATGCTTTTTATAAGGTTGTGACTTCTCTTAAGTCTCTTGCCTATACCTTTTTCTTTTTCTCATCTCTCGGGGACAATTCTTCCTCTGAATTTTCACTATCTCCCCCACTTTTACCTTCAATTTAGCCTTCAAAGAAGGTTGATCATTCATATATAACTTCTACTGATTCTTTCCCTTCAAGATCTAGCTTTATTTTCTTTGCTCCTTCAAGTCCTATATTTATACCAGCCAATGTTAGAAGAGATATTCACTAGCAAAATTTATTCCTTGCTTCATATGTCATGACTCCTTCAACATGGCATAATATTATGATAAGGGAGGGATATAATGTGGCATGAGAATCTCTCTCCTTAATAGTTTTGGATAGACTTCTTTAATATCTTGCCAACTTTCATCCTATAACCCTTCAACAAGAAAAATATAAAAATTACCATATCTTGATTTATAATAGAGAGATGGAGGGTAGGATGTAAGACTGAAGATATAAAATAAAATCAAACCATACTCTCCTCCGTCATTTCTCCTCTCAGTATGTCTCCAAAAGGACTTTTCATTATTTCTCTCCAATTTCCATTGCTATCCATCAATGTTTTGGCAATTATCTTGTATTTTATTTTTTATTTTTTTTGTATTTTTGTATTTTTGTATTTTTTTTAATAATCTTGTAGCTAGGTTACATTTTTAGGTTTTGTTGATGAAATCACAATCAAAATGTACTCATATTCTTGAATCAAGATATTTCTTCCAAGTTTTTCTCACAATTTTCTCCTCGGATAGAGAAATTATCTTTCTGAATTTTCATTTGCCCGTGAAATTCTTTTTTGCGAAAGTATTAGTAGTCATCAAATGTCTTCCCTTCTCTGATAAAAATGTCATATTAAGCAATGAAAATTAGGTTTTAGTCATGTTGAGGCTTACCTTGCTTCATTTTTCTCTAGCCTTCCAATTGCTCTTGGTTTTATCTATTCTTCCTCTAAGACTTGACATCATGTATCTTCATCTAACATGGTGTCAATCTTTGGCAAAGATCTTCATCACATAGTGTTTGCTCAGCATTGGTGCAAGAATGGATGTCATGACATACAAATCTTCTCTTTCTTATAAAAATTAGTTTTCCCAAGATCAATGTTGCATACAAATCTTCTTTCATGTTCAAAACTACAAAGTTAATAGGTAAGATAAATTTACCAACTTTGATCAGCATATCTTCAATTATTCCCTTTATAAATTTTGATAGATGTATCGACCATTTACAAAGAAAGAGAAATAATTGGAGCAATCTCACCGAGGTTCAACCTTCTTATCATTGACAACATGATTAAGTTTATACTTGCTCCAAAGTTACTTTTTCAGCCTTCAAGAGTTAATCAACCATGGGTTATAACTACAATGGATGATACCCTTATGGTTGTGTCTTTTGGTATACCTATTCTGATCCTCCAAAGCTACACATTTAGCTAACATTTAGTAATCATATAATTCCTACTTCTTATAGGCAAGTCATCAACTCTTGATATTTTATTTTGACTGTGCAATCTCTATTTTTTAGCCAATACTTCTAAAAACACACAATGATGTTGTCATAATAAAATTATGCTTTTGACTCTATTAGGATTTTACTCACATCAATTAACCTATGTATTCATAACAAATTAACCTATATAAGCCATCACATGAAGAAGGTGGTCAAAGGGCAATCAATTCCCACTAACACATGTCTCCTTATGCATGGCGTATAACTTATCTATTATCATATATCACATCTAACATAGAATATGCTAGCAATGATGAAACACTATGTTAGACATTCTTAGATATCACCATATCTATCAACATTCAATATATTAAAAAATCATAAATATTCATTACAAACCATATTTATGATATATAATTACATAAATCAACAAATAATTCTTAAATTAGCCTAATAATGAGAAGATATTTGAGCAAGATAAATTGAGAATTGTCTTGTTGAATCATGTATTCTCCAAGGTAGTCAACAATTGGACATAGGTTTCATTTTCTGATTCTGAATCCAATCTATTTTGCATTTGGCTTTGTTATTTTTCCCTACTCAAGGTGGCATTGTTCGAGGCTCTCCTTTTTTTTTCTTTCCGCCTATGATCTCTTCTTATTATTTTTGAATTCCAGCTTTTATATCATCATATTATCAATGTGTATTATTGCATCTTTAATGAGCTCCAAGTATTAATATGGGGTGATGTCATAAAAATATTATGACATCATTATGCATGTTTGAGAAGGATGTAGCGATGTGAAAAGATATTATGAATAAAGTTTGTCATGCCCTTGAGTATGGTGTTGGCTATCACGACACAAAAAGAATGTCACAACATAAAATAGTTTCGCCTTCTTAAATACTTTAATTTTGATTCTATAAAAATAATGTCATGACATTGAAAAGTATGTCATGACTTTATATTATCATTCAAGCATTATATCAACTTCATTTTAATGTTGTGACTATAATTTAATATTTTAACTGTCATTATGTGAAAATAATATCATAACAATAAATATGTTTTAGTATAAATATGGTCTAAATCAGAAATATTGTCATGACCATGAAGGTGTTGTAATATAAAAAGATATTATG
This sequence comes from Sapria himalayana, assembly GCA_029783825.1. Lineage (NCBI taxonomy): Eukaryota > Viridiplantae > Streptophyta > Magnoliopsida > Malpighiales > Rafflesiaceae > Sapria > Sapria himalayana. The sequence continues at coordinate 619,783 of JAREIK010002635.1, read as the reverse complement.
ATTATGTGGTTGAGTCATGGTGTATAGTGAATGTCATGACCAATATGTATAGTCACAACCAAGAAACACTTACGTGACTACTTCAAATATATGTTCTAGTATTAATGATATCAATATTGAAAATGTCATGACTTCATCCGCTCGTGTACTTTAGTTATCTATTCCATCAAGTATGTCTTGAGTACTCAATTTATCTCCGATTTTACTCATTTTCATGAAATCAATGCCTTTTCTATCCCTTTCTCATATAAATATAAACACAACATGAAATAAACTAAATTAAATGTCAAAACTTGGTACGTTCAATACCAAATAGAAATGCATCAAAATTAGTTGACATTTTCTTAAGAACCATGAGAGAGTCTCCTAATTGAGATTTTTCATCTTATATATACAAGGATGCTTAAAATAGTTTTATCATTATTATAATAAATTAAAAATAAAATTAAAATATATTATAATATTTAACAAACTTTTGGAACTTTATAATCTATTTAAGTCAATTGGCCTAAAAAAGAAAGAATTCTTACTAGATATAAGATATAATTGAAATCCAACATACTTGATATATATTGTGGGATTCATGAGTTGGTTACCAACATATTATATTTGACTTCAATAATAGTAAAAGTATTGAATAACTAAATAATGAATCAGATTAGCATGAATAAATTTTTAAAAAAATTTATTGAAATTTTTATGATATGATAAACATATATTTGTCTATATATACTCACACATCCTACATTGCACTTTTCCATATATACAATATGAGTAGTATATTTAATATAAAGAATACTCATAGTTTGGTAACATGGCTATTGAGCTAGAAAATTGTATTTAAAATATTAGATTACTCCTCTTTATTGCTTAGCTACATGTATAGATCCTATGATTTAAGTTGGATGAGTAGAAAATACAATCAAATAGATATATAGTTGTATTAATCAACCATATGAAGCATAATATAAAATTTATGAATAATTAGAAAAGTTTTTAAAATATTTCGAAATTTAGTATTATAGTTATAGTGAGCTGCCAATATTAAGATTGATACCATATTCAAAGATAATGATTGTTCTATTCAGTTAACTAGAAGTAAACAATGGGATTGTTTGTTGAATAGGTTTGATATGTCAAGAATCATAGATATTAATTACTTTTATATCTTGTTGTTTGGTACTCAAAATATTAAAAAAATAATGTCATTTGGGGAGTAACACATGACGCGTTAGCATGAATATTTATGATTATCAAAGAGATTTCACTAAAATTTTATATTAAAGAAGAAGTGTTGAATATGAATGAAATTGAAAAGAAATTGGGTGAAATTGGTGGACTCAATGGAGAAAAACATGTTGGAGAGAGAAGTGATAGAGAGTCATGATAATTCTTTTGTCATAACTTATATACACCCTTTATATTAGCCTTAAGTAGTTATGTCATCCTTTATTGGCCTTAACTCAATCAAAATAGTTATGATATTCTTTGTTCGTCATGAATCTATAACTAAGGTGACACAATCACTTCACTGTGTAACATAATTAAATTACTATGATCGTAATAATTTATTGGAGTTGCAACTATTTTCCAATCAAACTATCAAACATTTTTGGTTATTATGTTGCTTTATGATGCTATGTAGGCATACAATGAAAAAAAGTATGGATTGATTTTATGACTTTTGAATTTTGATGAGTTTCAATGAATAGTTATGAAATCAGTAGGTTTTTAGAAGTGTTTAGTAGAGGAAGTAGAATAATGAGTCTTACATAGTTTTGACATCCGTTCTTGGTTAAAACTCTATCTAATTGATTGTGGTAATCATTATACGCCACAACCCTACCAACTTATTAGCATAATCCTTCCAATGTGTGATACATTTTTAGTGGCTATGTTATTATCATGGAATCATAGCCATCTCTCTCTTATGAAATTTAAATTTCCATGATATTAATTCTACATTGCAATAACCAAGTATTTCACTGGTGCTCAAGGTTGTTTCCAAGTCTAAGCATCACAACTATATCTTTAATATAACCGTGTAGTCTCAAGTTAGAGTTATGACCTTTTTATAAAACCATGACTTTTGAGCTAAAAAATAGTTTAAAGCCGAAATCACTCAGGCTAAAATTATGACTAGTATTCAAAACCATGACTTTTGAGACACTAAAAGTTATAGATGATATTACTCGAGTATGACCAATTTGTAAGATCACGACTCTTATCCTCAAATGAATACAAAGCCATTACTTTTTTATTCAAGCTAATTGCCAGTGTTATGATATTCTCATAACACGTGGTAACATGATATACATGAGAAGAGAAATGTAAACACTTGATGACAAATGAAAAGTAAATTGTTCATACACATTTTATTAGCACCACGCCCACATGATAGTCCAATCACCATATAATAATCAAAAAGGATCAATGTTAATACCACAACTTTATCACAATGTCACAACTATTATCACAATGCCACAACTATTATCAATATGAGAAGCCCTTCACCATGCAGTAGTTATTTTTTAATGTTATGACCCATTATTAAAGACAAGAAGGCAAACACACGAAGCCACAACTACTTTATAGTATTTTATCTTTGTGTTATAAAGACATTAGGCCCAAGTTATGATCATTTCTATTGCCATGAATTTATATTACAAAAAAATTAGGATGTAGTCCGGAGTCATGACCACTTCCTAGAGTTGGTGCCATTAAGCTTAAAAGATGAAGGCCGAAGTTGTGACTTTCTTCTGAAAGTCATAACTTTATACTTAAAGTAATATAAAATCACTCGAGTATAAAAGTAAAAGATAAATAAATTCAAGAAATATTTCTCATTGTTCTTATTCTTCCTCCATACAATATGCAAAACCATGAGAACTACCAAATCATATGAGTGAAATTCACTCTTTTTATAATCCACAAGCAAAAAAAAAGATATGAAACTTATTGCAATTTCTAGTGTTAGGAAGTGTAGCTTTCAAACCCCCCATTTGTAGGGTAGATTCAAAAATTTGTACCAAAATAGTACGGGTCAAGAATTTTTATAATTTGAATGTATGTGATGTGAAATGGTTATTATTTATGAATGAATATATTTAATTTATTTTATGTTATATATATTGATGGATGATGATTAGATATAACTTGAACTAAGATTTTGATAATTAGTAGGATTATATGAGATTATCATGGTAAATGGTGATAGGTAAACCACAAGGCTCATTTGCACATAATAAAGGAATGAAATGGTTGTCCTTATAACTATGATATACAAGATAAATCTATAGATAAAAACTTGAAATTTGGATTTATTATTTTTTTGGTATTCAAATTATAGAATATTCATGTATATTTTGGTGGTTGATAATGATGCATAGACATGAAAATTGAGTTAGTATATATTGATTTAATGATTTTTAGTATTTTAGAGAGTATTGATGAATTAATATGAAATTAATAAATTTTTAGAGGTATTTATTAGAGGAGGTAAATCAGTAAGTCTCACTGAGTTTTGGCATTCATTATAGGCCAAAACTCTACTTAATTGGTCATGGTTAATTCTTATTTGTCATGACCTTACTTACTCATTAGCACAATTTTTTATTAGTAGGACACATTCTTAATGGCTATGATATTATCAAGAAGTCACAATTATATTTGGGACAAAATATTTAAATGATAAGATAATAATTCTTTATTTTAGCAACCAAGTACCATTAGTGCTCAAGGTCATGATCAAGTTCATAGTGATATGTTTATATTTATATAGCATGTAATCTAAAGTTAGAGTTCTAGTAGTTTTTTCAAACACACATATTTTGATCTATAAAAAATTAATGAGTCATAAGTACTCATGTCAAAGCTATGACAATTGTTTAAAGCTATGACTATTGGGACTCTAAATATTGTATAGATATTACTTGAATATGACCATTTCAAAGGTACTGACCCATGTCCTCATAGAAATATATATCCATGACTTGTACATGTAAGTTAAGTATAATGTCATGACATCCTAATAGCACTATGGTAATATGTTAAATGTGAAAAGAAAATATAAATGTCATGGAAATTTCATAGTGCTGTGACTTTGTGTTATATAGATATTAGGTCCAGATCATAGTTGTTTTCAATGTCATGACTTTGTGTTATAGAAAGATCAAGATGTTGAATTGAGGTATGACCATTTTTTAGAGTCACAACCTCAAGTTGAAGAGATGAAGACTAAAGTAGCAACTTTTTTTAATAGTTATAACTTTCTACTTAGAGTAATGCAAAACCACCCAAGTATAAAAATAGATGCTACAAATTTTTGGTAAAACTTTCATTTTTTTCTCCCTCCCTCAAGCAACAGATAAAGACATAATAACTAGAAGTACTATGAGCAAATTTTTCACTACCTAAGAGTTTCATAAGTAAGCAAAGGATGCAAAACTTATATTTATTCCTAAAGTTGGGGGGTGTGGCTCACAAACCCATCTTCTTAAGGAATAGATTCAGGAATTTTTACCAAACAAGCATGATCTAGGGTTTGTATAATTTGAATGATATGATATAATTAGTTTTAATTATAAGTGAATTAATGGTTCAATTTATTTTATGGATTGATGCTAATAGTTAGTGATTAAAAAGAATTTGAATTAAACTTTCAACTATTTGTGGGTTTGTGAGGGTTTATCATGGTAGATAGTAATAGATAAACTATGAGCTTTATTCATGCATATGATAAAAAGAAAGTGACACCCATCTGATTACTATGGATGAGATGAACCTATATGTTGAATCTCAAAATTTGGATATGTTAATCGTGAAGAGTATGACATTTACGAAGCCAAAAGTATAAATACTTTTACATGTCAATTAATTATATACATCTTAAAAAAATTAGTTATTAATTGGGATTAATATTATATAAAATATTTTGCTAATGAAGTGATATTTAGTGTGAGAGTTATATCATTATCAAGGAAGATAGTGATAGGTAAACCTTGAGACATGTATGAGTATGTTGTGACTCATAATATGGTGATAACCCTTGTGAGCTACTTTCACTCATATGATTTTCACCAATGAAACTCATGGGAAGCAGTTAATAGTGAAATTATAATGCTTATAAAGCTAAAAGTACAAATACTTATAAATTATATCAATCATTGATATTTAAGAAAATAAAGGATAGAGAATAGAAGTATACATACAAAGAAATTATCAAGGATAATTGATGAAATTGCCTAAAAGATATTAATGATAGGTAAAATAATATTAAATGCAGGAACCTTTAACATAAGATTATTTAATAATCTTAGTTTCTATTTTATTGAAAATAAGTTATCTCATTGTTAAATAACAAAATTGCTGATACAATCCCTATGGAATTGATATCTAAATGAATGTCCATTGTATAACTCGTGTACTTGTAGATATCAATTGATGAGACATTCTTATTAATGAGCTTTTGAATATTCGATAACTAATTCAATTAGGTGAAATAATAAAGTTGCAATAAGTTTTTAGTACCATTAATGGGGATTATTTAGTTTGCTTAATCAACATGAGTTAACATACTTATTCTTGTAAAAGAATAATTCCATTATATTAGTTTAGATAGTTTTAAGTTTTATAAATATTCTTGGATCTAAAAGCTAAGTCATGTTAACATGTTTGAACATGGATGATTATATTTGGTTTTGTTTGAGTTCTTGTATTCTATTTCCTTTTTCTTCTTTTAGTAATATTTGATGAGCTGAAGCTCTAGGATTTGAGCTAAATCCTTTAGACCGAGAAATCAAAGTAACTAAAAGAATCCTAGCCAAATAAAGAGCTAACAATAATTTATGAAGGACACCAAAAATAACAAAGAAAACCAACCCAAGAAGGTGATGGTTAAGCTATTTGAAAGCTCATCCACTACTATACTTTGGTGGATTATTAGAAGCCCATAGTGATGGACAATTATTTTTAGGATTAATTCACAAATAGTTGGAGCCAATTATTTTGAGTTGAAAATAAGTTTAATAGTTATGGTTTAGCAGTACTAATATACTATAAGGGCATTTAATGACCCTAATGGACATGTCACATTATTTTTGAAGCTATATAGCACTATGAAAATGAATAGAGTTGGCTCAGATGCAATAATTTTATGCTTATTTCCATTTACTTAAGCTGTAATGAATGAAGTTAGTTCCAATGTTTCATGTGGGCTCTATTAAGAGTTGGGATGAATAAGTAATGGCCTTTGTCACTGAATTTTTTTAACCTCAAATTACTTCTCAAATATAGAGCGAGATAAATCAATTCTGTCAAGAGGAGCATGACAACTTATATGATACTTGATATCATTTTAAGAAGTTATTGAAAAGATATTCTTAATATAGATTTGAGATGTGATTCCAAGCCAAAATAATTTATAATAAGTTGAACTATATGACTAGTTGCATGGTTGATACAACCACTAAAGGGTCTATTATAAATAAATTTCTGGATGACTTATTTCATTTGTTTGAGGAGCTAGCAAAAAATAACTACTGAACTTCAATGGATCGCTCATTTTGGAGAAGATAAGCTAGAAAGTTATAGTTGGATTGGTTTGCCACCATTGAAACAAAAATAGAAGCTTGATTGAAGAAGTTTAATCTCAAAGAAGAAAAGATTAGAATGACATGGAAGATCACCCACTTTACATCGATATGAATCAGTGAACTTGGATCTCATTTATAAAATGGAAGAAGCCAAGAAAATACAAAGTAAACATTATGTGTTTCAACCTAACAATAATTTTTTAGTGTATTACCATCTAAACATGAGAAACCATAAAATTTTTTTGTATTGAAGCTATGAGGGTGAGTTGTAGCATATAGGACAATTCTTTATAAACATTGGGAAAAATGCAATGAAGTGCATGAATCAAGGGGGTTGTTGTTTGAATTGCCAAATATCACGATGGGAATTTTGGGCAAGAGAAAATAATGAGAAATTTAAGTAATTTTGGATGATTATGTGTAAATTATCATAGTAGAACTTTAGAACAAAAACAATGACAAAGATAGGCAAATGAGGGCAATTTAAGTAAGGATGAACAAAACAAATTTGGTGATGAGGAACATAAATTATCATATTGATCAGTTGGCATTATCAATGAAAGAGAAAGAGCAAATAAATCTCCAAGTAATACAGAAGTAAATTCAAATAATTATTCTTCAATATTACTAAGAAGTGGGAATGAGTTATAAAGGTAGTTTGAACAAAACAATTTTGGGCATTTTGGTGGTGAAATGTTGTGACTCTTCCAAGAGCTACGATTGCGGAGCTACATAATTATTTTGAAAAAAAAAGGATTCTAAAGTTTTTGGGGGTAACATGACTGATATTTCTTCAGAATATATGTCTTAACTTGTAATTATCCAAGAAGTCATTCCCTCGACTAAAGAGAACTAGAATAATGATAACTACAATGTCGTGACACATAACAAAGTCATAAATAAAAAAGAAGTGCAAAACCATGTTTCACCTGAAGATAAGAAAAAGATAGACAGGGGATCAAAGAAGTAAATGGAGCTTACCTAATGCCATGAAAAGAAAAAATAGATCAGAATGAAGCCAAAGGTAAGTTTTTGATGAATATTCAATTATCACAACAATTTAGGAAGGAGAAATTAAATTAATACTTCAAAAATTTTCTTAATATTTTTCAGAAGTTATTAGTGAACATTCCATTTTCCAAAGCTCTAGCTCAAATGCTAAAATATGTTAAATTTATGAAAGATATAATAAGTAATAAGACAAACTTAAAGATATATGAGATTGTGAATATTACTAAGAAATATAGTATCATTATTCAAAGAAAAATTCCAAGGAAATTGAAAGACTCTTAAAGTTTTAAAATACTTTGTAATATTTGAGATCACATATTTTATAAGGTTTTGCATGACTTGAGATCAAGTGTGAACTTAATGCTCATGTTCATTGTATGAAGATTGAATCTTAGTAAAAGTATTCCAATAATTTTTTCAATCCAAATGGTAGATCAAACTATCAAGAATCTAGATGGAATCATCAAAGATGTATTGGTCATAATTGATATTTTTATTTTTCCTTTGAATTTAAATATTTTGGATATGAAAGAAGATCAATATGTACCATAAATTTTGGGATGACCAGATGAGGAGTTCTTATCGACATAAAGAAAGTGAGTTCACTTTCTATGTTAGTAATGAATAAGTAAAGTTTAATTTTTAAAATAGTTTATAGGGTCTAGATAATGATGAAATTATGTGTTGGAAAATTGGCAATCTACTCTATACCACATTATAACAAAAAGAAGATCTGCAATGGAAGGACATTATAGAAGACTGTTGGCTAGATGAAGTTAAAATATGTGGGACAAAAAAAACTTTGGAATTGTGAGAGCAAAAAAGTATACAAAACAAAAAAATAAATTTGAAATTATGAGAGTAATATAGTGCATGAAATAGAATTACTTGGAAGCTGTGATAGTGACAAAAATGAAGAATATGAAGAATTATATTGGAGTTGCAAAAATGAAAAAATAGAAGAAAATGATTGCTATGAGATCATAATATTCTTCAAAATCATGACCTCTAATGAGTCTTATGGTGATAACTCTAATGAAGAGGAGACACTTAGAAAAAAAAAACAAAGCTGAGATAGAAATTAAGGAAGGGAAAATCAAAGATAAAGTTGTGGTTATGCCAAGTATTATGACTTTGATGTTTAAAAATACAAATGATCAAGGAAAGATAAATGACAAAACCATGGCAATGCCCAACACTTAGTGGTGTCAAATGGGTTGGCAGCCTAGGTCCGGCAGAAGGCACGGACCGATTGAGCCATGCCTGGCCTGGCGCAACACGGTTCAAAGCCATGCCTGGGCCCTTGCTGAGCTGCTTCGAGGCACAGTTTGTGTCGTGCCATGTTGAGATCTTTTAGGCCTCATGCTGGACCAGCCACGACTCGACTGCCTGGCCCAAAGGTACAATTCTTTAACATGTCTAGAAACCATGCTCCCAAAGTCAGGCCGTGTTCAAGCACAGTCTGATTGGACTGACCCAAATACCCATCTGCCTGACTCCCATGACCTGTAGGGCCTCAGCCTGACCTCAAACCTAGAACCTGAAGCTTCTAAAACCACAGAGTAGAATCAACCCAATGGTAAAAAAAATAAAAAAAAAGACGTGCACTTCTTCAGCTGTTGGATGCACCCCCAATGGTCAAAGAAATCCAATGGCTGTCAGATTTTTGTGTAAATATATTATTACAAAAGTGAATAAAAATTCTAATAAATGAATTTTTTTAAAAAAATATTTTTTCATATGTATAAATATCATCATTTCATTATCTAATATTTATCCTATTCATATTTATATTCTCTATCTCTATTTTTCTCTCTCTCATCTCATCTCTTAATCTCTCTCCTCTTGGGGACTCGGGTGCGAACTATGATGTGGACATCGAATTCAGATATCAGACATTGCACATCATCAAAGAAATGGGTTTATACTTTACGTGTATTATTTTTTAAATTTTATTTAGTTTTTTTATTTTTATTTTAATTAATAATGTAATATAATATAATTTTTAATTTAAAAAATATAATTTAGAATATAAGTAATAAACTAATAAAAATAAAAAATAAAAAATAAAAAAAATAAATTTAATGATGATAATGAAATTAACATTAACGTAAACATAAATAATTTTAATATAGGGAATGATAACCCTGGTGCATTAGAGGCATATTGGATAATACACCAAAAAATATTATGCATTAGATCCCAGGCAAATGAAACTCAATGGTGGATTCTTTGAAAATAGATATAATATAGCCTCTATGTTGACCTCATTCATATACCACAACGAGTTAAGGAGGAAAGACATAAGTAAACTAATTACCACGATGAGTATTTTGATTAGATTTTTGGAGGATTTAGGGGTAGTTATAGAAGTGTCAAATAGGTTGTGTCGGGCCGACACGTCCCATTTTTTGGTGGATCATTCTAGCCACCGTGCCATGTATGGGCATGCACGATACATGAGTCATGTCATGCCTAGTATAGCATGACTCAACATGGTTAGGCTCGACACAACTCGACCAGCCCGACTGTGATGTATTTGGGCTGGTTCATGTCGTGATATATCAGTTTCATGGCGGGTCATGCTGGGACTTGCCGGGACTTGCCGGGTTGTGATGTTTCATCCCATTTGGAATAGGGTCATCCCAAACTTCAAATATATTACAAAATTTAAATTATAATACAAAATTAATTAATTACATAAATTAATACAAAAAAAAATGAAATTACTATCGTAAGTCACAACTTAAAACACATAAAAATTATAAAATAACAAAGCAAGATAAAATTATTAAAAGATAACAATCAATACATCATCAAAGATAAACTCATAAATATAAAACATCAATCCCTTAAGTAAATGTTTGAATAAATAAAGAATAAACTAACAATAAAAGCAACAAACTCAATTGAAAAAAATAAATAGACAAAGACAATTTAAAAGCGATCAATCTCATAAGCATATCATAATATCACTAGCAGTTGGTTGTAGGCAGTACAGTAGGCTCAATCTCAGTTTTCATCGAAGTCCCATGAATCATCATCAGCAAGCAACTCATCCGCTCTTGCTGTAGTTGTAGAATGATACTGGATGTCCAAGCTCGAATTCTCTCTATCCTTCATGCACTGCTAATTCTTCAACAATATCTAGCAGAAATCTCGATTTGCTATCTAAAATCATATTTACTACAACAGAAAAAGAAAATTTCAATGTTATGCTCGACACTGAAAGAGTCGGTAGATTCCATGTCTTTTTAGACAACATGGGATAGGTGGACTCATATAATTTCCACCATATTAAAATATCAAGGTTATTTTTATCGGTATGTGAAAGGTTTGAGTAATAATCAGTATCTAAGTATGGAGACTGCTCGTTCCTATTCGATGGTTCACTCTATCATTTTCTTCTCACTAACTGAATGGATAAGTGATAAGTCATCATCTCTAAATATGGTATCCATGTCTGTACTCTGAGCCTCACTACCACCACCATCATACCTAGTCTAATATTATCTAAATAGCTTAGTCACCTTCTTGTGAATGAACCCTTCAGGTTAGTCTTCCTAGTTCATGCACGAGGATATGTATGTCAAAACATTCTCTATCACTTCCACCTTAACTCTAGGCTCCATGCAGGAAAACATAGAATAAAGAGATGGAATGGTAGACTAGTAATTTAAGTACTTGGTTTCCATCTTAACAACCTATGTTGCTAAATGTCGGGCCATCTCTAAACTTCCTAACATGCTACTAATATTACATATGAACTTGAGTGTAATGCAAGTGGTGGATATATAAACTGATGAATATATGGTCGTCATGTCATCAAAAATCTTTAGAAATTTCATTAATAAAATTCTTGTAGCCCAGTCAGTATCATCAATATTAAGTTTATTACTGTTACTATTGACATAGTCGGATATGAGTTTTGCATGAAATAATACATTTAAAATAAAAAATGCAATATTTAATTTGGGTTTCAAAAATATGCCCAAACTAGTGCATCTGAAAACATCATGACAATGCCCGTCATTGTGAATGGTGGTCATTGCCACGCTATTGATTTTTTGAAATGCTAGCATTGAGAACGACGGCTATTTAATTTATACTAATGACCGTCGTTCTCAACGCTGGTCTCTGATATTTAAAAATTTTCAAAACCAGCATTGGGAATGATGGATATTAAATTAAACTAATGGATGTCATTCACAATGTCGGGTATTGTATTTTAAAAATTTTCAATGCTGGCATTACGAACGATAGCTATTAAATTAAACCAATGGCTGTCGTTCACAATACCAGCTATTGAATGATCTCATCCCCAGTTTTTTTGTTCTTCATTTTCTTCTAACCCCGCGTTTCTTCCGCAATTTGTTCCACCTGGACGTCCTCTCCACCAGACCCTACAGCTGCAAAAAATTCAGCATTTGCTTAATATATATAAATCTTCATCATTGTTCTAAGCATATATATCTCAAGTGCAAAAAATTAAATTGCAGGATACATAGATTCTATAGTGTCCAACTGAAAAAATTACAAAATAAATTAAAACAACATATAAAGCTACCACACACACCCTGAGTTCTAATCATCCAAAAAATACATAAGCTTGCTAAACTTGAAATCATATCTACGATGCAGAAATGATAATCTTCTCCCAGGTCCCAAAAAAAGAGCTCCAGGTGCCCTATTTTTCTCTTCTGCATTTTCAACTAACTCCCAATTTTCTTCAGCCGTTTATTCCACCAGTGGCCTCCTCCTCTCCACTAGACCTTGCAGCTACAAAAAATAATATAATTGCATAATATATAAAAATCTTCATCAGTGTTCTAATCATCCACATCTCAAGGGTAAAAAATTAAATTACAGGATACATAGATTCTATAGTGTACAACTGAAAAAAATATAAAATAAAATAAAACCACATCTCAAACTAACACACACACCCTGAGTTCTAATGATCCAAAAAATACATAATCTTGCTAAACTTCAAATTATATCTACAATGCAGAAATGACAATCTTTTCTCATGTCCCAAAAAAAGAGTTGCAGGTGCCTCCAGCCTTTTTCTATGTAACAAAATCTGTATCCTCATTTTTGTTTCAATCAAAACACACAAAACATCACGTGCAAAAAAAATAAATAACCATATTTAATAAAAAGATTTGAAGAAGATAAATTTAGCACACACTTGACTTTAGCAGGAATTGTGTCCGACAATTTCTTGGATAATCATAAGGAACAAGCACTTTCAAAGGAATTGTGTCAATGTGGGGGTTGGAAAGGTGATGTGTCAATGTGAGTGGGTATGGAAGGTGATGTGCATGTGTGTGGGGGTATAAACATCTCGAATGATGGGTAAGAAGTAGGCATAGTCAACTCAAGTGTACCAAGACCACTCTCACTATCTAGACCATGACCTGACCCACCATCTCGAGCATGACCTTGGTGATCAACTCATGCTCTCCCTCTCCCTCTACCTCAAATGGGATGCATACGTGATGGTGTTAACGACACAAAAGGTATAATAAATGGCTCATGTGATGTCGAAGCATCCTCAGTGTACTAGGTGAGATGATGGTCTTCACCAATATGGTGTAACACTGATCTAGCAATATGATGTATGTCGCATAAAGGACCAGAGGTATCAACACGAGAGTGATTGGCTATCTCAACCATAGTGACAATCTGAGTGAACCAAAGAAATAATTATAATTACATAATCTAATAATTAAAAATTAGGTAAAATATTTTAGAAACATATAACTCTAACTTACCAAAAGATTCATACTACCGACTGTAGTATGGAACCTCATATCATCTCTATGAAGTCATGGTGTCATAAAATACCATTGTAATATGATGATACTACTGCATGTATGAATTATGAAAGTTCATTAGACCCACCATAGGGGGTGAAGTGATGATCCTAGCCGCTCGTGTCTCCAATAATACTATGTATGGTGCATGATACATCACCCAATCACACTGGTGTTATCCACATGCATCCACTACATGCAATTATTGCTCGTAAGAGCAAGCTAGATGTATCTCATAATACATCCCAAACTAGCGCAGGACTCTCTCTGGACGATGCCACTCAACAATCTCGAAACAAATGAGCGGTGACATCATCCGCCAGATCTCCTGATCAGCTAAGTAAATATATGAAAGCTTATCAAGTAACTTTCCCACATATGGTTGCCATGAGACCTACATGTGAACACTTAATATCAATAAATTTTACAAATAATATGAATATAATTAATATAGAACCATATAATTTTACATAAATATTACCTGATCAATAGTCTATGCATCTAGTTATTCTCAAAATAGGAGTACACTCGATGAGTTATGCACCAGTGTCAAAGGTACTCTCCACCTACATCTGAGTGGAAGAGCTAACTCTACCTCTGGCTCAGTCGAAGATTGAGGTGGTAATCCATTATGGCTAGCCTCAGGTTGGTCACAATCCTCAAATTCAACATTAGCATCATGTAAGGCATGAGCGGGTGGTGGGGCTATATCTGTGTGTGGTTGCCCAAAATCAGGTTGCCCGACGTGAAGTCTCTCCCAAGACTATAGCTAAATACAAAATAATGAGAAATTTAGTCAAAATATTGAAATTTTATTATTGGGGAATTTTGCTTCCATGTTTGTGGTTTAGAAGAGGAGAATAACAAAGAACAACAAATGATATATCTACATCCACAATCCAAGTATGATAGAATCAAAAACAAAATAGAAACCACAACAGAAACGTATGAAATAACATGATTCACTAGTCATTCAACACGACTAGCTACATCCACCAGAAAAATGCTTGTGCATTTACATATTATAACCAAAATAGAAGTCCATAATATCTTACAATTTATGTGTAGAAAATAGTCATTATGAAAATCAAGCAGAGAGAAGAAAACAACGGAGATGAATAGTTCCACACACCAAAAAATAGCAGCCCAAAAACATAAAATAAAAATAATTTATATTAATACAATTTCCCAATTTTATTAAACGGAGCAAGTTGGATCACTTGGAAGGACTAGGCTTTGCTCCAAAAATTCTTTGGCCCGCTGATTGAACAGCGGGACCTCTGTTTTTGTGCTATTGTTGTATTCCTGGCCTCTAAATATTTTCTTTCTTGCACTTACATGAAAATATTAAAACAGAAATATTTTGGTTATACAAAACAAATAATCAAAACAAATTATATATAATATTTATATTGCATTAAAAATATATGATAAATTATCCATACATAATAACACACATTCCTAGTTATTACATACATGTATGAGTGTAATACAACTGCTAATACCATGGCTACGATCCAAGCAGGATTTTCATAACTTGTGGTATGTATGTGCTAGTACTACACCACCCCAGCTATATATCATAGAATCTGTCAAATCTCATAGTAGCGGGAGAAAGCAGATGGGAACTTGCACACCCTTCTTGTCTGCAAACAAGAAGCATTCTATCAGTGTTAAGATGAACCTACGTGCACAACACTCTAATGTGACCTCATCTGTTTTAGGTGGCTGGCTGGATAACTGGATACATAATCATCACAAAAAGATAGTGGCTCCTATGATAGCATTGGCGGGTGGGATGATATTGAGCAAGTCCACACACAACACCACCACATCGAACACACATGTGCTAGTGACTGTTGAGCCATGGATAATAAGGCCAAGGAGGATAGCGACATCCTATAAGGTAATAGTCATCTTCCTTACTGGCACATAAAACGTGTGTGTCTCGGGTCACCATCTCTCAACGAGTGAGGTGATAAGTGGTTAGTCAATCATAATGTAGCCTAAATGGTATATACCATAAAATCCAGTCCTTTTCATTTATGGCTGAATCCGAATATTCATCATCCACATAGTCATGAAGACTCTCATTTGCTATTGAGGGAAAAGATCTCCTAAAGCTGTAAGCAACGAAACAGCCAAATTTAAAAGTGATTATGTATAAATTACATGTTAAAACTACTAATAGTAATTGATAATTAATAAATTAAGTACCTGCTCTATATCTACTAATTATGATCGATGTCTGTCTTGCAATACCAAGACAGATGTATTCGTCAGATCTGCATCATGAAAAAACATCCTAGCCATATTTATAAGATATAATAAATCTAGAATAATTGTCAAACATGGTTGTCAATATTAATCACACTGACAATTTACAATACACACGTACAATAAGAAAATTTTATTCAATAAAAAAAGTCTGATACAAGATAACAACAAAATATTTAAGACCTCATTTACAAGAAATAAATGCTAGTGCATAAGTCTTATACAAAACAATAACAAAAAATTTGAGGACTCATTTACAAACAAACAACTAAAATTGATTTTTATTCTTACAAGACCACCGATTGTGACCCTATTGTTTGCACAACCTACATTTTATCTTTGTTTTCCCCTCTATAACATCCATTTCTTTATGCAAATGGGTTGATTTAGGATAGCCACTGACTTGTCATTTTATTGACTCAGGAGCTATGATCATTAGACCACCATAAATAGGTCAATCGTCTTCATTAAATATGTGATAAAACAAGCTTGCCCAAGTGTCATAGTAGGACTACATAGTGCAGTAGCCTTGAACAAATAACCAAAACTCAAAACTTCGATGCTAACATGCTGCTATGATATCGCTACATGGAAATCCATATATTAGTGTCTTATTACATGTGCAGTTCTTATCATTTATATTAAGGCGATGAATGTGACCACTCCTGGACCTTACATGAAATATGCCTTGTATATGATCGTAAAGAACAATTTTCATTGATTCAGCCTTAACCACATAATCTGAGTATCAACATATGGTGTGAACTGCTCATCGGATGCTAATCTACCAGCACCTTGTTCCCTTTTTGCAACAAAGTAACTATTAAGGCAGAAAAATATCAACTGAACTAATGCAGTGATTGGTAAGCTATGAGCCCCATTAAGAATACTGTTAAAAACCTCTGACATATTGGTTGTCATTATCTCATATTTGGACCTCCATCATGTGAAAGTACCTATAACGGAAGAGAAATCACATCTAACCATTATCATGCTTCAGAATTAATTCTCCTAATTGTAGCCATATGCCTATTCATCTTCCATGGTATTGTCGCAACAGCTACACTACAGACCAAATTTTTCAAGAGTTTATCTTTGAAGTGGATCATAAAATTACTTGCAAAATGACACATGCAGATCCTGTGATAGGCATATGGTACATCCCAACCAAGATAAGGATTACTCATAGCTACCATAATACCTAGATGTCTGTCAGATATAACACAAATCATTGTTCGTTGAGTTTCTCTATTTCTAATACATGCCAAGAACAATCCCCAACTATCAATATTCTTGCCTTTTGTAATAGAAAATGTTAATGGGAACAACTAAATATTTTCATCACATCTCATAGCAATCAACAATATCCCTTTATACTTCCCATACAAATGTGTACCATCAATACTTAGTATAGGATGATAATTTATGAACCCTTTAATAGATAGCTTGAATGACCAGAACACTCGCTAATATGTCTCATTATTTGGCATACTATGAGAGATAGTTTTCCAAATAACAACACATCTAGGATTTGTTTGTTCAATGGCCAAGAATAAATGTGTGAGATATGTATATGATTGGAAAAAATCACCAAATAAGTATATAAATACTTTATGCTTCCCATCTAGAGATTTTTTAAATAAAATTTCATATCCCCATTTCTCTTTCATGATTGCTTGAATAACCATAGGGAATAATATAAATTGTGCCTTAATTATTGATTCTAAATGAGCAGCAACCAATTTTGAGTTCAATTGATTATGGTCTCGGTTCAAACATGGATTTACACAAGTATGCGACCCTTTATATTTGTTGATCATAAATAAATTAGTATCTTTCACAACCATGGCACGTAGCTTCCATTTATATGGACATTTTTTGGCCTTCTTACATCTTAAAACAAGCATTTTTTGAGGAGGCAACTATAACAAACTCATGGTGTATTTTAATTAAATAAATCTTTGCAGCCTCTTGCAATTCAGATTTAGAATTAAAAACTTGCACAACTTCAAATTCACCACTCACATAACTGGTTGTTTCTTGCTCCCATGGAGTCCAACTACTTGAAATAGCAATATCTATGTTTTCAACATGTTCAAAACAAGGTGTTGGTGGTAGGTGAAACTGAATAGGAGCTGATTTATCATATTCCTCATCATCATCTACGATATTCTATACATCACAAGATAATACATGCGTAGAGATAAATATCCCTCGCTCATTCTCCAAAACTTAATTTGTAGTCTAGAAAGATGAAACATGTGCATCAGCTTGAACATGTAAAGTTATCATCATATTCAGCATCAAAATCTTCATCAGGTTTATCATTACCTTCTTTATAAGCACAAAAATCATCTTCATATGCTCTAATATCTCATACTGGACCACTGCTAGGCCCACAACCATAGTCAATATCTACAATATTCTCAATTTCTACCATACCAATAAATTGTTTTGCTTTTCGATGTATCCAAACGACCTCAACATATAATTTAATTTTTTCAATGCTAGTTGTGTTAACCATTTTCAACATTTGGTGCACAGAACTATCATTCCATATTGTAAGAGGTTGGAACAAATATCCACTTTTTAGAGGATACTTATACTTAAGAACTAAGTTGAACTTGTATTTTTCAATAGGTGTACTTGAAAATATGATATCACCCAATTATTCAAACGTATAGTCAACCAATATTTCCAAAGGGATAATCGAAGCATTGTTTCCATCATATTTCATATTATTATGAGTTCTCATTATATGTCTATTATAATAACACATTACGAGGATAGAGGAAATTAACAGACATAATTGACCTATTTCAAAATAAGTAAAAAAAATTAAAAAATATGAGAGATGATTATCGAATAGACAATGCTTATATATACATGTTTATATATGTCTGGATTTTTTTTGGTAATATTATGTTTCATTTCTTAACTTAATGGGGTAGATATCTATTTTTGCTAAGTGTCATATTTGTATGATTCTATATAGAAATAAACTAAAATAAGCATTCAAAATTATTTTTGTTGCATTTGCTCCTTTTATCATATAACATATATGTTATACATCATTTATGAAACATGTTAAATAAGTGACATATTTGTATGATTTTTTAAAGATGTTCTTAAATATAGACCTATATATTTTAACATGTTTAAAATATTTTTTATATATGATGCTATGTCCATATAGCATAAAAGAATACTTGAAAAAATTTTATCACTTTCTTAAAAAATATGTTTTCTTTGATTATGCTTTTTTTGATTTTTTTTTAAATTTACCATAGAATTAAATTATTGAAAACATTTTATAAGTGAAACATATGAAAATTTTAGTAAATTGAATATTAAATATAAAAAAAAAATAAGAACATACATATTTTATATAATAGAAACATGTGTGTGACTATGTGTGTGTGTGTGTGTGTGTCATGAAGTAGATATACATGGTAGAGAGAGTGTCCTTATATAAATTTATGTTATAGGTACATTGTATTGAACACTCCACATGCATGTATATTTTGGATTTTTTATGTTATGAAGTAGATATTATGTGCCTATATATTTAGAGATGAAGAACTCATATTAAGCCAAATATCTAGAAAATAATATTAAAAAATACAATAAAAGTTGCTATCAAATAACAAACATAATAAAACAATAGAGTTTTGTACCATTAAATTCTAACACTCCTAAATCTTATCGCAATAAAATAAGAAAAATAACAAACCTCGAAAGGAGAGCTATTGAATGCTTATGCAATGCAACCTTGTCATCGCCGAGGTGGGGTCTGGTGGAGAAGGGGAGGCTACTGATGGAATAAATGACTAAATAAAATCGAGAGTTAGGTGAAAATGGAGAAGAGAAAAATGAGGGGAAGGAAGAAGATAATCGTCTGGGGATAAACTTGTTCAATAGCCGACGTTAAGAACGACGATCATTGATTTAATTAAATAGATCTCATTCCCAAATTTTGGCATTTTGAAAAATTTTGAAATTCAATAGTGTGGCAATGGTCGTCATTCACAATGGCGGCCATTGCCATGATATTTTCAAACGTACTAGTTTGGGCATATTTTTGAAACCCAAATTAAATATTGGATTTTTTATTTTAAATTTATTATTTCCATACAAAACTCCGGATATCAAGTGTTCATATCCAACACTTGACGACTCCAACATAAGGTATGTGTAATTTCAATAGTGTCTCACATCCGATTGGAATTTCCTCTTCTTTAGACTTATAAAAAAATATAAATTAACAAAATCATGTTATCTATGAGGTGTACAAAAAATTTTAGTAAGTTACATATATTTTCTAAAGTGGGGGAAACAACCGTCAACCCTACTTAGACTATAGGGTTAATGACGTGACACAAGCATCTAGCGTGAAAAATCTCTTCTAATGGCTCATCTCTAATAGTCCTAACAAACATGTTAATGGTTGCTCTATTGTTAGATGTATTATTGAATGTGATACAATATATTTTATCTTGAATATTATATTCTCTAAATATTCTATTCAAGCACTCTTAAATAGTCGGGTCATCATGAGAATGGAGAATCTTTGAGAATCCTAATAATTTTTATTTAGTGTCTAATTAAAATCTACATAGTATAGACGATGAGGCATGCATAAAATGCATTATCGTGACTAGTCCAGATATCAGATATCACACGGACACCACTCCACTATATTCCATAAATTCATTAATTATTATTTTTTTCTAAGTTAAAATATTTTAGTATGTCGTTCATAGGTGTAGACCTAGGAGTCCTACAATATGCAGGGTAAAAATAAGTTTGCATGATACTGATTACCCTTAGATCCTCTGAAAATTTAATCTGAAGACCCATCATGGTGATCAGTTTGGCCATGTCTTCCCTTTCTAACTCGTTGTGGTATATGAAGGGGTCAACATAAAAGCTAAACTAGATCCAACTTCAAAGATTCCACCGCTAAGTTGGGTTTGCCATGGATATAATGCACCATATTTTTTGGTGTATTTTTTGACATATCTTTTAAGGTGTCCAGTCCCACATGAACTCTTATAGGTTAATATTTTTTTATAATATTTGTATTGTATCGATTTATCATCTGTACCCTAATATTTTTATGTTGTATAATATTAAAGTGAATCTATACGGTTATTTTTCATCTAGTTTTTTATTATTTAGATTTATGAGTCAAGACAACTGGAAAAAATAAAGTTTTAGTTGTCTCAGACCTTCTGTAGGATTATATTTACTCATATTAAAATTTTCTATGTTTACATAAAATTTAATTTCATTATAATCATTAAAATTAATATTTGTCATTTTAATTTTTATTAGTTTATTAATTATAGTGTAAATTTTGTTTTTTAAATTAAATATTAATTTATATTAATTAAACTAAAACTGGTAACTAAAATAAAAATAAAAAAAAACAAAATTTAAAAATTATACTCATAATGCATATAATCATATTTGTTTTATGATATCTGCACCATAATCAGCAATCCACACCCAAGTCCCGAAAGTCAAAACTAAAAGGAGGGAGAGAGAAAAAGAGACGAGAGAGGAGAGATAATATGAGAGAAAGAAAGAGATAATATAAATTGAATATATATATATATATATATATATATATATATATATATATATATATAAGAATGAGATGAGGTATATATATCGATTTCAAAAATGTAATTTTTTTCAAAAAAATTCATTTTTTTTATTTTTTTATATTTTAATGAGCAGAATCATTACAGCCATCAGATTTTTGATTTTAGCCATTAGGGCTGAATCCAACAGCTTAAAATGTTTAATTTTTAATTTTTTTTTCATCGTTGGGTCGGTTCAACCTTACAGAAGCTTCAGCTTATGGAATGCATAGGAAGGGCTTGATGTTTGGGTAGTTGGGTTTGAAGTTTGGATATGAACTTTGCCCATACACTGACCTTAGATCTGGCCATCCAAGGTCGAAGCATGGTTCGAGTCATGTCGAAGAATCGTGCCTTCGAGCCAGGGTACCATTCCATGCCTGGCCTGGCACAAGGCACGGGTTAGCTTAGCATGACACAACATGAGCCATGACTCAAGCTAGCCTGGCAGAGGCCTAGACATGGTCTTGGATTAAGCTGTGTTGGGCTGGGCACTGCTAAGTTGGGCCGTGTGTTAGGCTGGGCCTAGGCTACCAAGCCCATTTGATACCTCTAGGTAGTTAATATTATTCAAACTTATTTTCAGTCTATATATCGTACGACTCTTATGTCCATATCTCAGAACGACATACTAAAATATTATTAGTTAAAAAAGATTAATAATAATTAATGTATTTAGGGAATATAGTTGTGTGATGTCCGTGATGTCTGTGATATTCGATATCTAGACTAGTCACAATGATGTATCTTATGCATGTCTCACCACTCACTATGTAGATTCAAAATGGACACTAAATAACAAACTATTAGGATTTTCAGAAATTCTTCATCTTCGTGATGACCCAACCATTTATGAGTGCACGATCAGAATCTTTAGAGAGTATAATATTCAAAATAAAATATATCATATCACATTCGATTATGCATTCTGATAATAGAATTTCTATTAACATATTTGTTAGGACCATTAGATATGGGTCATTAGGAGAAATTTTCTACATTAGATACACGTGTCACACTATTAACCTCATAGTATAAGTAGGGATGAAGGTTGTTTCTCCCCCTCTTTAAAAAAATACATGACTCACTAAAATTTTTTCATATGCCTTATAGACAACATGAGTTTGATAGTCTATGTTTGTCTATGGGCCTAAAAGAAAGTAAAAATTTTAATCGGAGGTGAGATACCATTGGAATTACACATATTTTATGTTGAAGTCGTGTTGGATACAAACACATGATATCCGACTATGTCAATAGTAATAGTGATGAACTTATTATTGATGATACTGACTAGTATATAAAATTTCATTTATAAAAAATTTCAAGATTTTTTATGATACGACGAATATGTGTTCATTAGTTTATACTCTCACAACTTGCATTACACTTAGATACATGTACAATATTAGTAGCATGTTTAAGATGTTTAGAGATGACCCGATATTTAGTGACATGGTTCTTGAGATGGAAACCGAGTACTCAAAGTATTGGTCCATGATTCAATCTCTTTATTATCTAGATTCCTATATGGACTCTAGGGTTAAGGTGGAAAGGATAGAGAATATTTTAACATACATATCCTCATGCACGAACCAAGAACACCAACCTAGAGGGTTCATTCACAAGAAGTTGATTGAACTATTTACATACTACGATACTAGGTATGATGGTAGTAGTAGCCATACTCTAAGTACATAAATAAAAACCATATTCGAAAATGATAACTTCTCTATTTAGTTAGAGAGGAGGAAATGATGATGTGGCTAGAAATGATGATGTGGCTAGATACTACGGTACCTAGATACTGATTACTGTTCAATCCTATCACATACTAATAACCTTGATATTTTACAATGGTGAAAATCATATAAGTCCACCTATCTAGTATTGTCTATGAAGGCATGAGATCTACTAACTTTTCTAGTGTCAAGCATAGCACAGAGTCAGCTATTTCTATTGTAGAGAATGTGATTTTAGATAGGAGATTGAGATTGTGGCTAGATATTATTTTGGCATCTGTATGCATGAAGGATTGTGAGATTTCGAGCTTGGACATCCAGGATCATACTGAAACTACAGTAAGAGCGGAGGAGTTTGTGGCAGATGATGATTCGTGAGACTTTGATGAGGACTGAGATTGTGCCTACCACAAGTGATTCCATAAGACACGTACGGGATTGATCTTTGATGTATTGAGTTTTTAGCTTGCATTATTATTTTGTACTTATATTGCGTTACAAAATGATTTACATTTATAATATTTATTTTATGTTATTTTTTTAAGTTGTGAATTAAGATTTGTGAATGTAATTTTGTTTTTTTTTTGTAGTATTTATTTATTTATTTAATTTTGTATTAAAATTTATAATATTTAGAATTAGAGATGACCCAATTCTTAAATATGCCCGAAACTGCATGTCCTGGTACATTCCGTTTGATACCTCTACCAACACCGTGACTTTAGTGATGTAGAATAAATTAGTCTATTAGAACCCTAATGACAAAGTCATGGTTATGTACAATACGACAACTTTGAAGTTATATAAAGAATCTAATAAATTAAATATGCAAGACATAGCCTTGACTTCAATAATAGTTGCTAATTTGGAGATATAAGAAGAAAAAGGAAAAGATTTTCTTAAAGACAAAATCAAGGTAGTACTCAAAGTTGCGACTTTGGGGATCCATAATAAAAAAAGGACATTGGAGTGGAGAAGGAGCAATGACATTGACTATCATGTCAACAAATGAAGAAATAGCCTTACAGACAAGTTTAATTGAAGAAAGACTTAATGAAAAGACTGACAAGAAGAAAGTAAAGTAGTATATTGAAAATATTGCATGGACATCGAAGATCTTTAATAGAGTAAAAGTAGTTTTGATGGTCTAGCTATGAATATTAAACATAGTGAAGCTTAGTTGGCAACCCAAGAAATTTTTGTCTACATGTGTAATATAATAAATGCCCATATTCGTCACATAAAAAATGTATACATTTAATGACCCATAAGTATAGTAATGGAACTTAAACCCCACTATGATTGTCAACATGTTTGCTTAAAGTTACTCTACTATTTATAGACCTTACAATGCTCAAACCCATTTGTAGCAATTTGTTGTGATCGTGAATTTTTTTAGAAGGGGAAGTTATTGCTTGGGGATGAGCAATTATATTAGCATGTAAGTTTGTTTAGTGTTCAAATTATTGAATATTCTTGTATATTTTGGTAGTTGATAATAATGTATAATTATGGAAATGGAGTTAATATATATGTATTTCATGATTTTTAGTATTTTATAGAGTTTTCATGAATAATTATGAAATCCATGAGTTTTTAAATGTGTTTAGCAAAAGAGATAGATTAGTGAGTCTCGTGTAGTCGCATCATTCATTCTTAGCCGAAACTCCACTTAATAGGTCGGGGGAAATTCTTCAATGTCACAACCATACTAACTCAAAAGTATAATCTTTCTACTTTGTGATAAATTTTCAATAGATATAATATTATAATGGTATCAAAGCTATACTTAGCTTAGAAAATTAAAGTGGTTGTAATAGTAATTCTTCATTGCAGCAACCAAGTACCCCACTAGTGCTTAAGGTCATAACTAATTTTATTGGATTATGACTTTATCTTTATATGGCTCAATAGTCTCAAGTCACAAAACCAAATAATTTTAATAAAGACATGACTTTTGAGTGATAATAAATTATAGAATCATGACACCTCACGCCAAAGTCATGACAATTATTAAAAGTTATGATATTTGGGTCACTAAATATTATATAATATATTACTTTAAGTATGACCAAATCTAAAGCCATGACTTTTGTCCTCAAAGGAAGGCATAATAATGACTCGTATGTATAAGCTAATTACCAATGTCATAGCATCCTAATTATGCCATGACAATATGTTAAATGAGAGAGAAAATGGCAAGTACCATGGCCACTCATAGTACCGTAGACACTAAAAAGATATGAATAATTACTTTTGTACCAAGACCATAGTCAAAATAAGAAAGGGCTTAGCACCATGGCTATTTTTCAACACTAAAGCCACATACATATTAAGAAAGACTATTTTCCAATGTCATGCCTCCACATAGTACCATAGCTATATAATAATATAAGAAGTCATCTCCACTCTGCAACTACTTCATAATACTATGACCCTCTATGGACTATAAATAGATGAAGACATAAAGCTACAACCAATTCATAGTGTAGTAATATTGTGTTATAGGAACATTAGACCCGAGTCATGATCATTACTAGTGCTATAACTTTGTGCTTTAGAAAGATCAAGATGTTGAATGAAATTGTAACCATATTCTAGAGGCACGACCTCAAACTACATAGTTGAAGGCTGAAGTTGTGACTTTCTTCAAAAATTCATGACATTCTACTTAGAGTAATACAATGCCACCTGAGTATAAAAGTAGAAGATAAAAAAATTTTGGAAAAAACTCTCATTTTTTCTTTTTCTCCCTCACGCAAATAACAAAAACATGATATCTACAAATCATAGGTGCTATGGTTTGTGTAAGGGTTTCACAAGCAAGCAATAGATGCATGACTTATGCTAATCCTTAAAGTTGAAGGGCACGGTTCTTACTCCTCTCCTCTAGATATAGATTTAAGATTTTTTTTAAAATTAGCATGGTCTATGGTTTGTGTAATTTGAATTATATAATGTAATTAGTTTTAATTATGAATGCATTAATAGTTTGATTTATTTTATGTTTGGAAACAGATAGATGATGACTAAATAGAACTTGAATTATAGTTTTGTGTGAGCTTGTCATGATGGATTGTGATAGGTAAATCATGAAACTCACTCATACATATGATAGAATAGAAGTGAAAGCCATTTAGATTATGATGCATATGATAAACTTTTACATTGAACCTCAAATTTTGTGTATGTTAATCAAAGTGACTATGGAACTGACAAAGCTAAAATTGTGAATATTTTTATATGTCAATTTATTGTACAATTTTAAAGGAATTGATTCTTGATTAGGATGAATATGATATAGAATGTTCTTCTAAGGGGATTACCTTTAGTCTGAAAGTCATATCTTCTCTGATGAGTATGATGATATGTAATAATCAAGACATGCACGAGTATATTATTAGTCAAAAGGTAGTGATAACCCTTGTGAGTTCTTTTACTCATATGATTTCCATAGGTGAAACTCGAGGAAAGCATATGTTAATTATGGAAGTATGATACTGATGAAGTTGAAAATACAAATCTTTATAAATCATATCAATCATTAGTCTTTAAAAGAATATTGGTCAAAATATAAGAGTGTGTATGTGAAGTAACCATCAAGGGTATTTAATGGAGTTATCTAAAAGGTATGAGATTATAAATAACTTTCATGCATAGATAAATTATTATCTTGATTGTTATGTACTAAGGGAATAGCTACAAGGGGACCATCATTAGAAAATGCTTAATAATGATAGCCATTTTGTACGCTATTAGGGCAAGGGGTTATTGCACAATATATCAATCTTTGTTTTATGTCCAATATAATATAAGTTGAGTGACTTAATGACATTACATAGATTAAGTGAATAAACAATGGACCTGAGACTATTTAATAATCTAAATATTCATTTTACTAAAAATGACTTATTTCATTATTGAATAACAAAACTATTAACATAATTCCCATGTGATCAATTTCTAAAAGAAAATTTATTATGCTACTTATATGACCCATGCACTCGAGGATCTTAGTTGATAAGACACTTTTATTTAAAGTAACAAACTCAAAATATCGATTATTGTGAGTTTGATCCTTAAGAAGCTGAAAGTATGAATAGTTTTAAATGTAAATCTATTATACATGTCTTAAAAAAATTAGTTCTCGATTAGGATAAATATTATATATATATAATTCTCAAAAGTTGTTCATCTTTATTGTGAGAACCATATTGTTATCGAGAAGGATGGTAACATGCAATCCTTGAGACTTGTATAAGTCTGTGGTGACTAGAAAGCTAGTGGCATGTCTTACAAGTTACTTTTACTTCTATGGCTTTCACTAGTAAACTTTGGGAAAAATATATGTTAATTATATGAATATAGTGTATATGATGCCAAAAGTAAAAATGTTGAAAAATCATATCAATCATTAATTTTTATGATTCTTGATGCCAGAGAATAAAAGTATATATGTATATGAATCAACCATCAAAGATAGCTGATAAAGTTTTCTAAAATGTATGGAATTATGAATGACTTCAAGCACATATAAATTATTATCTTAGTGATGACATACTAAAGGAACAAGTATGATGGGACCACCATTAGGAATGACTCAATGTTGATAACCATCTTGTATACTATTAGGGCAAAGAATCATTGCACAATATCTTAGCCTTTATTCAGTGTCAAACATAATATAAATTGAGTAACTTAAGTATTATCATATAAATTACGTGAATGAGCCCAAAGACCTAAGATTATTTATCAATTCATATATCAATCTTAATAAAAATAAGTTATCTCATTATTGAATGAATGAATTATCATTATAATTCAAGTAGAATAGATATCTAGATAAAAGTCTATTTTACTACTTATATAATCAGCAAATAAATTATCAAAAATGAGTTATTTCTCATTAATGAATTTTTGGGATATCTCCTAACTAATAAAATTAGATGATATAATAAAGTTAACATATATTTTTAGGGCTATTATTAGGAATTATTTAGTTTGATTAATCAATTTCGATTAATATAATTATCTTTGTAAAAGAATAAATTTTTTTAGTAGTTTAAATAATATCAAGTTTGATAACTCTATTTGAATCTAATTGCTTTTTTTTCTTTTATTTTTTTAATTTTTTATGATTTTTTTTTGTTTTTATGTATTTATGTTTTTATTTTTTTATTTTTTGTTATTTTTTTATTTTTTTATTTTTTGTTATTTTTTATTTTTTATTTTTTATTTTTTATTTTTTATTTTTTTATTTTTTTATTTTTTTATTTTTTTATTTTTTTATTTTTTATTTTCTTATTTTCTTATTTTCTTATTTTCTTATTTTCTTATTTTCTTATTTTCTTATTTTCTTATTTTCTTATTTTCTTATTTTTTTTATTTTTTTATTTTTTTATTTTTTCAATTTGTTTATTTGTTTATTTTATTTTTTTTTATTATTTGAATTTGTTTTTTTGCAATTTTATATATTTTTATATTTTTTATATATTTTAATATTTTTTATATAGTTTTATATTTTTTTAATATATTTTTATTTATTTATTTTTTGTAATTACTAAGTCTTATTAACTTATTTAAGTTGATAGTTGTGATTTAGTTTTGCTTGTATTCTTTGTACTTTATTTATTTCCCTTTTTTGCATCATTATATGGGCCAAAACTCTAAGACTAAGCTAATCTCTTTGAATCTAGAAATCAAAAGAACTAGGAGAATTATTACCAGACAAATAGTTAATAAAGAGTTTATGAAGAGGACTGACAGTATCAGATTACTCTAATATAATAATGGGCAAACTATATAATAACTCATTGACTACAATATTTTGAGAGATTATAGGAGACATGTGATAATGAATATTTATTTAGGTATACAATTGCAACTAATACAAGTCAATTACTTTGAGTTGAAGCTAATTCTTGTAATTATGATTTAGCAGCATCAATATAGTAAAAGAGAATCAAAGGACCCTATAGACATGTAATATTTTTAGAGCTATACAACACTATAAAATCGAATGGAGTTAGCCCCAACACAATAAGATTACTCTTATTTCTATTTTCATTAGTAGGGCCTTTCTCACTAATTTTTTTCTATATCAAATTACATCACAACTATGGAGCAAGATAAATTAATTCTAGTTAGATAAGTAAGAGAATTTATACGATGCTTAGGTCCATTTTAAGGAGATATTGAGGAGATGTTCTCTACATGGATTTGAATTGTAGTTCCAATCTTAAACCTTCTACAATGAGCTAAACTATATGATGAGGTATATGGTTAATCCAAATGTAGGAGGGTCACATAAGATTAAATCACCAAAAAAGATATATCATTTGTTTAATGAGCTAGCAAAAAAAACTAACAAACTCTAATGGATCACTCATTTGGGAGAAGACAAGTCGAATTGTTGAAGTTGGATTAGTTCACCACATTTGAAGTGAAGATAGAAGCTCTTTGAAGGAAGCTTTGACACCCAAGAAGAAAAGAAAAAAATATTGGGAGAAAACAAATGTAAGAAGGCAACCAATTGCAAAAAATTGATATGTATTTTAACCCAACAATAATATTGTAATACATTACTATCTAAATGTGATAAATCATGAGGCTTTTTTGTATAGATGTAATAGGAGTGGGCTATAGAATATCTGGAAATATTTTTAAAATATTGGGAAAAATACAATGAGTTACACTAATCACGGATATTCAAATTTTAATTGCTAATCATTATGAAGAGAAGAAAGGGGCCATGTTTGGAAGAAGGGATTCAAATCATTTTATCATAGTTAAAAAAGAAGAATGATACCCAAGAAAATCAAATGGAGGTGTTTAAAGCAATGATTGATCAAAACGAGTTCAATGTTGAGAAATATTGAGCATTATCTCGGATAACTGGTATTATCAATGAAGAGAAGAGTAGACGAAATGTCGAGTGATCTGGAAGAAAATATGAAGAGTTGCTCCTCAATATTGCCTAGAAGCTTGAAAGACTACCAAGATAATTTGAACAGAAAGATTCAAGAACTTTTGTGGGTAATACACTACAAGAAAATATAAATTTAGCTAGGAAAATTTAGCTAGGGATCAATTCCTAGCTAAATTGCGAGGGATTAGCTAGGAAATAGTAATGGATTTATGATTTTTTATTGAAATAAAAATTTGCAACGGATTAGAGACAGATTAGTGATTAGTGACGGAAAATTTTGGTAAATTCCACTTAAGAAAAGCGGGGAATTTAACATCGGATTTAGCGACGGATTAGCGACTAAAAATTTTCGTAAATTCCACTCAAGAAAAGCGAAGGAATTTAGCAATAAATTTAGCGACAGATTAGCAACAGAAAATTTTCATAAATTCTACCCAAGAAAAGCAGGGAATTTACGATGAATTTAGTGACGGAATATCCCTAGCTAATAAAATCCCGAACTTAGCGATGGATTTTGCGACGGATATCCCTAGCTAATAAAATCCATTGTTTAGCTATGGATTTAGCGACAAAATTTTCCTAGCTAATAAAATTCATAATTTAGTGACGGATTTAGCGACGGAATTTCCTTAGCTAATAAAATCCATAATTTAGCGACGAAATTTCTCTAGCTAAATTAATTCATAATATAGCGACGAATTTTCTTTAGCTAATAAAATCAGTAATTTAGCGATAGATTTAGCTACAGAATTTCTCTAGTTAATTAAATCAAAAATTTAGCGAGGGATTTTCCCTAGCTATTAAAATCTTGAAAATAGCTACAGACTTTGCAACAGAATTTCTCTATCTAATAAGATCTGAAATTTAGTTACAGATTTAGTGACGGAATTTCCCTAGCTATTTACATCTGGAACATTACGACAGATTTCAGTGTTAGAATTCCCTAGCTAATTACATCTGAAATATAGCTAAGGATTTTAGTGACAGAATTTCCCTAGCTAATTACACTTCAAAATATTGTGACGGATTTAGCGATAAAATTTTCCTAGCTAATTACATACTAAAAATAGCGACTAATTATAGCGACAGAACTTTTCTAGCTAATTACTTCCTGAATATAATGACGGATTTTTGTGACGGATCTTCCCTAGCTAATTAAATCCAAAATATATCGACGGATTTAGTGATAGAACTTTTCTAGTTAATTAAATCCGAAATATAGCGATGGATTTAGTGACTCTACTTCCCTAGCTAATAAAATCCCGAACATAGTGACGGAATTTCCCTAGCCAATATTTAATCTTTTAATTTTTTTAAGTTTATTATTAGTTTTAATATTTTATTTAATTTTGTTTATTAAATGTATGTTAATGGTTTATAGATGAACAATCCTTGAGGGATACATTCTCCTTTTAAAATCATAAAAAAATGATATTATAATTAATAATTTAAAAAATATAAAAATGCAAAAAAAAATTATATTAATAAGGACTAAAATAACTATTTTTATGATGTATTAATTTTTTTAAAAATTATACAAAAAATTTTTCTAAAATTTTTAATTAAGAAACTAAATAATTTATATTAAAGCAATAATAAATAATAAATTCAATAAGTATTATCATTTTTTTTATATTTTAAAAATTAGATTAACATTCATAAAAATTTCTACTAATTTAAATGTAAATTAAAATTAATTTTTTTTTGATATTTTAATTTTTTCAAATAAAAAAATCTATCTAATATCTTCTTCGACAATTCTTTTATCTTCTTTTTCTAGTCTTGATAAGCTATTTTCATTTTCGATTATATGTACATTTCTTATCTAATATCTCTAGTTCAAACTATTGTAATAGTTAAATCCATCAAATCAATCTAGGTCCGACATCTTACTTTTCTATGAGATATTTGATTATAGAATATTTAGTATATACTATGACTTTGGTCCCCACTAAATATGATATTAATTTGCCAAAAGAAAAGATTGTTGATACAAGTTCTTTCTCTATAATTGTGTAATTCAATTGGGCATTTAAGAGTGTGTTGTTATCATAGTATATGATAACTATTTATAAATATTTGTATAACTATATAAAACTCTTCATAATTATATTTAACTATATTTGTAACTATGTAAACTATTTTTTAACTATATTAATAACTATATATAACTATTTTTTAAACTATATAATATTTTATAACTATATGAGTAATTCTATATAACTATATTTTTAACAAAATATATCATATGTATAATAATATATAACTATATATAATTATATTTTACTATATGTATAACTATCAAAATGTTATATATAACTATATCTTTAACTACACACACATATATAACTATATGTGTACAACTATATATAAATATTTATATAACTATGTAACACTCTATATAATTAAATATAATTATATTTGTATCTATGTATACATATATGTATTCATATAATTAAATCTATATATTTATTTATAACTTTGTATATATTTATGTATAACTACTTATAACTACTTGTATAAATAAATAAATAAATATATATATATATATATATATATATATATATATATATATATATATATATATATATATATATATATAATTATATGTTTAACTATATATAACTTTTTTTAAAATAATGCTATAGGTATAATAACATATAGAGGTTGACCTCCCTCTTTGGTGACCATCTCTTGAGGTCTATTTATACTGTTTCTTTATCTCATCAGATCTCTTTACTACCATATGACAAAGGATTAAATATTTAGTGAAAAAAAATGTGATTTACATTCACAAAGCTGTTCATCAGGCTGTTTGCCAACAAGGAGATGAGGATTTTGATGCTAGGTCTTGAAGCTGGCGGAAAGAGAACCATTCTGTATAAGTTGAAGCTTGGTGAAATTGTCACCACAATTTCTACTATTGTTTTCAATGTAGAGACTATTAAATACAAAAACATCAATTTCACTGTGTGGGATGTTGGGGGTCAAGACAAGATTCGCTCTTTCTGGTGGGATTACTTCCAAAATACCCAAGGTCTCATGGTTGTGGTGGACTGAAATGACAGAGATCGAGTAGTTGAAGCCAAAGATGAGTTGCAAAGGATGCTAAACGAGGAAATGCTTCGAGATGCAGTTTTGCTGGTGTTTGCCAATAAGTAAGATCTTCCCAATGCGATGAATGCAGCTGAAATTACTGACAAGCTAGGACTTCACTCTCTTCTCTAGTGCCATTGGCACATTCAGAGAACTTGTGCTACCTCTGGCGAGGGCCTCTACGAGGGTCTTGATTGGCTTTCTGATTACATTGCCAGCAAATCATAAATAATTTTAGCAGGATGAGGCAAACTTTGTTGACATATCTGGATGTGGATCTAATCTTTGTCTATTTTGCTTGAGTTTTGTTCTATTATATGGATGACATCATCTATTTCTATAGAGATTCAAATTGTATTTATATTTATATATTGCATGCCTAAAATACAAGATCGCATTTACTTTGTTCTGATATGCTATAAGCCGACTTGTTTGTTTTCTATTTTGTGTCTTTTTGCCATTGGATCCCAAAGGTTAAAGAACATATAACTATAAATAAATGTCTTTGACTATATGTATTACTATAAAAGTTTTATACATAATTATATTTAAATCTATAATTTACAACTTATATTTAATAATATTTTTATATATAAGTATTCAAAAATGTATTTTATAATTACATGTATAATAACATACAACATTATATTTAACTATATGTGTATAAATATATATGTATAACTATATATAAATATTTGTATAACTATAAATAAATAATTGTATACCTATATAACACTCTATATAATTAAATATAACTATATTTGTAACTATGTATACATATATGTAAATCTATATATTTATTTATAACTTTCTATATTTATGTATAACTATTTGTATGAATATATCTATATATAACTATATGTTTAACTATATAAAAATATTTATAGCTATATATACTATATGTATAATAACATATAACTATAAATAATTGTATCTTATTATATGTAATACTATAAAAGCTTTATACATAACTATGTTTAAATATATAATTTACAACTTATATTTAATATACATTTGTATATATTAGTATTCAAATATGTATTTTACTATATCTATGCCTATACATAACTAGATGTATAGATATATAAAATTATATAAATAAATATATATACTTACATGTATAAATATAAGTTTAACTATACGTGTAACTATATGTATAACCACATGTAACTATATTTATAATTACATGTATAACATACATCATTATATTTAATTATATGCGTATAGCTATATATAAATATTTGTAAAACTGAATAAAACTTTTCATAATTAAATATTACTATATTTGTAACTATTTATACATATATACATACATATATGTAAATCTATATATTTATTAATAACTTTGTATATATGTATGTATAACTAAATATAACTACTTGTATGAATATATATATATATAACTAAATGTTTAATGATATATAATTTTTTATAACTATATAAATTATATGTATAATAACATATAACTATAAACAATTCTATATTATTAATGTATAACCTATATTAAAATATATAATTAACAATTTATATTTAATATACATTTTTATATATTAGTATAAAAAATGTATTATAGTATATCCATACCTATACATAACTATATGTATAAATATATGAAATTATATGAACAAATATATATACATACATGTATAAATATAAGTTTAACTATACGTGTAACTATATGTAAAACCACATGTAACTATATTTATAATTACATGTATAACAACATACAACATTATGTTTAATTATATGTGTATAACTATATATAAATATATGTAAAACTAAATAAAACTTTATATAATTAAATATAACTATATTTTTAACTATTTATACATATATGTATACATATATGTAAATCTATATATTTGGTTATAACTTTATATATATTTATGTTTAACTAAATATAATTGCTCGTATTAATATATATATATATATATAACTAAATGTTTAACAATATATACATTTTTATAACTATATATATTATATGTACTCTAATATATAACTATAAATAATTCTATCTTACTATATGTATAACTATAAAAACTTTATATATAACTATATTTAAATATATAATTAACAACTTGTATTTAATATACATTTTTATATATAAGTATAAAAAATGTATTTTAGTATATCCATACCTATACATAACTATACGTATAGATATATGAAATTATATGATAAAATATATATACATTCATGTATAAATATAAGTTTAATTATACATGTAACTATATGTATAACTACATGTAACTATATTTATAATTATATGTATAAAAACATACAACACAATGTTTAACTATATGTTTATAACTATATATAAATATTTTATAACTATAAATAACTTTAAATTAATAAAGATAACTTTATTTTTAATTATGTATACATTATGTATAAATATATGTAAATCTATATAATTATTTATAACTTTGTACATTTATTTATATTTACTTACAACTACTTGTATGCATATATCTATATATAATTATATGTTTAACTATATGTAGCTATTTATAATTATATTTACTATATGTATCCTAACATATAAGTATATATGAGATAATATTAATTTGTTACAATAGTAGATGTCCTATATGAAGTTATAGTTGCGGTATTTGCGCAACAGATAGCATTTAGAGATCCAGCTGCGAAACCTCGCAGAAGAGGCTAGCATTCCCTATAAACTATGAGGATGATTTTGTATGAGAATTATTTCTGAAAAATATTTTATTTTTGTCTATGTGTAGCATTTAATTATGATATTTTTTTGTAGGTTTCAATTTTTTTTATTCTGGTTTTGTTCTTTGCTTTTCTGATTAACCTAATTATGAATCTTTGCAGGACACATTATGTGAGACACATAAAAAAATTCTAATTCAAAGCATTCAAACATTTCCACGGTCCTTAAAATGCATGGGTCACATATTTAATGATTTCAGTTTTATCAAAAGGAGGGCTAGCTTATTTTATCTTTATTATTCCTAAAATATTTTATTTTTGCATTCTCTTTCTCTCTAAACATAATTGCTTGATATCTTTTGGATTTTTATTGAAGTTTTATGACAATCAACTTTAATTTGTATTTGTTCATGTCTATAATAATTATTTTTATATATCTGTGAATATGTTTGTGTGTCTCTAAATTTTTTGGGTAGAGTTTTAGTCTATTATAGGTATGTAAAAGCCTATTATCAGTAGTGGCAGCAACGATAGTAGTGGTAGTGACATCAACGGCAGCAGCAACGGCGGTGGCGACAGCGGTAGCAGCGACAGCGTAGGCTGTAGTGGTAGCAAAGGTTGCAGTGATAGCGGCGGCGGCGGTGGCAGCAGTAGCAGCAGTGGCTGTGGCTGTAGTGGAGGCAGCAGTGGTAGTAGAGGTAGCATTAGCAGCGAAGGCAGCGGCAGTAGTAGTGGCAATGGCGACGGTAGTGGCAGCATCGATGGCAGTGGTGATGGCGGCGACGGTGGTGGCATAGGCAACGAATGGCAGCATAGCCAACGGTGGCAGCTGCGACAGCAGTAGTAGTATTGGCAGTGACAACAGCATCGACAGTAGCGGCAGTGGCAGTGGGAGCAACAGCAATGGCAATAAATGTGGTATATACGTACGAATAAAGTCAATTTATATGTACGTATAATACTGCAGTAATTTATGTACATATATACTGAGTATATTCGTACTCAGTTTATATGTACACATGATACTATAGTTTTTATGTACATATACTATAATAATATATGTATGAGTGAAATGCTAGTATATATTTACATATATACTGCATGATTATATATTTATCAAAACAAAACTATCTATTTTTTTATTTTAATTTAACCGAGTGGTTTAAATTTCTTACAGATATGATACCTCATTATTCCTCATACAAAGCTTGTATAAGTGATGAGATTTTTTACTAGACATTACGTGCCGTGACTCGGACAACTTTATCACAGTAGAAAAATGGTAATCCTAGGAGTAGAGGGGGAGAAAGCAATGTTAATGAATGAATATATTATACTTTATGCAGTATTAGTAGATACATTCATGAATAATATGTAATAAAATTTTGTTATTTTTCTGTTTCGATTATGTAAAATATTGAATTAGAATAAGTTATTAAATGATTTTATTTTTTGTTTATTATAAATTATTTATAGTTTCATTTTTTATTCAATTTGATATAAAAATATTAAATTTAAATTAAAATATTTTAAAAATAAATTAAATTTTGAAAATAGTTTTGAAATTAAAATAGCTAGGGAAAAATCCCTTGTTAATTTAGCTAGGGAATTTTCCCTAGCTAATTTAGCTAGGGAAATCTTTATTTTAACAACAAATTTATCCTTCGCTAAATTTATTTAGTTAGGGACCATTTTCGTCGCTAAAATTTAGCTACCAGCACTTTAGCTTGGGAATCTTCCATCATTATTTTCGTTTAGCGATGGAAAATCTCATTTAGCTTATTAATTTAACTAGGGAATTTGTCTTTTTTAGCAAGATATTTTTTCGTCGCTGAATATTTAGCTAGGGACACTTTCCCTCGTTAAATTTTAGCAAGGCCTACTTTAGATAGGGAATAAATCCATCGATAATCCATCGCTATATCCTGTTTAGCGACAGAAAATGCCAATTTAGCTAGGGAATTGTCCCTAGCCACCTGGGATTTTTCTTATAATGATAGCACCATGAATTTCCCAAAAGTAATAGCTATAAAGCTAAAAATGCATTTTGAATAAGAGGATTCTAAAAATTTTTGGGATAAAAATATCTTTACTTTCTCAAAGGTCATAGCTCAGCCAAAAATTTTCCAAAAAACTATGGCCCAACTAAAGAAAACAAAAGATATGAA
Organism: Sapria himalayana; assembly: GCA_029783825.1. Lineage (NCBI taxonomy): Eukaryota > Viridiplantae > Streptophyta > Magnoliopsida > Malpighiales > Rafflesiaceae > Sapria > Sapria himalayana. The sequence continues at coordinate 581,825 of JAREIK010002635.1, read as the reverse complement.
TAATATGATGCTAAGGTTTTAGTAATAGTGCTTTAGGCTTATTGTATGGACATAATATTTTAACTACTTATGAGATTAATTATTATGATGATTTGCATGTTTATTATATATAATGTCTTTGAATAATATTATTAATTATTATAAATATCCCTAATTAGCTATTGTTATGAGAATTAACAATGACTTAAGATTAGTATAAAGTTTAATTGATATTCATATGATGAATATATGTATGAGATATAAATCAAATTTATATCTATTTGTTGAGAACAAATATTGAACATACCTATCTTGAGATTATTACATGGATCAAAGTCATAAGTTAGGGCTCATTTGATAAAACTAAAAAATTAAGTGCTGAAAAATTAAGTCTGAATTTTATAAGTGTTGAATTTGTATTAAAAAACTGTTTGATAAATTATTATTAATTGACTACTGAAAATAAATATATTGTTTGATAACTGTAAATGCTGAATGCTAAAAATGATATATTTTACATATTTATTTTTATTATCATTTCATTACATATTATTCAACATAAATAGAATTTCTAATGAAATTTTTTTTTCATTACAACTTTTAATTATTATAAAAAATAAAATCACTAAAAATATATCAATAAATAAATTATAAATCCAAAAAAAAATAAAAATATTTAAAAAATAACCAATAAAATCTATTTTTTTAAAACTATCCAGATTTTTTATATAAAAATAAAAATCAATGAATAACTAGTTGATTTACTATTTTCTCTCTTAAATTAATCATGAAAAGAAAGTTAGGGTTAGGATTTGTGGTGGTGGAGAAAGGAGAAGGAGAAGATAGGTTCAGAAACTAAACTGTAGCATGAATGAGAAAATGAAAAAGAAATGAAAAAAAAAACAAAATACTAACTTTAAAAAAAGTTGCGGAAAATTTTCAACCTTCAACATTAAGTATGTCTCTATCTATTTAATATTTTTAATGCTTTTTCACTTAAAATTTTCAGTTTTCAACTTTCAAAATTTTTTTATCAAACACATTAAAAATTTAAAACCATTAAAAATTCTCATTTTCAACGATTCGAACAAATTAAGTGCTATATCAAACAGCCTCTTAATCCCTAATAGTTGTGCCTTTAAATTCTTTGACCCGAGATCGCTAAAGTTCTCAACATAAAGAATATTATGTTTTGATATAATCAAATATTATCTTTAATTAGATGACTATATAAATGTTATACTTGAATATAATAAGAAATATATATTGAGATATGAATGATTAAGATAGAATTTGTCTCTTTTATTATAAGAGTGATATCTATGGGTCCCCTCGATAATTAAGACTAAGAAATATATGGCTGTGCTCAAATGAACTGATGATCATTTGTTTAGTTAGTCTAATTAGGTTTCAAGTAATCAAATATAAAATAATATAAGGTTGACTTTGTCCATGCTTTATATTCTATCAAGATATCATGAGACAAAATGATCATGTCATTAGCTATATTAAGGTTGTCTCAGATATTAAACTTTTTATTTAACTTGGGTAGTCATTATGTCTTGCTAGATGTCACTTAAGACTTGTAGAATCAAAATGTGATTTAGGCCTTACTGCCAATGTTAATTGAACCTATAGGATCACACATTAAGAACAAATAATAATGGTTATGATTTTTTACTTTATGTTGTAATTTAAAATGATGAGATTATTTAAAATTATATATAACAATTAGTTATTATTTAAATTCGAATTTAATTTTGAGAAAGTTTAAATTCATGATTTAAACAAATAATTAATCTGTTATATTTTATTATTAGATAAAGAAATAATCTGTTAAGGACTTGAATTTTAATTTTTATTATTTAAAAGAGTTTTAAATAAAATTCAGATTTGACCTAAACCCTATCAAACATGTGTGTGTGTGTGTTTGTGTGTGACATATATGAGAAGAAGCCATCATTTTTTACTCAGAGAATATTCATAACAGCAAAAATGAAATATCCTAATTTTATTCTCGAGAAGATGAAACTGAACTAACATTCAACAAGATTGTTTATTACTTGTTCGTGTTTGGATACTTATAAAGAGTGGTTACTTTTCAGAAAGGCAACATCTTTGAAGATCCAAATAAACTAAGATGTATACCTGAAGGCTTGACGAATTGATCTACAAAAGGTAAGTTTCATTTACCCTTTCTTCGTGTTTTTATATAACAAATGTGATCCTTTGTGGATTACGAAATAAAAATTATAAATTTCCACTGCATTTATGTTCTAATCGGATTGGAAATTCTGCATATTTCTCTACATAAGGTGCATAACAAAGTCATGAGTAAAAAAAAAGTGTTGGCCAAAGTTTCAACTAAAGATGGGAAAAAGGAATCAAAAAAATAGATGAGCAAATATATATTACTTGAAGATATGGAGGGTGATAAATGAAACATAATAAAGCTAAGGGTAAGTTTCTGATGAAGCTTCCATTTCCTTAATGATTTATTAAAAAAAATTGGATGAAAACTACGATAAGTTTTTTCTATTTATTCAAGAAGTTAGAAGTGACCATATCATTTACTGAAGCTCCAACCCAAATGCTAAACTACATAAAATTTATGAAAGTTATAATAAATAAAAAGGAGTTGGATACATATAGGACATTTAATATGATTGAGAAGTGTATTATAATCATTCAAAGAAAACTTATAAAGAAATTGAACCACCCAAGAATCATTACTATACCTTGCACTATTGGAGATCACACCTTTCAGAATGACTTAATATCTAGTATCAACTTGATGCCCCTATCAAATACATGAAGATTCAAATCTCAGAAAAATTACTTCAACAATTTTCTCACTCCAAATGGTAGATCAAACTATCAAGTACTCAGATAGAATCATTGAAGATGTAATGGTCAATGTGAGTATATTTATTTTTTTAGTAGATTTTATTGTATTGAATATTGAAGATGATACCTTTGCACCTTTAATGTTGGGATGATCATTTTTTGCTATAGGAAAAACCTTTAATGATATCAAGGAAAGAAAGTTTCACTCTCCAAGTTGATGAGTAACAAGTAAAGTTTAATATTTACTATAGCTTACGGGGTCAAGACAATGACGAAATGAAGTAATTTAGAATATACAATCTTTTCTATACCACAATGGAACAAAAAGTACATTTCTAGTGGAAAGATTTTGTAGAAAAATTACTTATTGGATGAAGATGAAAAACATTAAGCAGAATAATAAATTTGGAGCTATGTTAACAATGAAGATGAGAAATATAAAGAGAAATAATTATATTAGAGTTTTGAAAATGAAGAAACATAGAAAGATGAATAATGTGAGGTCACAACATGAAGTCATGATCTCGAAGGGGCCTTATGTTGACAACTCAAAGGTAGATGAGAGATCAATGAAGAAAAATAATGTTGAGATAAAAATCATAGAGGCACCACACAAAGACAATGTCATAATTGTGCACAATGCCATGACTTTGATATTTTCATTGTAAAAATGATCAAGAAGATGTTGAAGATAAAGTTATGACTATGCATATCATCGCAACTATGGTATTAGAGAAGGAAATGGGCAATGAAAGTATGAATACAAAGCTACTACTATGCCCAATGTTGTGATGTTGGGGATACATAATGAATTAGTCCATCAGAAGCTTAAAGATAAAGTCACATCTATGTATAATGGTATGGCTTTATAATTATTGAACAAAAAGAGTAATGAAAAACTTCAAGATAAAACCTTGGCCTAACTTAGTACCATGATTTTGGAGTTACAAGATAAAAATAGCAATGAAAAGCTTAAAGATAAAGTCATGATCATGCTTAGTACTACAAATTCAGGGATTCATGAAAAAAAGATATAAAATGACATCTAAAAGGGAGCCACAACATTTACTAAACTTATGGCATCCAACAATGAGATAGCCCAAGAAACAAGTACTGCTAAAGCCAGAGTAAAAGAAGAAACAAACAAGAAGATAATAATATATTGAAAAGATATCATGGACATTAGAGATATTTGATAGAGGAAATGAGGTTTTGATAGTTTAACTATGGACATTAAACATAACACTGCTTGGTAGGCAATCCATAGATTTTTTTTCACATGTGTGATGTAATTAACATGTATATCCATCATATAAATGAATCTACACATCAAATGACTGATGAGTAAAGTCATACAACTTAAACCCCATCATGATTGTCGACATGTCTCTTTGAAGTTTCTTCACTAATTTTTAGATCCTAAAAACTCAAACCTAGTCATAATAATTTTTAGAAATGATAAAAAACTTTGTCATGGAGAGAAGATATTGCTCAGAGATGAGCCATTATTTTAGTATGTGAGTTTGTTTGGTGTTCAAACTACTGAACATTCTTAGTTATTATGATGCTTTATGATGTTATATAGGAATGAAATTTAAAAAAATTATGAAAAGATTTCATGACTTTTGAGTTTTGGCAAGTTTTAATGAATAGTCATGACATTAATTAGTTTTCAGAAATATTTAGCTAGGTATTAGAATAATAAGTCTTGGATAGTTTTGACATCCATTTTGGCCAAGACTCTATCTAATTAATCATGAAAAATCTTGTATGCCATGACCCATGTGAATCTTGGATGGTGTAATATAGTTATTATGATGAATTCTTTATTTTATATGTTGAATGTGATGTTTTGATGTGATGATGATTAGTTATGAATATTTTGGTAATTAAATAGAATTTAGACTATGGTTTTGGCTATTGGTGAATTATCTATAATTGGAGTAGTGGACGTTGACATGTATGCCATGAAACATACTCATATGTATGGTAAGAAGGAAGTGACACTTCTTTCAACCATGATGTGACTATGAGAAATAAACTTATACACCAAAATTCAAATGTTTATTTTATTTTGAGTATGGTGCTTACGAAGTCAAAAATAACAAACTTTTTATAAGCCACTCTATTGTGAATATCTTAGAGGAACTGACCCTTAATTGATGTTAGATAGTAAATAAAATATTTTTTTAAGGGTTTCACCTTTAATGCGTGAGTCACCTATCATAGTGGATGGCAGTGACATATATTGTGATTTTGTTATGCTACCCAATTTTAGTAGTTAGATAGTATCCCAAAAGCTTATTGTTATTATATTTTCTCAATAGAGATTCAATAGTATAGGGATCATATGAGTAGTAAAGAGGATTTTCATCTGGATATCAATTCAATATGAATTATATCACCAATTTGGTCAATCAATGGTGAGATAACTCAATTATAGTAAAATTGATATTTTATATTTTTGTATCAATCTTAGGTCCAAAGATTTCTTCATTTAATTTATGTGATGTATGTTCAAATAGTTTGAATTATATTGGATTTTCATATAAGTTGAAGGTTGAGTTGTCATGGAATGACTTTTTCCCCAATGACATACAAAGTGGTTATCATCATTAATCCCTCCCAATTATGATCACCTTATAGTTATCCCCTCAATACTTTACACTAAGATAAAAAATCATATTTTCTTGAGAGTCATTCACAAGCTCATACTTTTTAATCAACACATCAACTGCCCTTGATGGTTCATTCACATATATATATTCTTATTCTCTAGTCTTATGTTTCGTAAAAAAATACTAAGATCTGATATTATTTGTAAGCATATGTACTTAAAGCTTCATATATATATATATATACTTGCATAATTAATATATGCTTTTCTCAAGTTTCACTAATATGAATCATATGAGTGAAAGTAACTCAAAGGACGATCACCACCTTATTTGTCAATATACTCGTGCATGTCTTATGAATTTCCTAATACTATCATTTTCGGGGATGATGCATCTCTCACAATAAAGATAAGATTCTTAGGAGAATATTTTATAAACTTTCTAACTCAATTAAGAATCAATTATTCTAAGACAAAAAATAAATTGATATGTAAAATCATTTTGTGATTTTGGCTTCATAATCACCATATTCACCATGATTAACATACCTAAATTTTAAGTTTGAATGTATAATTTTATCTCTTACATTATGGATGGATGGACTATCACTTCATTCCTATATACAAGAGTGGGCCACATAATTTACCTGTCACCATCTATAATGATAATTTACACAAACCCACTATTGTTAAATACCAAATACAAATTATATTTAATCACCATAACTATCAATTTGTATAACACAAGTTAAATCAAAATATATTTATTAATGTAAAACTAATTTATACATTACACAATTAAAATTACATAAACCCTATACCACATGCTATTTTGATGTATTTTTTTAAATATACCATAGAGAAAAGGTTTTGAGAGCCATACTTCTCAACTCTAAAGTTTAACTTATATCTTGCTTTCCTTATTTGGTTATGCAACCCCTAGAAAATAGAAAAATCACCCAAGGGGTTAGATGATACACCATGAATTTTATTCACTATGTGGAAAAAAGAATTTTTTCTCTCGTTTTCTTTTTTCTCTTTTATAATCTAATGTTTATGGATTACTTTAAGTAAAAAGTCATGGCTTTCAGAATAAAGTTACACATTTGGCCTTCATCTATTGAGCTTGAGATCGTAACTCTAGAAAGTTACCATGTCTCTAAAATGTATCTCAATTTTGTTGACTCAAAGTCATAGCACTAGGTAATATCTATGACTTGAGCCTAATGTATTTGTAACACAAAGTTACAATACTAGGAACAATCATGGATTCATCGTTTGTCTTTCTTATTCATCATATGACCATGACACTAGAAATTATCATGATATTAGAAATGACTACTTATGTGCATTATATAGTCACGTCACTAGGAGTGACTACAACTTTAGCATTAGTCTCTCTTAATCATCATATAGCTATGGTGTTAGAAATGGTCACAACATTTGGAATTTCTTCTCATGTGCATCATATGGACATGACATTGGGAATGACCTCAATGTAAAGACTCATTTTTCGTGTATCTCAAATAGTTGTGGCACTAAGACTGGTCATTGTAGTTTCCTTGACTTCTCTCATATATCATATGAAACAACTCTATAAAAAGGCAATGATACTAGCAATTAGCCTGAACATAAAATTCATGGTTTTGCCTCCTCTCAAGGACAAGAGTGACAATCTTCGAAAATAGTCTTACTTGAGTTAATCTTATCATTTAACATCTCATGTCCAAAAGATGTATCATTGAATAATTGTCATGGTTTTGGCTAGATTAGTTTTAGCTTTCTAACTTTTTTTAGTTTAAAATTCATGAAATTGTAAACAATGTTGTGCCTCTAACTTGAGAAAAAAAAACCTTATTAAAGATAAAGTTGTAGCACTATGAAGTGATCATGGCTTCTAACACAAATGTGATAATTGATTGTTGCAATAAGAAATTAATATCAAAACTATTTAAATATTATAAGATAAGTATGATCGTGACTCTATGATAGTAACACATCCACAAAAGAATGTGTTTCATAGTTGAAGGATTGTGCTAATGTAGAGGTGTCAGACATATTTTGCTAGCACAACTCTAAAAATGCCCAACTCGGCATGACCCACTGGCATATATTTTGGCCAAGTCATGCCGAGATAGGTTAGGCCTATCCAGGCTAGCTTGGTTCATTCTAGGCTAGCCAAAGTCAATCCAAGCTAGTCTGCTTCAATCAAGGCTAGCCTAGATTAGGACCAAGCTAGCATATTTGTCCAACCATGCCAAAAATAACCTGCATGGGCTGTCATGCTGTGTTGCACCTTCCGTGCCAAATTATTTGGCTCAACATGTTTGAGCCATGATGAATATCAAAATTATGTAATACTCTATAATTTATCAATTAGTCAACTATCTTTCAAAACTTTATTAATTTTATGACTATTCATCAAATTTTATCAAAATTTTAAAGTTGTAAAATTAATCAATTTATGTCTCATTCCCTTGCTTATATGTCATCTAAAAATACAAAATACTCAAAAATATTTGGTAATTTGAATAGTAAATAATAGGTAAGTCTTGTGACACACTTGGTTTGATGTGATTTGTATGATAGTGATCGTCTAATAAGTTATATTTAGTCATATAGTTTCCATTAATATATTAATTGTGCGAGTATGGTGTTATTGAAGTTGAAAATGCAAATATTTTTATTACCACATTAATTATCATCTAAAAAAATAGTAGAGGTCAAAGAAAAAGAATGCATATTAATGAGTTTTCTCAAAAGTGAGGACTTGTGAATGACTTCAAGTAGAGATGATATATTATCTTAGTGGTGAAATACCTATGTGATAGCTATCAGAGAATCATCATTGGGAAGGACTCAAGAGTTAATAATCATTTTGTATGTTGGTAGGGGAAGAAGTCATTTTATAATTATCTAATATTCATTATATGATAGAGATTAATCACAACTAGTCTATCTAACAATTTATCATAAATAAAAATATAAATCATACTAATAATCTATAAGTAATGATTGGAATTATACTTAGCATATCTATTAGAGTAGCTATTAATTATCATTGATTGATTTAACTTTGCATGTGTGATTCCTATGAGATCGATGTCTAGACTAAAAGTTTAGTTTATTACTTGTATAGTTCATATACTTATAAATGATATTGGATTAGAGTTTAGAGATCTTCAACTAACTTGCTTTTGTGACACACCTTAAATTTAGCATTGTCACAAAATCACAGCAATGCCTCAATGCGTAGAGTTCACAAAAAATATCATGAGTAGTAATTGAAAATTAGAAATATATGAAATGGTGAACATGAACAAAAAGTTCACAATCATTCAATATTAACTCCTATGAAACCTAAAAAATCCAGAGATTTTTATAATTATATGCATAATTAGAAAGCATACTTTTTGAAATATACTATATTACTTGGGATCAAGTATTAATTTGATGTTGTTGTCCATAGTATATAAATTGAATATAAGTAAGAATACTCCAACCTTTGATTGGCTTCAAATGACTAATTGATCAATTAAGTTTATGAGAGATTATATATTTGTCAAGATTATCAAGTATATATATATATATATATTGATTATATTGTGCTAGATATGGATCAAGACTAGTATGCTCTATTGATCTTAGAATAACTATCTTAGCTATTGGACAAATATTAATAGATGTCAAGTATGAAGAATTCGCATTTTGTGTGGGTGAAACATGATAGAAGTAATCTGCCACCAAGAATACTTCTGAAGTCACAATACCATAACTAGTTTTTATTACAAAAGGGGGGAGGAAATGAGTGAATTTTGTTCTAGCCAAGAAAAGTATTGTGGATTAGTGATAATTTTATTAAATTTTCAATAGCTTTCTAACAGATTATAGAGAAGAAATTGGAATCAATTTTGCACCCACTTGGAACAAGGGAATGCAACTATCATAAGAATGTTTTAATCAAACTAAAAGGCATACAAGATAAGAAATGCTATGTGTGAGGAGTTTGGGTGTGCATCGATAGAGAATTTATAAATGAAGTGTTTGGGTTGCAAAAGATCATGAATGGTATGTCCTCCAATTTTTAAAGATGCAACTTAACTACAATGCAATCAAAAAGATATTGATGGATGGAATATAGACTTGGAAAGTTTTATCAAAAAGTGTATATGGACATTAAGTATGAGAAGAACTCATAGAGGAGAGCAAGGCCCAGTTATACTTTTTATTCTATTTGGTGGCTAACTCTCTATATTTCCACTATCATGTAAGACAGGGAAATATTGTTCTTTTCCCTATTAAGAGGATATAAGATTCATGTGGGAAAGATATTGGAGAAGTTCATTATCAATTTTCAAGAGAAGGAATTCTAAAGCAAAATAATTTCTCTCCTTAGATTATGATATTATGCCAAGCTGAAAGAGTCTTGACTAATGAAGATTGTGATGAATGGTATAGTGGATTTCTTTAGCATTAAGGGTTTTGAAGAGTGGGCTTAAAGGAGATAAAAGAATAAGATGTTTTTGAAGAAGAATAATCAACTAGCATTGGGTAAAAAGTGTCACTTTTTTCCAAAGATGACATAGTAATAGTGAAAATAAGTGGAGACAAATTTGATGAATAATCATCGCTCCAATTTGATTTTCCTTTGAGTAGACAAGAAGAAGACTTTGAAGAGATCCTCATAATTTTGAAAAATATAAAGTTGGAGGTTGACTATTGGGAAATGCACTTGAATGCAAAGCTAAAGTCAATGCATAGTTCCCTAGTAATAAAATTATAGAGAATAAACATCAAATGGGAATAGTTCATGAGAAGGAAGGAAGAAGGGTACAACGCTAAATTGAAGTAATGAGAGGCATTGTGAGAGATGCAACTCAACAAGAAAAAATATCTTTGTGTCTACCTAAAAAAATTTGAGCATCATATTATGGAAATCTTCAAAGAGGCAATGAAATGAGTGAAAACCAAAATGTTGGAAAGTATCAAATTATTTTAGAACTTTATGAGTCTGTCACAAGTGAGTGGGAAAAAAAAGATAAAAGATTAAGATCAATAGATAAATGGTAACATGCATTATAGAGAGAAATAGTTAATTAAAGATTTTGGAAAATTCAATGAGAACTAGAAACATATGTATTTTGCACTAGCCTCTTTTGAAGATTTATCAACTCCATTGGAAGGTGACAAGTTGTGTTATTCTGTGTGATTGTAAAATGACAGAATGGGTAATGAGCAACAATAGAGATTGAGAAAATTTTTTTATTTCCATGCCTAGATATAAGCCTTCCAAAAAAAAATTTCCATTGAAAGATTTGGACCCCCATGGTCTATTACTCTGTCCACCTTTTCCATGATGATGTGATTATGATTATTTTTCTTTTTTATTGTGTAATATTTATTCCTTTGTAGTTTGATGTCCCATGAAGAATTTCAAAAAGAGTAAGGATAATTCATTGCTTGATGATGAGAAATACTTTTAGTGCATACATTTATTTGACACTCTATGTATTAATTTTTTTAGGTTGTTTGACATAAAATTTTTGATGTGTTTTACTTATTTGAGCTTTAAATTGATAAATTATACTAAATGATTATTTTGATAGAATTAGGAGAATAGTAGTGAAATCATATATATTTTGGGTATTATTAGTGAACTTAGTGAAGTGATGACTTTTAAGGGAGAAAAATAACTAAGAATCATGATATTTTTTATGTTACAGCTTGGTTATGTTATTTATAAGCTTATTAATAAATTCTTATATATTTTCTTGGTAATAACTCAACAAAATTAATTATGATAATTTTTGTATGATATTATTTTTGTGATAGTAATATTTTCTTAAAGTTGTGGTCATATGATTTATGAAATACAATGATGGTCATAACTTTATATTTATGTCATGACAATCAAGTATACCATTGGTACAAGAAGTCATTGTAACTTCTAGTGTCATGACTTAATCAATAAAAATTTAAAAATTACATAACACAAAATCATTTTTAGTCATTACAATATTTTTACCATGACTTTGTGATTAAGAGAGTAAATTTCTAAGTAATGACATTATCGTCACTGTGACTTTGAGTTATAGAGAGTAAATATTTTAGTTATTGCCATTCTTACTGCCCTGACATTGAGATCTATAGAGATGAAAACCTTAGTCTGACATTCTTTCTATCATGACTTTGTGTTTTGCCACTTTTATACTATAGAAAATAATAAAAGAGATGAAAAGTCATGATCACAGTCCATGGTCATGTCTTCTAATTTAAAGATTTGCACCGAACCTTGAAGTATAAAAGATACATATAGTTTCTCACAGAGAAAAAATAGGGAGAATAATATTTCGAACCAAGAACCTGCAAAACCATATGTGACATGACATCTAACACCTAAATTAAGAGCAAATCAAACATAGATGCAAGTAATAATTGGTTAATATTAGGTTTTGAGACTTAGATCCTCATTAGAGTTGTCATTGGAACACTTTGATCAATTTTACAACATATCATACCAAATATTTCACATGAATTTTTCCCAATTATCAGTCGAAATTTGAGATCTATGATTAATTTAATATACTTGTGTTATAATGATTTGAATGTATAATATTTTTTGAGATTAAAATTCATGGTAATATTTATAGTTTAAATTTTGATGGATATGAGCACTAATTAGAATTGAAATTAATTTATTCACTATATCAAAGATATATCAATTATGGTAAATAATGACCAATAAGTCACGAGACACACTCATAAGGCATGAAACAAATGAAGCGACATCTTTTTTAATTTTATTGTGTGAAAAAAACACATGCATGAAAACTCGAGATTGAGATAAATTTAATATCTAACTTAGGGGTTTCACCATTGTGTGTGAGTCATGTGTCGACTATGGAGGATGAGAATAATCCTATGAGTCATTTTATAGTGATGATAACCCTACGAGTTATTTTCTCTTATATAATATTTCTATGTGAGATTCATAAGAATATATATATTAATTGACATAAAAATGATACTCATGAAGCAGACAATAATTATTATTAATCTCATTTCTTGTCTTTATAATATTAGATGTTAGCGAATATAAATGCATACCTGAAGTAGTCATTAGGGATAATTGACATATCTATGCACAACAATGTACAACTATGTACAACTTGAAGTAGTCATCAAGAGTACTCATGTGAATGACTCTTTAATGGAATTATGTATGGTTTTGATGATGAAATATCTATGCACAACTATGAATGGATCATCATTAGCAGTGATATCCCAAGGATGACAATCACTTTTTATGCTAGTTAGGTACTTGAGTATTTTCATATTAATCTATTATTCTTTTGATAATCAAACACAATATTACTTAAATATTTAAAAAAATAGCATCATATACAAAGAAGAGTCAATCTTAAAGTCTAGACTCTAGTATCTTTTTAAAACCCAAATATATCTACTCAACTCGAACATGAGTTGATTTATTGTTTGTTGGTTAATCTAACTATATAATTTATTTGAGGTTAATATCTAAATTTATGTCTAATTCATTACTTGTACAACCACTATACTCATAAAACTCCACTAAATGAATGAATCACTCAATGACCACTTGGAACCATATCATAATTAATAAAGTTTGATATCATAATAAAGTCATAATAATATTATTTTGAATATGTTCAACTTGAGGTCATTGGCATGTTGAGTCAATAGAGTCATTTGTTCTAACTCTTCAAGATAAGATAGAAATTCTTTTAGATAATGACTTTGTTGCATGACTAGCATAGTTACAAATGCTACAAGGCTCATATTGTAAAGCTCTAATGCAATTTTGATTACATGAGAATTACTTAAATATGACAAATATTTTAGGAACTTGTTGGAATGAGGGCCATACTTACTCTAAATAGTGCAATATAAGAGGAATAACAGTTGATATATAATATTGTGCTATTATGATTATAGTTATTTTTTGGTAGATTTTTTATAAATTATATTTTTTCGGTAAATTTACCATCATTTTGATTATCTTAGAGCATCTCTAAGAGGCTCGCTAAATGCCTCTGTTTAGCTAGTTTAGCAAGGATTTCTCTAAAAATGATCTCCAACAGTCTCGCCACTCATCTCGCTATTTTAAATATTGTCCAAATCACTCGCTAGAAATAGCGATTCTTCATTCCTCGCCAGACGCATCAATCGAGGAGATTATGTTTTGAACAAAAACCAAAATTCAGGTAATCTTCATATTTTTAACACATTAATCGATATTAACGAGCAACGAAAGAAAGATAATGAGCAAAAAAATTTCTTTTTTAAGGAATACCTGATTGTGTGCAGCGAAATGAGGTTTTCGCTGCACGATTTGTGTGATAGTGTGCAACAGAAAAATATTTTTAAACTTTTTATTTTTTTTTTGTTTTTAAAATACATCTCATTTTTCTTAAATATAAAGTTTTGTTTTTAATACAGGTCAAATTTTTATCTAGTTAAATTAAAGTATATATCAGTGGTGTGTGTGTGTTGTGTCTATGTTTTTTTTTTTGGTGTGTTTTTATATGTGATTATATGTGTGCTTGTGTGTGTGCTTGTTTGTATACTTGTGTGTGTGATTGTGTATGTGTGTACAAGTGAGTGAGAAATTAATGTTTAAAATTTCAAAATTTAAACTTTTGACTTTAATTATTTTGGTGATGTAATGACATTTTAAATATTAATTACAAAATAACTAACTTTAAAAGTTATTTATAGTTTGTTGAGGTTGATAGCTAAAATATATAGTATTGTTAGAGTTAACTTTAAAAAATGAATAGCTAAAATAGATAATATAATATGTTAATAATTTTTTAGTAGCTAAAATAGAGATCATTTTTGGAGATGCTATTATATCTAGATTTTATGGTGAAGTACATCGTTATTAATAATTTCCCCATTTATTTATGTACGTGTTGATTACATGCTGTAGTCATGTTATGCAGATAGACGATGGGAATGATGAAGACGACGATGGTGGTTTTTGTTGTCCCAATGATGGTAATTGCGGCACAGGTTTTCGTCCTACAGGCTTCGCTTTCCACAGCACCAGCTTTTTTATGGTCTCCTCGCCATTACATGTATGAAAATTGATTAATTTTCCGTTCATTTTTCTGTAATTCTGTCGTCCTAATTCTACTTTAGCATCTGCGTTGGTTTTAAAGTGCGAGTGGTAGTGTTTCTGATATTTTTTAAAGCCTTTCATTTTGATTCCTGTTCTTATGATCTTTTTAAAGTAGCAATGGCGGTATTATTTCATTATGCAAAGCGTTGTTACTCATATATATTACTGGAAGTGTTAGATTTTAGTTAGTGTATGTATCTCAAATTCTCTCCTTATCAGCGCTAGTCATTGCTGTCACCTATCAGGTAATTGCAATCGGTGATTCACACAGACTTTGGTCTCGACTCCAATTTACTTAGGGTTGATTACTAGAGTCGTTCTTCCACATTTTTTCTCTTTGCTTCTTTTATGTTGGCTTCATTCATGTGTGCTTCCATTTCAAGAGGGCAGTAAGCAAGTGCCTGCTCGACTTTAATTTCATAAGTGTTAATTGCCTGGTTAATTGCCACAGGCTATGTTATTAGTTTGTTTTGTGTTGGCTCCCTCTTTTATAACCGAGATTTGCCACATTCAATTTCAGATCAGATCAAAATTGAATTCAGGCACTATTATTCCAATAAAATGTCAAATAAACATTCAATCATCATCTAGATATTGTGATCCTTCACTTTTCATCCATGCCAGGCGCTGGCATATATTTATCCAGCTTGATACTTTTTACATTTCTAGGAACTATAATATGGATAATATAATTCAAATTTTGAATTGAGATGGTAGTTGTGGTTTTCTAAAAATAAACAAGGACATGCAGATCAATTTTTTTTTTTTTTTGGAAAATAGTTTGGATAACACTGTTTGAGCTAGCTAATGTCATGAGTTGTTGTTTTAGAATGGTGACTAGTAGATTGTTGTAGAACATGGAACTGATTGAAAGTTATTTTCTCAGGGCAGTTACTTGATCTTCCATGGAAACAATGATTTAAAACTCCATTTGGATATAGGTTTAGTAAACTAATGGATTGTAAAAGTCTTGAATTGTTGACTAGCAGTTCTTCACAATTTCATTGATTCAATGCAAGCCATTTGAAAAATACCATGGGATAAATTTCATGTGTCACCCATATACACTGCACACATATACTTCTATGAATGTATAGTATGCATCCCTAGGTCTTTCGTTCATATTTTTGTGGTTGTCTTGTCTTATGAAGTATTTTAAGAATTATGGCTATCACCAATTTGTTATTAGTATGATAGTCTGACTTTCTTCTTACATGGTATTATGAAAATAATTAAATTATTCATCTCTGAACTAGTAAATGAAGCTCTTCCAAAAAGTGATTAGTCTACTGGAGTTCTCAAATAACTGATGCAATAGTCATATATTTTATTTATGTATTAAAGTTAAAAATAATTATATATCAATTATATTTTTAGGAAATGAGATTATATGTAAAAAAAATATAAAAATTATGATAAATATTTTCTTTATAATCATATGAGTTCATTTCTATTTTATCATGCTCATAATATCTAAATATAATCTTATATTTTTGAGTTTTTCATATATATAAAGATCATACACAATGCACAAGGTCTACATTCCCATTATTGAATTACATATCATTTTTGGGATGAGATTATATATATGATTTGTTATGATTATATTTAATTTTTTAATATAACATACCAATATCATTGATGAATAAATGTTGTAGAAAAAGTGTACGAGATCTTACATCTATCAAGTGAAGATAAGAAACTAAAATATGTAGGAACAAAATGAGAATAGAAAATACTAAAGATAAAGAATACTTAGTATAACATATTTTTGGTTTCCTATATAATTCAATTGAAATGTATAAGTTATTACTTTGAGTTGAATTAATTAATATGACATAAGACTCTTCAGGAATAAACTATGAATGTATTATAGTATATTTTTTTAAGTTAAGATTATTAAGCCTCTCAATTTTGATTTTATTTTCTTGGGAAGACTCACACTCGTATCTAATGTGATACTCACACTAGGCCATTCTCTTAAGTGCACTAAATTATGAGAGGAGTCACTATTCTTCTCAAAACAAATCATATTAGTTGTGTTAGGTATAAGTATATGAGTAGGATCAGTTGTTACTTTTGCTTGGGTAATAACAATTGTACATAGGGGATGCCTAACAATACAATGTTTCAAGGTATATATTATTGGATTGAATCTTTAAAGAAAGATTTGTCTCGGAAGAACATGATATTAGTGCTTGAACTATTCTTTTTGTCTTTGATAAATAATATTTATCTCTTTTGAATATTAGAATATTTAATGATCTACTTGATGACCCATGTAGTCATTTTCTCTTTGCATGTAGAGAGATCATGAGCAAATTAAGTATACTTAAAAATATCAAGTGAAAGGTGAAATAGTTTTTCTATTTAGTATTCGAGTTGATATGGGATACGTCTTAAGAGAATGAAAGATAATATTTAATTGATTATAAAGCTAGTGGTTAATATTGGTTCTTTTCAAAAATTTTTTAAAATGCTCTTTTAAAGTAGGAGTGTTATAGTTATTTAAAATAAATTTTAGTTTTTTTCTCAGTTATCTTGTTCTATATATGAGTACAAACACAGTATGTTTCATAAACTTCTTTGTGTTTATTGAAGAAATAAGAAAATTAATAAGAAAAATATTTTAATGTATTATTATTTTTAACATATTAATGTAACATTTAACTTAATAAAATATTAATATTAATAATTTTATAACAATAGAAAAAAATAAGAATTTTTTATAAATATTAATAATTATGTAAATTGAGTCTAATTATTAATAAAATTAATAAAATATTATTAACTATCATTCATGGTCATTCTATAGAGACCTTAAGCATCTAAATAGATGTGTCAAATGGGATGTGTTGGCCATGACCTGACATGAGAGTTGTCTCATGCTACCTGACACATCATGACCTTCAGTTTTCCCAACATGGCATGACCTTCAGTCTGCCAGGCCTGGCACAACACAATCGGCATGATTTCAGGCAGTCTTATGCCTATTGTGCTGAGTCATCCTTTGTCATGCTAAATTATGTCAGTTTTGTGGGTAGTGCCACCACACCAATTGCCCACTGATCACAGCCACCACCACCACACATCGATTAGTGATAACTAATCATAAAAAAACATAAAAATAAAAATTTAATAAAACAAATAAAAAAAACTAATTATATGATAAATAATAATAATAATTTACAAAAAAATATAATCATAAATTATAATTATAGTGTTGAAATTGAATTATATCATACTAAATATATAATCATAAAATAAACAAAGCATCGACAAATAATAATTAATCGCAATATCAATTGATACCTATATGCAAATCATCGTTATTATGTAAGCTTCTGATAGTATTACTAGTAGTGGTCTCACTATTTTTAAAGTTTCATGAGTTATCATCTGCCAGTAACTTTTGTGTTCTCATTCTATCCTCAATATTTAATCTTGAATTTTTCTAATTTTTCATATATGTAAGTACTTCAATAATATTTAATCATAATTTTGATTTCCTATCTAAAATGACATTGGCTTTATAGAAAAAGTAGACTATAATATTATGCTAGATATTGAAGGAGTCAATAAATCTCGTATAATCTTAGAAAATATGAGATAAGTGAATTCATATGATTTAATCATAATAAAATATCAAAGTTATTATTATTATTATTATGTGATATGATTGATTATTAATTAATTTTTAAGTATTGAGATAACTCTCTCTTGTTCAACAGATCATCTCATTATTTCTCATTTGTTAACTGAATAAATAAATTATTATCTTTGAATATAATATTCATGTCTGTACTTGAAGTCTAGTTACAATAACTACTATATCTTTATGATGATAATGCTAATTACAACAACAACTACTATACCTTTATGATGGTAATGCTAGTTACAACAACTATTATACCTTTGTGAAAGTATTTTTTTTCTATTTTATCTTAATCCCTAAGATTCATGAAAGTTATCAAACAATAAAGAGATAAAATGGTGAACTAGTACTTAAATAATTAGTTTTCATTTTAATGACCACGACACCAAATGTATGGTAACCTTAAAATCTGTTAAATATACTACTAATATTGTATATGCATATGAGTACATTGCAAGTGGTGGGAGTGTCCATAAACAAACATATATTCGTAACGTCGTAAACAAATTTTAGGAATTTTATTATTTTTTGTATCTCAATCAAAGTTGTCAATAATAATTTTATTATTTTTTACTATTGATGTAATTAGATATTATGTGTTTGTATTCAATATATGATTCCAATATTAGGTAACTATAATTTGTATAATTTCATCTATTTTAATTTTTTTTTCTTTAGACTTAAAGATAAATAAAGTCTATCAAATTCCTAATATGTATTAGGCATTCTAAGATATTTTAGTGAGTTTTTTATTTTTTTTAATGTGAAAGAATTAACTTTCATCCCTACTTATACTATCAAGTTAATAATGTGATATATATATATCTAACTTGAAAAATCTCATCTAATAGCTCATCTCTAATGATCATAACAAATATATTAATAGTGGTAGATTCATCATGAGAATGAAGAATATCAAGAAATTCTAATTTTTTATTAAGTTTCTATGTAGAATCTAAATAGCGGGTGGTGAGACATACAAATAATATATCGTTATGACTAATTTAGATATTAGACATTACAAATATCACTCTACTATATTTTAAAAAAATTTTAATTATTAATTATTTTTCTAACTTATAATATTTAATTATATTATTCTTTCCTATGGATCTAGGAATTCTATGTTAAGTAAGTTTGAAGTAGGTTTGCATGATACAAATGATTTTAGGATTTTTATAAAATTTAATCGGAAGATCAATGATCATAATTAGTTTGACAATATCTTCATACTCTAAATTATTATCATATATGAATGAAATCAAAGAAATAAAATTAGATCCAGCTTCAAATACCTTATTACTTATGTTTAGTTGGGTTTGTTTTGGATCTAATATATCATATTTTTCAGTACATTGATCAGCTTGTCTCTTTAGGTAGCCCATGCCACCTGTACTCTTATACTTATATATTTTTTGATAATATATATATTGTGTTGATTATTTATCGATATTTCTAGATTTTTTTATTATTTTAAAGTGAGTCAAAATAACTAAAGTTTTTTTTTATTTTTTATTATTTAAGTATTTGAGTATGAGTCAAGGTTATGAGAGAAATTTTGGTCACAAATCAGTTCGTAGGATTATCATTCTTATTTATATTTAAATTAATAATAATTTCATTATTTTTATATTCATTATTAGTTATTGTTTAATTTTTGTTTGTTTAAAAATAGTTAACTAATATTTGTAAACAACTAAAAAAATATCTGGATTCTGGTATCATCAGGCATTAGTGTAACAGCAACTGAAGGTGTTATTTTATTCTGATTTTTAACTTCCAAAGGGCAGAGACGTAGCCGCAGTCTCGCAAAGAGAAAAAAAATTAGAAATAAAAAAAAAATTTAAATTATGATTTGAGATCTGAGAATGTGAGAGAGGAATAATAGAGGAGAGCACCAAACATTAAAGAGGAGCGAACATTAAAAACTAAGAATGAAAAATTTAAATACTTAATCTATATTTATAGATTTTTTTTATTTAAATAATATATTTTGTTATAATTTTTATTTTTTTAATAAAAAAAGGCCATAAACCCAAAATCCTTTGAAATTTTTTGCTCATAGCCATTGGAATTAATTCCAATGGCTAGGATCTTTCAATCATGAGATATTTTTGTTTTGTTTTTTAAATGCAATGTTGATGCATTCACCTGATAGTGATAGTGATTGCTATCACAGTCGGGTGCATCTTCTTGTCCGTTCGATGCCATGCCCCCTTAGCAATTGGGACTTATATCTCAACGGGGTGATCTGCCATGTCAACATGGTTGATTGGATTTAAATTTTAATTAAAAATACCGAGCACTTGGATGTGGTGGGTATAGTCCTTACAAAACACTTCGGACTATGAAGTCCAAAAACCAGCTCAAGATCTCGGTTCGGCCATCCAAAGTAGGGGGGCATGGT
Organism: Sapria himalayana; assembly: GCA_029783825.1. Classification (NCBI taxonomy): domain Eukaryota; kingdom Viridiplantae; phylum Streptophyta; class Magnoliopsida; order Malpighiales; family Rafflesiaceae; genus Sapria; species Sapria himalayana. Next base: position 561,157 of record JAREIK010002635.1, on the reverse strand, counting down.
AATGTCTGTGTCGTGCTGATGAACCGTGCCTTTGGAGCGTGGTACTGGGCCGTGCTTGGCACTCCACGAGGAAAGGGTTACCTTGGCATGAGCCGTGCCTTAAGCCAGCCTGGCATTGGCCCAAGCATGGTTCGGAACCATGCTGTGCCAGGCTAGGCACGACTGAGTTGAGCCGTGCCTCGGGTGTGTGTGTCTGGCTCAGCACGAGGAATGACAACCTCAGGCCTTGCACTGCAGGAGATGTGTCTTGTGTTGACATGACCTGGGTTTAGGCATGGTTCTGGATTGTGCCATGTTAGGCTAGACACGATTCAATTGGAAACTCTATTACGCTTTTCCAATAAACACATTTTATGAATTATTTATATTACTCATCTAATATTCAGTATTAGAATAATCAATTAAAATAATATCATAAATCATCATTTGTAGACGTCCTATAATGATCCTAAATATTTAAGCGAATTAATTTGAATAATTTTCTCTTAATAATCTCGACCTGTTAGATATAAAGTTCTAGTTTACTTTCTTAGTAAACATATCTTATACTAAATAAATATCACTTACATGATATTTTGTTTTAGAATTTTTAGTTTGTTTAACAATGAGTATATTAGACTAAAGTAAATTATTATATACTAGTGAATCAATTATAAACAGACATATAGAAGGACAAATGTGAGTTTATAAGAATATATATAATTCATCAAGCTTAATTCCTAAGAATATTATCTATTTGGTCTAATAATCATGCATAAATATATTAGAAGAAAATAAACTAATATCGTATTTTTATCAGTTCATAAGATAATTGATAGAAAATAAATTATGATAAAATTTTAGTTTATATAAAATATGCATCAAATTGAAAGGGCTAACATTTATATTTTTATGCAATTTTGTTTGTGTAATGATATTATTGGCTGCAACAAAATTAGAAATTCTACACTTGACAAAAAAAAGTGAGCATTTAGCTATGATATGAGTATTTGCTCCTTAATCTACTATCAAAGAATTTAGAGCGAGTTGGTGAGCAGAAAGAGTAGTAAATGTGGACATATCTAAATAAGTTGCACACAAAAAATAGAATCTAGAGTATTCCTTCTGAGAAAGTATTTCTATATTATGACTTATAGTTGTAGTTATCAAAGAATTAATCTAAGTAGGTTCAATAGTCTGGCGTATCAATTTTGAATCTTCAAAAGTCTATTATAATTCATGGTGTAATGTATATCATCTCTCTCGAGTATGTTTCAACTTCTCATAGAAAAGTTGGTCAACATAAATTTTTTATTCTTAGGTGTCACTGCCAAGTTTTTGAAGAATATTATTGCTATTGTATGACGAAGATGTTGCCCTTAATTTTTAATAGGTTATTCTATGTGGTCTTATATTAATTTCTATCTTTTTTTTTATCTTACAAGATGGTTAGTTTCACATAAATATCAATTGGAAATAATAATTCTTACAAACTACTATGATGTTATATGAAATTTCTAAAAATAAAGATTTTAAAGAACTTAAATACACACACATTGCTTTTGGCTAAAAACAAGTACATTAATAATTGACACTTTTGCACTGATGCTGCCATGCAAGCTGCCATGTGGTCTACTTCCATCATTGGAAAAGTTGGTCCTACTAGCCCTAGGGCCTAGAGTTGTCAAATAACATATTTCTTTGTAGCCTAGTTGGGTCATCGTGCCATGTTTAAATATAGCATGGTTGGCAATCCATCAGATCCAACATGGCCTGTAGCTTGGCACTACTATGTTGGGTCATGTCTTGCCATGTTGAATATTATTGGTTTTTGGAAAGAAATTCAATTAAAATATTTTGAAATTTTAATTTATAAAAAATATAAAATTTAAATGAATTAAAATGCAATAAATAATTTTAAAAAATTGATATTTGGCATAATTAAAAATAGAAGTATTTAAATAAAAAAAATAATCAATTTCATAATTACAAATAGAATATGATACATACTTACACATACATAATATAAGATAAAATAAAAGCATAAATGCATAATGACATAATTGATAGAAATCTAAAAATATTAAAAATATGGTATCATATAAAACAAATAAAAAAAATAAAAATCACATGAGTGACTAAGTCTTTAATTTGTGTCTGTAGCACCAGTATGGTAGTGCTGATGCAGATTGTCATATTCATGTAAAGGTTTGAAGGTATCTAATTGTGTCTATCATAAGCTATGTTAGATAACATGAGATATGTGGATTCACATAATTTTTATCAAAATAAAATATTTAAATTTTTATTATCATCATATGATAAGATGAAATAGTAATCGGTATCTAAGTACCGAGATAATTTGTTCATATTCGATGAATTACCTTATTATTTGTTCTTGGCTAACTGAATATAGGAGTCATCATATGTAAATACGTTATCTATATTCGTAATCGGAGCTTGTGTATAACTATTATACATAGTATTGTAATATTAGACAAGTTAATTAATTTTTTGTGAATTAAAATTTCAAGTTGGTTTTTTTGGTTTATGCACATGGATATATATGTTAAAATATGTTTTATTTAAAACTTAGTTCTAAGATTCATATAGGCAACAAAATAATAAAGAGATAAGATAGATGATTAGTATTTTAAATATTTAGTTTTTATCTCAACAGTCATGATACTAAATGCATGATGATTTCTATACTTGCTAAATATACAATCAACGTCAAACACGCACCCAAGTGCAATGCAAGTGGTGAGAGTATACACAGATAAATACATATTTCTCGTTTCATAAAAAATTTTAAGGAATTTAAAAATTTTTTTCTTATATTTCAATTAGAATTATTACTAAAAAGCTTGTCACTCTTATTATTGACGAAGTATGATATTATGTGTTAGTAACCAGCACATAATTCTAATATCTTGTTGGTGTGATTTAAATGGTGTGGTATAATTGTTTGGAATTTATTCTTTTTAGGTCACTTGATAAATAGAGAATTATAAATTTTTATTATTTGTTAGATCTCCTAAGATATCTTAGTTAATTTACTTATTTTTTCTAATATGAAAGAAATAAATTTTATTCTTATTTATGCTATTAGGTTATGTACGTGACACATATATCTAACATGAAAAATCTTACATAATAGTTTGTCTCTAATGATCCTAACAAATATATTAATAGCTACTTCGTTAAATATATGATACATTCTCCATTCTCATTATGAGAATAAATAATCTCAAGAAAATTTAAAATTTTTTTATTAAATTTTTATTTTGAATGTACATAGTGGGTGATTTGATATAAGAATGATACATCGTTATGATTAGTCTGGATATTGTACATCATGGGTACTATTTTATTAAATTTTCTAAATTTATTAATTATAAATTAATTTTTTAATTTATATTATTTTATTATATTATTTTTATTTGTGGACATGAGAATCCTATGATAAATGTACTTGAAGGAGGCCTACATAATACTAATTATCTTAGGATTCTTTAAAAATTTAATCGCAAGATTTATGCTCTTAATCAATTTAATTATGCATTTTCTTTCAAAAATATTATGGTATATGAAGGAGATTAATGAAGCTGAATTAAATTTAATTTGAAAGACTTTGTTATTTAATTGGGCTTGTCTGTAATTTAATATATATATTTTTGATGTATTATTCGGCATATCTCTTTAGGTGATAAGTATTACATGCACTTATACATGTGTATATCTTTTGATTATATATATGTGTGTGTGTGTATATATATATATATTATGCCGATTCTTTTTCATTACTTGTAACATTTTTATTTTTTATCATTTTAAAGTAAGTTGATAGTTTATACTAATGAAGTTTGCCTAATTTTTTGTTTTTTAGGTGGCCAATAGGTATTTGTCGAGGTCATTGAAGATAATTTAGTTTTGGCCTCGGACCTTTCAATATGGTTGTCGCTATTATTTATAAATATATTAAATTTGTTATCTTTAAATTCACTTTTTGTTATCTTTTTAAATTTTTCTAATTTTAAAAAAATAAAAAAAAATTATAAAGTAATACAAACTAATAAAAATATTTGCCGTAATTATAATTACTTTGTTGTAGTCAACTTTTATTTGTATCACTTTACATAAAATTTTTAGTTGTATTGCATATGCTTAAATATAATAACAGTAAAATAAATAGCCAAAATAGAAATACTTGAAGAGGAGAGAAGAGAGACAGGTGCAGGAGATGAAAGAATCAAAAAATAAAATTGAAGAAATCTATTCTATATTTAAGAACATTTTTATATTACAAAAATATCTTTTTTTTTTAATTTTTTTTGGTATTATACATGTTCAGAAATTTAACATCCATTAGATTTTTTGCTTGCAGTCATTGGAAACACATTTGACAGCTATAATTTTTAAAAATATATTCCTTTAAAAACACTAAAAGTGACATGCCATACCTATCATTTTTGCTGTAGTCACCAATTATATGAAAACATAACGGGTAGCCTAAGTGGCCATGTAACTGAAAAAAACCTGGCCATGTTGGGAATTTATCCGATAGGCCATGACCCATGTCTCACCTATGCCTAGTCATGGGTCACCTTGTTGGTGGACCGTGCCAATGGGTTAGGCATGCGGGTCATGCTTGACTTGGTACGAGACATGATTGGCTCTAGCCTAGCATGGCACAAGCTGTACCTCAGGCTGGTATGATCCAGGTCTAGGCACAGTTTTGCACTGTATCATGTCGGACATGTCATGACTAATTCGGGCAGTGCCTCATGCCATGCTCAGGCCTCATGACTCACTTAATATCTCTAACTTATCCAAAAAATATGTTGGTGCTATCTCTTTTATTTTCACCACAAAAGAAACGCAAAGTACTCATTGTATGAAAGTATTTTACTATTAAATAATACTGCTACTATTGGTGTTGCAACAAATTGTTGATATTTATTGTCATTGGTATTTTCAAAGGGTGCATTGTCACTTGTGCACTTTGAAATTGGTGTCACCTTGCTAGAAATTTGACTATGATACCATGTTTGAAATAGAGTTAGGTTATGGCCTTGAAAAGGAGGAGATAGAAAGGAGAAGCTGAAAAGAAAAAAAAATTATTATATAATAGTTCAGATAGGGTTTGATTGATGATAGTTATACAAAAGACTTTTGAATTATATGTTGATTGTATAATTCATATAATAGATAATTTTAAGATGAGAAATAAGAACCCTAATCATCAAGAAGTTGCATAATGCAAAGTATATTTTGTATGTGTTAGTTATTATAACCATGTATTTTATTTTTTATTGATTTTGGAAATGATCAAAATATAATATTTAAAAAATTACTTTTTCAATAGAAAAAATTAATAAATTGTGAATGATTATATTCTTTGATTTTTATCCTAATGTATAATGTCTTCTTTAGATATCATAATATGCAAATGCTAATATTCATATGATTTTTTCATGAAAAATCTAAAAATCTACAAACTAAATTAATAGTATAAGTATTTTTTTTATGTATAATCAATTAAATGCTAGATATTTTATTTTTTCAATTTTTAGAGCTAGTAAAATGAATTTTGTTGGTGAATTGAAAAGTTAGTGTTAGAGTTTGACGTCGAGGAGGAGAGAGGAGGGAGCGGCTGAAAAAAGATAACATTTTATTAATAGTTAAGATAAGGTTTGATCAATGATAATAATGTAAAAGACTAGATTGAATTATATGTTGATTGTATGATTCCCATGATGGAAAGTTATAAGATGAGAAATATGAAACATAATCTTTGAATAGAGATGTTAAATGAGCTGTGACATGTCGGTAAGACTTATTTTTTTAGGCCCCCCCTGGGCCATAGTTCTGTGCCTAATATGACATAATTTTTAGCATAGGTCATGTCGTACTTGCACAACTTTAAAATTGGGTAACTTGGTATTGCTCATTGGTATTCATTTTGGTTAGATTGTGTTGGGTTATGCTGGGTTGTACCAAGTTAGTTCATTCCAGGCTAGTTTGGGCTAGATTCAAACTAGCTTGTTTGGTTGAAACTAGCCCAAATGGGCCCAAAGGTATCAAATGGGCTGTGTTGGGTCGGCACGACAAATTTTTTGGTGGGTCACTTGAACTATCGTATCATGACCTGAACGACATGACACAAAATGGGCAAGCCCGGGACAACCTGAGTTTGACGGATTTGGGCTAGTTCATGTTGGGCCTAGTTAGAGGTATCAAACGGGACGTGCTGGGCTATGCATGATTTTGTGGGGGTTCAGCCCGGCACGGGCCCACAGCATGATTCGCCGGGTTCGGCCCGAGTAGGCCGAACCCTAATTTAAAAAAATTAGGGTTTCAGTGTCCCTGTAACCCTAATTTTAAAAAAATTAATTTTGGACATGGTACTGTGCCAACAGGCTAGGCATGACACGAGGCGCGGGCACGGCTGAATTGTGCCGGGCCGGGCCAGGCACGACACGGTTGACACCTCTAGGCCTAGTGGGTTTTGTGCTGGGTTGGGCCTTGTGGGGTTCATGATGGGTCGGGCCGGATGGTGTTGGGTCGTGCTGGGATGTGCTGGGACGTGTTGTTTTGGCCCGTTCGGAATTGGGTCATCATTAACTTCAAATATATTTTAAATTCTAAAATTTAAAACTAAATTAATTAATTAATTAAATTAATACAATAATAAACAAAATTACAATCACAAGTCACGAGTCATAACTCAAAAAAATAACATAATATAAATATTATAAATTTAAATAGTTTCTTTTTCGTAGCATATTACAAGTACAAATTACATAATAACAAAGTAAGTTCAAAAGATAAAAATTAATACATTAAAAATAAACTCAAACTTCAATCTCGTAAGTATATAAATAAATAAACAATAAAATAATAATGAAAACAGCAAGCTCAAATGACAAAAATCAATAGACAATCCAAAAATGATCAATTTTGTAAGCATATGAATATGATGATATCACTAGAGGTAGGTAGTAACCTCAATCTCAGTCGTCATCATTGTTTCACGAATCATCATTAGCCACTAACTCTTTCGTTTTTGTTGTAATTGCAGCATAATCTTGGTTACCCAAAATTTAATCTTCCAAATCTTTCATGTATGCTAATGTCTCATTAATATTTAATTGCAATCAATCTTATATTTTAAATCATATTAGCTACGGTAGAAAAAATAGACTTTGATGCTACGCTTGACACTGGAGAAGTTAGTAGATCCCATGCTATCTTAGATAACACGAGATAAGAGGACTCGTATGATTTTTACCACTATAAAATATCAAGGTTCTTGTTATTGCTATGTGATAAGATTGATCAATAATCATTATTGAAGTACCGAGACAGCTCATTTCTATTTGATGTTCCATCCCGTTATTTTTTTTTCTCTAATTGAATAGAGAAGTCATTATTTTTAAATATGGCATCCACGTTCGTACTCGGAGCCATCAATTTGTTTGACAAATGAGAGGGGATATATATACAAATTTCAAAAAATAATTAAAAAAAAATCATTTTTTTATATTTTTTTTTGATTTTTTTTTCATTATTTTTTGGGTAGAATCCTGACCATCGAATTTCTGGCCCCATCTGCTGAGGTTAAATCTAATGGCTTAAAAACAAATTTTATTTGAATTTTTTTGATCGTTGGGTTGGTTCGACTTCAACCCAATGATTCCAGAAGTTTCGGCTTCTGGGCTCAGGCTCGGGTTGAGTGCTGAGCTTGACTTTCGAGCAGTCAGATTTGGATCATGCCCAAACACTGGTCCGAGATCCGGCCATCTGAGCCATGGTTTGGGTCATGCTGATGAATCATACCTTCGGGGTCTAGAAAACTAGGTTGTGCCTAGTATGTGCCGAGGCCCTAGTGAGCTCGGCACAACACGTCATGAACTATGCCGAAAGCCAGCTCGGAACAGCCCCAAGCATGGTTCTGGATCATTCCGTGCTGCGCCAGGCACGACTCAGTAGGGCCGTGCCTCATGCTGGCCCCAGCCTGGCCGGCCCACTTGACACACGGGCATTTGTGCAAGGTTATGCCATACCACATCTCTCATGCCAAAATTTTGTCTTGGGCTTGGCTAGAAGTATCAAACGGGATATGCCACGTTGGCACAACTCATTTATCTGTGGCCCGGTCATGCCACCATGTCATGTCCGACATGGTTGCCAAACATCATGCTCGACATGGACCATTTGGCCTATTGTAGTGTCGGGTCATGTTGGGCGATGCTGGAGCCTTATCGTGTCAGTTTTGGACTTTTGTTTTACTTTTCTTTTAGGTGGAAAATATTAATTCATATAAAATTTATAATATTTTTATATCTAAATTTTTATAGAAATATTTATTAAAAATATTACACTTCAAAAAATTAAAATGAAAAAAAATTGACATTCATAATCATGTTCCTCTCAAATAAAAAATATATTCAATTTTATAATCAAAAGCAAAATATGATCATATGCTAATATATATATATAATATATGATAATATGAAGTATAATTAATAAGATAATAAATACAATAGCTATTAATGCATAAATTATAATGACAAACAAATGATATAAATAAAAAAATGACTATAATATCATTTAAAAAAATCAATAATTACACGATTATAGGAGTCATCAATTAGTGTTTGTGGTATGCTAGTATGAATACAAATACAGATCATCATTATTATGTATTCGTCTGAAGTTATCATTAGTGGTGATCTCATTATTCTTGATCTCTATATCTTATGAATTATTATTCATTATTATCGCTTTTGGCGTATATCTGAATATTCAATCTTGAATCTTTCTAATTTTTCATGCATGTAAATATTTCAATGATATTTGGTCGTAGTCTTGATCTTTTTTTTTGAAATAATATTGTCTATCATAAAAAAAGTAAACTTCGATGTTATGATAGACTCATGAAAGATTAATAAATCATGTGTCATCTTATATAGGGGATAAATGGATTTATATGATTTTTATCATAATAAAATATCAAAATTTTTATTATCATCATATGATAAGATATAACAGTGATAAATATCCAAATACTAAGATAATTCATTTCTATTTGATAGATCACATTATTGTTTATTTCTGGCTAATTAAATGAAGAAGTCATCATCTTCAAATACGGTGTTTATGTTCTTACTTAGAGTTTGACTATAACTAACCTACTTAGTGTTGTAATATGTAAACAAGTAGTTAATGTTTCATGAATTAAATCTTCATGTTGGTATTCTTGATTCACGTATGTAGATGTAAATGTTAAAATATTATACATCCCTTTAACCTAATTCAATAATCAATACAGGAAGTCAAGTAATACAGAGTTGGAATAGATGATTAGTATTTTAAATACTTAATTTTCATTGCAATTATCATGATATTAAGTGCATTGTATTCTCTATACTTACTAAACATGCTACTAATATTGATATGTACCTAAGTGTAATGTAAGTGGTTGGAGTGTACACAGATGAATACATGTTCGTCTTGTCATAAATTTTTTTTTAGGAATTTTATAAAAAAAATTCTTGTATCTTAGTTTGAATCATTAATAATAAGTTTGTTATTTTTATTATTGATGTAGTCGGATTTCAAATGTTAGTAGTTAGCATTTGACTCTAAAATAAGGTATGTATAATTCCAATAATATTTCATATTTGTTTGAAATTTTTTTTAATGTAGTAGACAAATAGAGATTGCTAAACTTCTTTTATATGTTAGGCATCTTAAGATATTTTAGTGAATTTTTTATTTTTTATAATATGTAAGAAATTATTTTTATTCTAATAATTATGTGACATATACTTAATGTGAAAAATTTCACCCAGTGGTCTATTTTTAATAATTCTAATAAATATATTAATAATTATTTTGTTATTAGAAGTATTATCGAAAGTTTGACAAAGTTATTAGAGTAATCATGTTTAGCTAAATTTTTTATTCTAAATATTATATTTTCTAATAATCTTTTTCATTCACTCATATATGGTAAATTTTCATTAAAATTGAAAATTTTAGAAATTTTTAAATATTTTTATTAAATTTTTATTTTGAATCTACATAGTTGATGATGAGACATGCGAATAATGAATCATTATGATTAGTTTAAATATCAAATATCATGAATATTATTTTATTATATTTTTTAAATTTATTAATTATTACTTATTTTTCAAATTTATAATATTTTATTTTGTCATTTTTAATTGTTGATTTAAAAATCCTATGATAAGTAGTCTAAAAGTAGTCTGTATAATACTGATCATTTTAGGATCATCCGAAAATCTTATTGGAAGATCCATAATCGTAATTAGATTGTTCATATATTTTTTCTAAAAATCATTGTAGTATATAAAGTAGGTCAACGAAATTGAACTAAATTCAACTTGAAAAATCTAATTGCTCAGTTGAATTTGCTAAGGAAACAATACACAATATTTTTTAGTGCATTCATCAATATTTCTTATATGATGGCTAGTATCACATACACTTTTACATATATATATATTTTAACAATATATATACTATGCTAATTTTTTTGATATTTATAGAATTTTTATTTTTTATTCTTAAAGTAAATCTATACTATTGAAGTTTGTCTAATTATTTATTTTTTAGGTGATAAATGAGTTTGGATTGAGGTTATTGAAGAAAATTTAGTTTGTCTCAAATTTTTTGGTATTGTTATCATTATTATATATATATATCTATGTTAATTTCAAATTCATTATCATTATATTTATTATTTGTTATTTTTTTAAATATTTTTATTTTATAAATTAAACTAATTAAAACCTTGTAAAAAAAAATATCATAATCATTTTGTGGTAAAATATTTTTTTTTGTACTGCATCACTTTGTACCTTAACTCACATTTTTAGTTATATTTTGTAAGTTGAATTGTCTATGTTTTATGCATAAATTAATATAAAAAATAATAAAAAAATTGAAAAAAAAAACAAAAAAACTTTAAAGGCGAGAAAGATATTTTAAAAAATAAGAATGAAATTTCTAAATGTCCTAATATCTATTTATAAAGATTTTTTATAATTTTAATTTTTTTTTAAATTTTTTAGGTCAGAAATCTTATATTCGTCAGATTATATATATAACACACACACACACACACATCATAGGAAAAAAGGTCAAAGAGCATCAATTTAATATATACATTACAAGAGGATGAGTCACACTAGAAATACATGAGAATTTTTTTCAAAGAGAATGTTGATTATACTACATAAAGAAATACATATTGACAGAGCCATCTAATGGTATTTATAGAATTTAACCATCATGACACTATACTTATTAAAGATGAGTATACAAATTTTTTTTGACAATAATATATATATTTATTCTTTTAGGTATTATTAGTTATTTAGCTCGTACTTTCATCTTAGGTTTTTGGATTATCAATATCTAAAAAGCACGGATACGGACACGGACACGGACACGGGGATACGATACGGGGATACGACAAATTCTAAAAAACTAGAATACGGATACGGCTAGGATACGGCATGATAAAAAAAATAAAAATAAAAATAAAAATTATTAATTATAAATATTAGGTATTTAATAAAATTCATTAAATTAAAATATTTTATTATATAAAATAAATAAATATTATTTATTTTATAAAATAAAAATATTTTATTTTATTTTATTAAAATATTTTATTTTATGCACATCCCCACACAAATACGCTCGCCCCTGCCTCCCCCTCAAACACGCCCGTCCCTCCCTCTCCCCTTAATTCGCGCCGCACCTGCCTCTCCCCTCAATTCGTGCCGCCCCTTCCTCTCCCCTCAATTCGCGTCTGCTCCTGCCTCTCCCTCAAATCGCGTCCGCTCCCTGCCTCACCCTCAAATCATGCCTGCCCCCTGCCAGTGGCCAACGTCGCCTATGCGGCAACGTTGGCCACCCGATGTCATCGGACGTCGGACACTATAGGCATGGATACAGTTGCCGTTTTCCGACGCAACCATTCGATATACCACGTGACGTATCAGATACGGATTGTGCAATGATATGCTACGTGGCGTATCAGACATGTATCCGTGCCGTGTCCGTGTCGTGTCCACGTGTCCAGGTGTCGGACACGCGGACACGACTGTAGGGAGCCGTGTCCGTGCTTCCTTGATCAATATAAGAGTAAATGCTTATATTATTAGTAATTGTATATTATTTACTTTTTTTGTTATGAAAATATAATATAATCAATGACAAACAATTGGAAATTTTTGAATATGATAGTATCTAATTTGAATCTTTGTTATTTTCTCGTTTCTTGTTTATTCATGATTGTTTTGTTAGTTAATTTTTTATGAGTTTTATTTTTAGACACTTAATTCAAATTTTTTTTTTACTTTCATTAATATTTCATTCTAGTATTGAAAAATTCTAAAAAATATTACTTTTAGGATTTATCATGATAAATTTTACTATCAAAAATACATATATTATCTCTCTCTATATATTTTAGTAAATTATGCTCTTTATCTATATATATTCAGCTTGATCAATTATTATTATCCATGTTGAGAATATTTTATTCTAGTATTAAGAATATTTTCATCCTAGAGTAAAGTATATTAGTTAAGAAAACCTTAATTGTTTTTTATTCTTTATGATTGTCTGACTTGAGTTTAGATTTATTTGATTTAATACATTTAGATGTATAAGCACCTAATAAAAATATGATTAGATAATATTTTAGATACTTGATTATTTTTCTTGATGACTGTTTGATATATATATGAATATATATAAATATATATATAATGATAGATCATAATTTTTTTAATTTTTTAGATATTTTATAAAAGGATAAAAAATTAATTTCATAAAAATATTGAAAAAATTTAAAAGCAATAATATATTAAAATATATATTATATAGTTTTTATATTTACTGTATTAATAATGAGATTATTTATTAAACTTATTCTGCCAGGACATTTCAACATTATGAGATTACTCAATTATAAAATATATATTTGATTGAGATAACTTAAATACGTATACTTAGAAATAGTAATATAAAATATATATGTGAAAATGTGATTTTGATCATAATTTATTTTTTCAATTGGATGTTCTTTTATATTCTTTCATAATGTATATTTTTTCAGTATTTTATATTGGATATAGATTATCTTGTTTTTTAGAGTTTTTTGAGGTATATACTCTGGTACTTAAAGATGATATAAATATTTTATCAGAGATTGATAGGATTTTAATGAATATAAATATTATTTTTTTAAAAATTTGACTCATTTTTAAGAGTCTAGGAAGAATGCAAGTCTAAAAGTTACACATGAATTCATTACATTTCCTTACTCATGTAATGTTATTTCTACTATCAATTAGTTGAGATAATTATCTATTTGTTATATCTGAACATGTTAGTATTCAATATGATATCATTCTTATGGAATCAGCATATCTATTTTCAAGTAGAGATTATATTGATTTTGGGGAGAGTGAGGCCATTTAGGTAAGGAGATATCTTTCAAGTCTAGATGACATAGTAGTCCACGAGTTCTCCCTTGTATAGGCTAATGTTGAGCCAAAAATTGAGACTTAATCACTTAGGACCTAAAGCATATGCTAGGAGAATGTTACATATCAAGGTCCAACATGCTCATTCTAAATATTTGCCTACTAGATTTTATTACTTTTTGTAAGAGACATAAGAGTTCTAGCAAGCACTTGATTTTATATATTTTCTCATACTTTTATTTTTTTCATTCTTTTGTTTATCTTATTAATTCACTTGACATAATGATATCTAACTCTTATTCTGAAGTATTATCTCATTTAGGATGATACTAGATCATGTTGGAAGAGATGTATCTCTTTCACTTTAATGGGACTTTGGTGGTAATATTATGATTTTACGAGAAGATTTGTTATTGCTTGTAGATGAATATTCATTATGAAAGTAGATCTAATGTAAAGATACATTGTCTTGAGGTGAGACTTAAAGGGAATGAGTTCACTCAGATATTAAATGTAATTACTAGGACATTTCTTTCTAGTAGTCGAAATGACATCATTACAAGTTATTATTTTCTTTGTAGTTTTTCATAGTTGGAAGATATACTAGTTAAACGTAAAGAATATATTTTTTTTATGACAATCTCAAGAGAATATGAATATGTATGTGTGCTTTAAGCAACACACAACTATATTTTGTAGATTACCGAAAATATTGTATGGCTTAAAGCAATCACTGATAGTAATTAGTAAGTTTTTTATTTATAGTTATTTTATTTGGGTTAAATATGTGTGTTATATATTTTTCTTTATTTTTTTTAGAGATGTCCTGATAACATGATAATTTTACTGATTATCTACTTAGATTATATTCTAATTATGAGAGAAGATGAGTTGAGAATTCTTTCATTGAAAGAGTTCTTTTTGGATTGGTTTTAGATAAAAGATCATGAAATACTCATGTAATTTCTTAATATAGAAATTATTTATTTAATGATGAGTATCATCTTATTACTTATGAGATGTGTGCTTAATATTTTTGCAGATGTTGGTATCTTGGACTGAGTTTCAATAAATATTTTTATTGATTTAGTTGATTTTATTTCTTATGTTATCTTTCTTGTTGACTATATTATCTATTGGAAAATTATATAGAAAATTAGTTATTTGTCTGTGATCAAATCATATATAATATACATAGTATAGATAGTCATATTCTACATTATTCTTAGCAGATTCACTTTGACGTAGCTTTTCACATACCGAGTTATGTGAAGATTTCAAGGATTTGAAATCTCTTTTAGTGATTATGAGCATTTATAGTTGGTTGAGTGTTCATTTTTTTCTCTTACTATTTTTTCATTTGAATTATCAGGCAACAATATAAATAATCTTAAATCTAATATTTAATGAGTAGATGAAATACATAATGAAAGATTATTTTTTTTAGGGTCAAGTTTCAAGATGTGATCATTACTATAACATATAATCAAACAGTAGAAAAACCATCGAAGATATTGAAAAGATATTAGTTAATTTTTTATCTCCAAGCATTATATTATGGACTTGTATGTATTAATTTGACATGAGGTATTATAGTTATCCAATTTTTTATTATTATTGTATTCTTTTTTTTATGATGATAAGAATAACCAATATTTGAGTTTCTCCAATCTTTTTTGTATGTTTTGATGGGTTTGCATTTGTTTTTGAGAATGATGAACACATGTTAAAAATTGTTTTAAATTTGTTTGAAATTACTATTTGAGTTGGTGAGATTCTGAAGTCATCATATGTAATAATAATATTATTCACAAGTACAAGAGTAACGATATATTCAGCACAAAAAATTTATTTATGAAAATAAGAATAATGTAACATAAACTAACTAGCTCAAAAAAGTGCAATATTAGAAAAATTAAGAAATTGTATTCTTAGTATTTGATTTATCATTCATATATACAAATGCAAGAATGAATTTATTCTTATGTCATTTGTATATTCAAATATAAGAATAATTTTATCACTAAATATTTACTTATGAAAATAAGAAGAATTTAAAATACATCAACCTCATATAAATGTGTCACTAGAATTAATTTATCATTCACATGTTCTTGGTATTGATTTAGCTTATAGAAGGTTTTAAGAAGAATTTAAAAGACATAATCAAAAATACCTAATTCTATTTTTAATTCCGTCACAATGTTCAATTAGCAACAAATTAGAAACAAAATGGATCTATTTCTAAAGTGTTTCTTTCTAAATTTTAGAAACGGATAATGTTAGGACATTTATAAAATATGCAACAAATATTTTCTTTTGCTAATCTTAACAATGGAAACATGATTTCAGATTTCATTGCTAATTTAACAACGGAATAAAATAAAAGCGTAAAATCCATTTCTAAATTAGCAATGGAATAAAATTAAAATGCAAGATTTGTTTTTAAATTAAAAATGGATTTAGAAATGTCATTTTCTATTTTTAATGTATGCAATAGAAATATGGCCTATTTGTGTAGTTTTTTGTATACTGTATACAATATATAAATACATACAGAAACCATATTACTTGCAATCAAATAAGCACATACATATATTATCCATCACAAATAACGTTTACATAACATCCACTACAGAGTAACATGTTAGATGACAAATTTAAAAGTCTATCAATTACAATATACTTTCATAACTTAATTAAAAAAATAATAACACAAAAACCTAAATTTCACCGCAAAAACTTTCATTGTAAAAAATTAATAACACAACATCACATACAACTATGAGCTCTTGTCGAGATGAGTATAGTCTTCCAGAGATTTGGATAGAATCTCTTCATAATGATAAAAAATAGATGATGTATACATGCATATTAATTTCTTAATTTTCAAAATCTTTTGTTGTATTTTTTTCTTTTTTTTATTCTTTCAGTATCTCTTTTTTTATTTCTTCAATTTCTTTTAATATATCTTCTTTTTTTTGTTGCATCTCTTTATTTTTTATTGCATTTATTCATTCTTTTATTGCATCTCCTTATTTTTTCTTTATAATGTATTTTGAATAATTTGCATCTCTTCATGCAACTTCTAATCAAACATGTAATTATAATTGAAAGATGATGATGAATTCCAAATAGAACCTGAATAAATTATAGATGCAAGGATACCAAGACCATATACTCATTATTTTTTCAGCTCCACTCATACATTTTGAAGGTAAATATGCATAATATCAATCTCTAGTGTCTTTGTAGAAAGATTTGTCAATTATGAAACAATGACAATTATATTCTTCACAATTTCTTATAATTATTAAAATATAATATAACTCATCATTATTATATTCAGATAAAATGTATACCAGCACATGAAACTGACATCATCCTACAAAAAAATAATATAAAAATAAAGCTAATCATTACATTCAATGAGTCCATGTATATAACTCATCACTTACGATAATTAAAAAAATACTGAGTTGAATATTAATTATATTGAATTCAAAAAAATTAATTTTTTTATATTATTTTCTTCTATTAATGGAAATTTACATATGATACTACAAATATAAATTGAGAAACTTATATTAATATTAATTAATTATTTGTCCATAAATGATTCATCTTTCTTGTGTATTCACTTAACACCGTAAATGGTATTGGTGAACTTCTTAACTTAGTTTTTAAAAAATAAATAATAGTTATTATTGAGGTACATGATATTTTGTTACACAAATATTATCGTTTGTATTTTAAAAATTTAAATAATAAAAAAATATAAAAGATAATTATATCAAATTTATTAAATATTAGTAGGTTGCTTTTTAACCTCTAATATGTTTTGAAGGTCTTGATCATTCACATGTTTTCTTTGATCGATGATTGTGTGATATTATATGGGATAAAATTTTGAACTCCTCGCTATATAAGTATCCTTACTATTAGACTTTGTATCTTTATCATATTTTTTTATTTGCTAAGTTTGTTATTGTATCTCACACTTGTCATATGTTTTCATATATTTTCACATAGACCACCAAAGCGTTATTCTATTTATATTTTTTTTATAAAAATCAAATAAAACAATAATACATCATAATGTATTTATTTTATGAGTTAATCATATTAGAGCAAATTAAAAAATAAGTAAATTATAAAAATTAAACCTCAAATTATTTTCAATATAATTCTTTATAGTTGGAGTTACTTTGCTCTATTTTATATCTTTTTTAACTAATCTTTCTTTAAATATCTTCCTGATTATACAAGAAGCATAAAGAATAAATTGGTAAGTAATTTAACATCAGTGTATATATGTACATATAAACAAAATATACTCATTTTACTGCTACTAAGTTAATATTTAATTTATTTATATTTATTATACAAAATTTGATAAGCATTAATATCATACTTTATTATTAATTGAAATTATCATATTTTAAACATTATAATTATTTGTAATTTCATTCACATTTTAGATTAAATTTTTTTCAACCGAAAATAATAAAAAATGATAATGCATGCATGTAGTAAATTTAAGAAAATTACTACTATTTATTGTCAATTATGAGTTAAATAAAGATTTTCTCATAAATTTGTATACAAATTATGGACTTTGAAAATCCAGCCGGTATCGATGCTGCAATAACAATGCATGGTATTCCTAAGATTGGTGAGATGGAGAACATCATACATTCTTGTGAAAAATGAGACAAATATGAAATATCAGTGGCAACCAATCCGTGTTTGTCATGAAAAGGTGATGCCAATGTATCTTCTGTACATGTAGAAGAATATAGAGAGATATTTGTAGTGTTGTCGTCATTGAATACATGTAGATTTCCTATTTCACAAACTGTTAGTTGACTTCCTCTTATTCTGCTTATATATTGAGATATTCGGTCACTTGAATAGTTATCATTCATACTTAAATCAGATTATATAAACATAGAGGTGTCAAATGGGCCGTGCCGGGCCGGCCCGACCTATTTTTTCCAGGCCCAACCGGGATTTCGTGCCGGGCCAGGCACGACACGGTTTTTTGGGGGTTCGGCCCGGCACGGGCCCGCGGCACGATTCGATGGGTTAGGCCCGGTCGGGCCGAACCCTAAATTAAAAAAAAATTAGGATTTCGGTGTGCCCGAAACCCTAATTCTAAAAAAAATTAGGGATTGGGCGCGCCCGAAATCCTAATTCTAAAAAAAATTAGGAATTGGGCGTGCCCGAAACCCTAATTTTTTTTAAAAAAAATTCAGCACAATACCGTGCCAATGGGCCATGGTACCGTGCCGGGCCAAGCACAGCACGAGTCCCGGTTGGCCCCGGCACCAGCCCGGGCACGGGAAATTTCCATGCCGGGCCGGTCCGGCCCGGTTGACATCTCTATATAAACATCGAAAAATATAGAGATAATAAAAATATATTATAAAAATATAATAATAATAAAATATAATGATAAACACATTGACTTTCACATAAGCAAAAAAAATTATTTAACATCTAAATTGTAAAAGTTACAAAATTAACAAGATAACATAAAATGGAATTAAATAAATATCTCATCATATGAAATTTATAATAAATCATCTTTATCTAAATATTTGTCATTTGATTCTGTAATTAATTTTTTTTAATTATTTTCTTCAACATGATGATCAAGTCGTATAATATTTTTTATTCTTGTAAAACATAACACAAATATATTTTGAATTATAATAATGTAGATAGAGATTTATTTAGAATAAAGTTGTAGTAATATATTTAGGATATTTCATAAATTTAATAAAAAAGTTGTAGTAACATTATTATCAGATAATTTTGGATTAAAATGAGATAAGATGGGTTGCTTTAATCTCTTAGATTTCTTTCAAAAGTAATATGTTGTAATTTTGTCATATACATAAAAATATAGGTGTCAAATGGGCCAGACTGGCTTGGCCCAGCACGAGGCACGACACGGTTCGGCCATGCCTGGCCGTGTATGGCACCGTAATGACCCATGCCCATGCATGTGCCGATCCTATTCATGGCATGGCTTGTGACGTGCCGTACAGAGGCCAATCGGGCCTCATGCCGTGCCAGCCATGGCCCGATACTGAGGCCCGTGGCCATGATTACTCGACATGAGTTGAGAAACTACCCAAGCCCCTGATTGATCTAAAAATTTTGTCGGGGACAGATGATTTTGCCCCAGATAAATCAATAAAAATATTAAAAAAAATCAAAAAAAACTTTTTTTAAAAAATACTTTTTATTTATCTATAAATCTCCCCTCCTCTTTATAATAGGTATATTTTTCAAAAATATAAATTTCTCAATTCTCATTCTCTCTTTACCTTTCATATATTTTTTGCTATTGGGATTTTAGCTTAGTTTTTTGGGACTCACAACTTTGACTTGGCTTTGGTTGATATTTGGATTGGACTTTGAATTTGTGGACGCTGCTTTACGGGTATTTTATTTTTTTTATATAGTTAACTATTAACATAGTTTAAAAAAACAATAGTATTTATTATTTAGTAGTCTTTCACTTCCTCTCTCTATTCTACTCTCTTGTCTAAAAAAATAACATACTAATTTAAATAACGAAAATAAAATTAATTTAAATATTGAAAATAAAAATCCTACGCAAAGGTTTGAGACTACCGAAACTTTGGTTTCTTCGGTCGCTTCGACCCAAATATTTAAAAATAAAAAATTAGGACTTCAGTAGTTTGGACTTACTTTAATATAATAAAATAAACCAAAAAATATGATGCATTAGATCTAGGCAAATCCTACTCAGTAGTGGGTTTTTTTAGGCTGGATTCAGTTCAGCCTCAAACAAAGTTTACCTCTTTCATACACCGCAGTGAGTTGGGAAGGGAGGATATGACTAAACTGATCATCATAATAAGTCTTTTGATTAGATTTTCAAAGGATTTAAGAGTATTAAGTATCATACAGATATTTTTAGCTTGCATATCGTAAGATTTCTAGGTCCACATCTAGCAATGATATATTAAAATATTATTAGTTCTAAAGATAAATAATAATTAATGAATTTATGACACATAGTGGAGTGATGTCTGTTACGTCTGATATCTGGATTAGTCACGACGATGTATTTTATGCATATTTTATCACCTACTATATAGATTCAAATTGAATTCTAAATAAAAAATTTTAGGATTCTCTGAGATTTTTCATCCTTATGATGGCCCGACCATTTTTAAGTGCATGATGAAGATCTTTAGAGAATATAAAATTCAAAATAAAATTTTTAGTATCATATTTGATAACATAGTTAATAATGTAGTAGTAAATATATATTTTTTAGGAATATTAGAGATGAATCATTAGAAGAGATTTTTCACGTTAGATGCATGTGTCACGTGATTAACTTGATTGTACAATTGAGAATGAATGTGAGTTTTTCCGTGTTGGAAAATATACGTAACTCACTAAAATACATTCGCACGCATCGTATACAATAAAAGTTTGGTAATCTCTATTTGTCTGTAAATCTTAAGAAGAAGAAACTTATTGTTGACGATACTGATTGTGCTACATGAATTTTATTTATGAAATTTTTAAGATTTTTTAGGAAGTATCGAGCTGACCCGACACTTAGTCATATGATTGCAGAGATAGAAACTTAGTACTTAAAGTACTGAACTATCATTCTATCTATTTATTGTCTGATTGCCTGCATGGACCCTAGGATTTAGGTAGGAGGGATAGATAGTATTTTGACTTATATTTTCTTGTGCACGAACCTGGAAGACATACCTGAAGGGTTCATTCACGAGAAGTTGACTAAACTTTTCACATACTACCATACTATGTATGATAGTAGTAGTAGTGAGACACCAAGTATGGACATGGATATCATATTCAGAGATGATTTTTTTCATTTAGTTAGTGATGGGGAAACGATGGGGTAGACCGTCGAATAGGAGTGTTCTCGGTACTTAGATACCAATTACTGCTCAATCCTATTATATTCAAATATTAAGAATTTTGATATATTACAGTGGTAAAAATCATACGAGTCCATTTTTCCCGTGTTATTTAGGATGACATGAGATATACTGACTCCACTAGTATCGAGCATAACATCGGAGTCTATTTTTTCTATTACAGTGAATATGATCTCGGATAAGAGATCGATATTACGTCCATATATTATTGAGGTTTTAAGCATGCATGAATGATTGAGAGGATTCAAGCTTGGGCATCCAGGATCATGCTGAAACTGCAGCAAAAGTGGATGAGTTAATTACTGATGATGATCCATATGATAGTGATTTTAATATTAAGGATGATAATAATATGACAATGGACGATTGATGATGTTGCCACTTGACGGTTGACGATTGCAGCATTGTGATTCTTATTTATGCTTATGTCTGATTCTGATTTTTGATTATGATGTATTTATTTTTATTTACATTGTATTTGATTTGGGTTTGTCATTTGTGTTTCAAGCTTACTGTGTTTATTTAATTTATGGTTGTGAATAATGCTTGAAAGTTAAAACTTGAATATTTATTTATTTTCATTTTGCATTCGTTTTAAAAGTTAATTCATATTTAAGTTTGAATATTTTATTTATACGTATCTAAATTCTAATTCTAATTAATAAAAAGCACAAACAATAAATATTAAAAAAAAGTTTTAAAGTATTAAAAATTTATAATTTGCAATTTAATAATTTTTAAACATTAACTAATTAATTATTGCATAAAAAAATAACATAATTAAAAAACTGTTAAATTAATAACTATAAAAACTGGCCTATACGGGCCTGACCTAGCACTACTTGAGTCTACAGCCCGTGTCGGGCCTGGCCTGAAGAAACCGTGCCGGGCCAGGCATGGTAGCCTGGTTGGGCTGCATAAAATGGGCCGGTCCCAGCCCGGCCAAGCCCATTTGACACATTTACATAAAATTAAATACATTATATTCATCTATATTTGATGAAATTGCATTAATTATAAAAAAAAAAATTTTCACTATGATACTTTATTATTTCTAACTTAATCTTTACTAACTAATTAGGCAAAGACTTTTATTTAATAGGAATTAGAGGTGTCAAACAAGCTGGGCTTAGCTAGGCCTAGGGCTGCATGCCCCATTTAACACCTCTAATAGGAAACCTAAAAAAAATTGTAATGCCAATGCATTTAAATTTGTCAATCAAAGATGACAAAAAAATATCAACTATCAATGAAGAATATTAATAAATTAATTAAGGATATTTACTAATTCATATGAAACATATATTATAAATAGTTATTTACCAGCTATGACATGTCATACTTATAAATTTTTTAAAATATAAAATAATGGGAAGTTTTATTTATTGTAATGTAATTTAATGAATTGTCGATCAAGCAATTCTATAAATTTTAAAATGAGATTCTAATTTTTTTAGTTGTTCATTTGTTGTTACGTTTTAACCTTTAATTACATGCACAAAATTTTTTTACGTTATTCATTATTATTACATTTAAATTTTTAGTATTTGTTAAAATATTTATAAATTATTTATTATTAAAGTTTCACCATTAGTATAAGTTATTCATTTATAAATTATTACATATCAACAATTCCTAGTAAGCAAACTAAGTCCACTTTAATTAGCACTATCAAAACAATAGGTAAATAATGAAATGCATAAAAATTTTATATCTCAATTAAGTAACCCAAAAATTTAACAAATCCTTGTATGTGCTTGTGTAAAAATTATAAAATATATAATTTATTAATTCGATTGATATCAATTCAAGAAAATAAGAATAGAGAACCCAATAAGAATGTTAAACATGAAAACATAATTATATGTAACAACAAAATGCATAAAAAATGTAATTCTTGAATACAATACATATGAGTTAATTTGAAAAATAAAAATTGATACCTCAATTATGGATGATTAGCGCGATACATAATAATTGGAGCAAAGTCATTCCAAAAATACATCGGACAAACTCAGAATCAAAATTAAAAACTTCAAATCCTAATTTTTTTCAAAGTTTCAAAGTATTCTCTGATAAATTAATTATTGTAATTTAGTGATAAAATTTATTTTCGTTTCTAAATTAGCGACATGATATTATTATGTCACTGATTTTTTTAAAAATCCAATAGTAACTGAATCTAAAGATGTTTCATATTTAGCGATGGAAATTATTTCTGTCACTAATTATAGAAATGGATAAGATATTATTTCTAAAAAAACATAGATATATAAATTTCTATCGTTAAATGCCATGCAAGTGTATCCTTCCACTGCAACATGTCATAATTAGCTACACAATTAAAAAATATTTAAAAATCTTTTATAATTATTTCATAATATTTCATTTTTATTTTTAATCTATTCAATTTCATTCCTAATTTTAGAAATTAAATTGATAATTTTCAATTTCTATTTCTAATTGTGTCTTTTCTTGTAATTATTATGTTCACGGTCTTTGTCATTGGGGAGGTCGCAAGAGAACAAAATCCCAATTAAAGTTGTCTTGGTTGATTGGAAATATATAGGCAGTCCATGTCATATGTATTGTTAAATTCTCTTGCTATTAAATAATATTTAAGTTAGTTAATTTTTTTTTAAATTAATCATTATCTTGAATACTATCTACATCCAACAAAAATATTCTTGAAAGGATAGGTATAATTTCTTATGTCCTCTCAACAAATTTAAAAATAAAATTAATATCAACAAAAATGAATGATATTTTTTTTCATGGCTTAAAATAATTATGGATTGTTATAAAATATTGCGTTGTAAGAATATAATAAAAAGAATAGGAAGATAGACATCATATATAAAATTTAGATTACGAATGTGCCATAATAGGTACATTGAATATAATGAATATTCATTCATATATTTCATAATACTCCCATTTGAATATTTATTGTATTTATAAATGTGCACTGAATGATACTGACTCATTAAAAATATCAAGCTGGAAAAACCCAGTGGGACAAAAACTAGACAAAAGGGAAAAGAGTGTAATGTATAGTTCACAATATCTCCCCATTAATTTGAGCTATATAGTCATTGATTAGCTAATTAATCTTGCATCTTATGAACTCGTCGCATACTAATGCCATATAGTAATTTCTTAAAAGTTAACATTGACAATGATTTGAAAAAAAAGATATGCAAGATTATTTATGAATCAAATCTGCTTAACATCAACTTGTTGACTTTATTGGAATTAATGAGTATAGAAAAATTTCGGCGAGATATGTTTGGTCCTATCACATTTGCTATATCATTCCCTAACTTGTGCAACACCAGTAATATTATCTTCATAATTTATAGTGAGAGAATTTCTAATTGGTGTTAAGCAATACAAAAATTTGAATATGTGTTATAACGAATCTTAACCAAACATACTATCTTCCAGTTTCATATAAAGCAATAATCTCAAAGTAGTTAGAAGATATAGTTATTAGCGATTACTTCGTAGAATGCCAAGAAATGGTGGTGCCATTATAACAAAATAAATAACCAATTTGAGAGCGACCTTTATGTGGATCAGATCTATATCCAGCATTAGAATATCCAACTAAACCAAATGTAGTAAAATCCTTGGAATAATATTAATCCAAATCTATGGTTTCTTGGATATAATGATCAAATTATGTTTAATTTCATTCCAGTGTTTTCGAGTTGACTCAAAACTAAAATGTGTCAATAAATTTACCACAAAAGTGATATTTAGTCTCGTACATTGTGCTAAGTACATCAAAGTACTAATTGCATAAAGATATGATATTTCAAGTCCAAGTATCTTTTCATTAGATTCTTAATGATGAAACTAATCCTTTTGGGGATTTAGAGATCTTACAATCATATGGGTGCTCAATGGGCGAGCATTGTCCATGTTGAAGCATTTAGGTAATCTGTCAAAGTATGTTGATTGATAAATGATTATTTCTTTTGCTTTATGTTCAAGCTCTAGACTAAGATAAAGTTTGATTTTATCCAAATCTTTAATTTCAAATTCTTTTTTTAAATACTCAGTAGTTTTAGCTAATTTTTTGGAGTTCCAATTAAATTTATATCGTCAACATAAATTACTACTATAGTAAATTTGATTTCTGATTTCTTAATAAACACTAATTGGCAGATATGATCATTCTTGTACCTTTTTTTAATTATGTACTTACTTAGGATTTGATATCGCATGCAACTGGATTGCGTTAACCCATACAAAGATCTTTATAATTTTATTGAAAATAAGATGCATGGAGTGCATGTATTAGTCATTTTGAATTTTTTTGAGAATTTTTATATAAATATATGAGTTTAATGAGCCATATAGATATATCGTCACAATGTCCATAGATACATTTCAAATCTTTCACAGAGTACTAAACTAATGAGAAAATTAAATATAATCATATCCATCACATGTGAATATGTCTTATTATAATCAATCTCATGTCAGGCTTTATATATGATAATTTTTTTTTCTCATTTTGTTTCCGGACAAATATCCATTTATATTTAACAGACTTTACATTATCGGGGATGCGCGTTATGGGTCCAAAATTATCTTGTTTAGCTAGGAAAACTAATCCAATCTTAGTTATTTTTTCCCACTTAGACCAATATTACTTTTGATGATATTCAATAATTGATTGCGGCTCATGATCATTATTCAATTTTATGCACAACTGAGAATGTAAAAATATCATCAATGATGATTTCATTCTGATCCCAAATCTCATTATTATATGTAATGAAATTCTCAGTATTCATAGGGTTGGTGATCTTTTCATGAGTTTGTGCCTCTTCAAGGGCTCTTTGGAAGTAAGTACAGTACTATGCTTTTCTTGAGTGAATTCTTGATTTTTTCTTCTTTATTTTTGAAGAACAATGTCTTTTGATGCTATTGATTTATCATGCTTCAAATGTGGGGGATTTTGATTCATTTTAGTATTTCTTTCAGGAACTGCTATCCTAACTAGTGCATTTACAACTAGAATATAAGATTTTGTTATTTTAGTAGTATCATTAAATGTGTTAGGAATTCTATTGGCTATAGCATGTAAATAGATTATGCACTGCACCTCATTTTTGCACTCCAGAGTTCTTGGGTCTAATTGAAATAATTTTTTTTTATTCTAGGAGAAAATCTTAATTAGTTTTTGCTTCGTAGTCATTTTAATTTTAGGTATCCCAATCGATGGAAATATAATCTTATTGAAATGATAATCTGTGAATCTGACTATAAAAAGATCATCAGTAGTTAGTTTCAAGAACCTAATAATGAATGATCAATTAAACCCAACATAAATTCCCAAAGTGTATTGGGGATCATTTTTCTTTCTTTTTGGTGGTGCTATAGGCACCTGTACTGCATAGCTAACGGTGCGTAAATGTGAAATATCTAGTTTATAACTAAGAATAATTTTAAGGGGAGATTGTAAAAGACTAGTAGTAGGGCGCAATCTTATTAGGGCTGTTGCATGCAAAATTGCATGATCCCATGCTATAATCGTTGAGATTCATTCTCAATAATAGAGTGCGAGCAATGATTTGAATATGTTTGATAAATTTTAAATATCAATCGCCACTTCAGGAACAGAAGGATACTTTTAGGTTGGAAATTTGGCTTTGGGCCTAGAGGTGTCAAACGGGATGTGCCGGGCATGCTCGGCCTATTTTTTGTGAGCATGACCGTACTTTCGTGCTTGGCCAGGCACGACACGGTTACCATTCCGTGCCGTGCCTGGCCCGGCACGGTTTATTCAAGCCAGGCCCAGCATAGCTCGCCGGCCCAGCAATAAGTGTACCGTGCTGGGTCAGGCCCATACTGGCTTGTTTAAAAAATATATTTTTTTATTTATAAATATTTAGATGTTTGTATTAAACTATTTATAAAATATATAATATATATAGATAATGTTTAAAAATTTTAAATTTGTAACTTGAAAATTGTTGAATATACAATATTAATAAAGTTTAAATTTGTTTTATTATTTTTTAATAAATTTAGATAATAATTTATTAGAATTAAATTATAGAATTTTTAATGAAAAATTTAACCACAAAAATAAATTAAATAAAAAATTTCGTTAAAAAAAATTACAAAGTCACACAGACAAAAGCAAATCAAATGTCCAATTGGCTAATAGACACCGAACCAAAGCAAATACAATGTAACGTAAATAAAAAAACATACAATCAATACAAAATAAAATATCGAAATCAAAAATCAGAATCAAGAATAACACAAATCATCAACTTTGTCCGTGATCGTGAGACATTAAAAATCAAAATCAAGTGGCAATGCCAAATGACATATGACATGACATGGCATTGGCAATTGGCATCTGGCAACGGGCAGGAGCAATTAGCTACAACGTCAATCATCAATTGACATATCATGATCATCATCAATCACAACATCAAAATCACTATCATATGGATCATCATTATCAGTAATCAACTCTTCCGCTTTCACATCGGATGCAGTTCCTGTCCCAGCTCTATTACGAGCATGGATGTTAAACCTCAAATCCTCCAAATCCTTCAAACAAGCCAATGCCTCAATAATATATGGACGTAATTTCGATTTCCTATCCGAAATCACGTTCACTACAATAGAAAAAACAGACTCCAATGCTACACTCGACACCAGAGGAGTCAGTAAATCCTGTGTTATCCTAGATAGCACGAGAAAGGTGGACTCATGATTTTTATCACTGTAATATATTAAAATTCTTAGTATCAGAATGTGATAGGATTGAGCAGTAATCGGTATTTAAGTACCGAGAAAGTTTGATCCTATGTGATGGTCCACCCCATTGTTTTTTCCTCGCTAATTGAATGAAAAAATCATTATCTCTAAAGAATATATCAATGTCCATAATCACAGCCTCACCACCACCACCATACTTAGTATTGTAGTATGTGAACATATTAGTTAATTTCTCGTGAATGAACCATTCAGGTGGGTCTTCTAGGTTTATACACGAGGAAATGTAAGTCAGAGTGCTATCTATCCATTTCATCTTAATCCTAGGGTCCATGCATTCAGGGAGAGAATAAAGAGCTGGAACGGTGGATCAATACTTTAAGTACTCGGTTTACATCTCTACAACCATATGGCTAAGTGTCGGGTCAACTTGATACTTTGTAAATATGCTACTAACGTTGCATATCTACCTGAGTGCAATGCACGTCGCGGTAGTATAAACCCACCAACACATATTCCTCATGTCATAAAAAATATTCAGGAATTTTATAAATGAAATTCTTGAAGCCCAGTCAGCATCGTCAATAATAAGTTCGTCACTCTTACTATTGACGTAGTCGGATATCACATGTTCGTATCCAACACATGACTCCAATATCAGGTACATATAATTCCAACGATATCTCACATCCGATTGCAATTTCTTCTTCTTAAGATTCACAGATAAATAGAGACTACCAAACTCTTGTTGTCTACGAGAAGTGCAAATATATTATAGTGCATTACGTATATTATCAAACGCGGGAGAACACACATTCATACATGCTTGTATAATCAGGTTAATCACGTGACACATGTATCTGACATGAAAAATCTTTTCTAATGGTATGTCTCTAATATTCCTAACAAACATATTAATCATTATTTTATTATTAGATGCGTTATTAAAAGTGATACTAAATTTTATTTTGAATTTTTTATTCTCTAAAAATTTTTATCATACTCAAAAATGGCCGGGCCATCATGACGATGGTAAATCTCAGAGAATCCTAAAATTTTTTTATTCATTGTTCATTTAAAATCAACATAGTGGCCGGTGAGACATGCATAAGATGATTCATCGTGACTTGTCCAGATATCAGTTGTCACGAACACTATTCAACTATATGTCATAAATTTATTAATTATTTTTTATTTTTTTAACTTATAAAATTTAAGTATGTCATTCCTAGATGTGAACCTAGGAATCCTACGATAAGTAGGCTGAAAATATGTCTGCATGATACTCATTATCCTTAGATCTTTCAAAAATATGATCAGAAGACTCATTACTGTGATAAGTTTGACTATACCTTCTCTACCTAACTTGCTACGGTATATGAAGGGAGTAAACTTTGAGACTGAACTTGATACAGTCTCAAAAAATACAATGCTAAGTTGGGTTTGCCTAGGATCTAATGCACCGTATTTTTTAGCACATAATTTGTCATGCCTCTTAAGCTGTCCAGTCCCAAATAAATTCTTACATGTTATATTTATCATATAATATTTGTACTGTATCATTTTTTCTTTATCACTCCTAATATTTTTTTTGTTTTATTATATTAAAATGAGTTTAAACTACTGAAGTCCTCCTAGTTTTATATTTTTTAGATATTTGGATTGTGACGACTGGAGAAACCAAAGTTTCAGCAGTCTCAAACTTCTGTGTAAGATTTTCGTTTTCTAATTTTAAATATGTTTAATTAGTATTAGTCATTTTTTGGGTTTTTGTTAAATATGAGGTAGAGTATAGATGATAGATTTTAGATATTCAGATTATAGAGAGAGAGAGTGTGTGGATTCTGCCTGTTGGGGGCGGGGGGGGGGGCATCCGGGTCAGGCGGGACTGTGGGTCGGGTCATAGTGGATTCGGATCTGTGCCCGTGTGTTTTCCTGATTCATATGGTGATCTAGAGGTGTCAACCGGGCCGGGTTGGCCCAATCCAGCACGACATGATTTGACCGTGCCTGGGCCCCATGACATGGGAATTTTTCTTGCTTGGGCTCGTGCTGTGCCCGACCATGGCACCAATCGTGCCGTGCCGAGGCCAATTGGGCCTAGCCCAACACGGTACCGTGGCCAGTTAGCACGGTACCTCGGCACGAGTCGAGAAACCTAAATTTTTTTAAAAATTAGGATTTTGTGCGATGCGGCGGCGAGACG
This sequence comes from Sapria himalayana, assembly GCA_029783825.1. Taxonomy (NCBI): domain Eukaryota; kingdom Viridiplantae; phylum Streptophyta; class Magnoliopsida; order Malpighiales; family Rafflesiaceae; genus Sapria; species Sapria himalayana. The sequence goes on along the minus strand of JAREIK010002635.1, from coordinate 530,720 downwards.
GCACGTGCTGAAATCTTAATTTTTTTTAAATTAAGGTTTTTGCGGTGCGGGGGCACAATGGCGCATGCTAAAATCCTAATTTTTTTAAATTAGGGGTTCGAGCCGAACTCGGTGGATTCATGTCGCGGGCCTGTGCTGGGCTGACCTCTACAAAATCGTGCCAGCCCCGACACGAAAGCACGGGCGGGCTTGCCAGGCCTGACACGTCCCATTTGACACCTCTATGGTGATGGCGGTGCGAGTGCGGTAGGGTAGGTCTAGGTGTCTCGTGCCGGCGGGCTGTGCCATGGGCCACAGAACTGTGCTGGGTCAGGCACGACATGAGGCCTGGTTGGCCACGGCACGTCACGGGCCTGGGCACGGGAAATTCCCGTGCCGACCTGACCCAGGCACGGCTGAATTGTGCTGTGCTTCGTGCTGGACTGGGTCGGTCCAACCCGATTGACGCCTCTATTTGGGCCAAGAAAAAAAAAGAATTGATAGAAAAATCTGAAGTATAAGTTGATCAATTGGTAGACCTTCGTGCTGATAATATGTTATAAAATATTATGTTGCAAGTATATAATAGAGCGAATAAAGAGAGATAAAGAAGAAAAAGTAGATAAACACAAAAAATAATATAGAAAGTCAGAGGAGAAATTTTATTACAAGCATCTCATACTTTTTTATAATGACAAACTAAATTTTTATTTATAAGAAAACAATGATGTAAATATCATTAATGACAATGTATTAAATATATACATTGAATAAGGAGATGAGTATTCATATGTAGAATATAGGTTACAAATGTGTCATAATAGGTATATTAAATATAATGAATATTCATTCATGTATTTCAATAAATTTAAAAATAAAATAAATATCAACAAAAATGAATAATATTTATTTATTTTTCATGACTTAAAATAATTATGGATGTGATATTGCATATTGTATAATAAGAATAATTTTATCACGGAAATTTTTTTATTAAAATAAAAATAATTTAAAATACATGAACTCACATAAATTTGTAATTTTGAATAAATTTAATATTCTCATGTTCTTTTTAATTGATTTAACTTGTAGAAGGCCATATGAAATTTATACATTGTTTCTTTTTTTGTATATGAAAATTCAATTGTTATTATATATATATATATATATATATATATATTCAAGATCTTGGTTATTAAAGAGGTTGTAACTGACAACATGATCTCGACTAAATATATTTTTGTTGATGGGAAAGAATATCTAGGTAGTTTATGTTATATGGAAGAGATTGTACTCAATGCACAAGGGTGATGTTGTGGGGGATATTAGAGAGCTTAATATTTCTATAGTATTACCTTTATAAATTGAAGAAATTACATCTTATGAGTCTTCAACTTGATATCTATTATCATTTGACGAAGTCAAATGTCATCCTATTAAGATATGATATCTGCTAAATTCATATATTAATGTGATAACATAATATTTTAATGTATTATTATTTTTGTCAAATTATTTTTTTATTATTTTATGAAATATTTAAAAAATTTTAAAAAAGTAATTTATCATAAAAAATTATTTCCATGTATATCTTGAATAATTTTCAACAATAATGATTAAGTACCTAAAGTTATTTTTGATCGTATCTCTTTTGATTTCTAATATATCTGAATATATCAAATTGAATGAATTATTATTTAAGTCAGATTGACGTGGAAGATAGAAAATTTTAGTAAGATTTCATAACTGATAAGTTTGTGGTAGAGGTGTCAAACAGACCGTGCCGGGTCGGCCCGTCCCATTTTTTTAGAGCACGACCGTGCTTTCGTGCTCGGCCAGGCATGGTACGGTTACCGTACCATGTCGTGCCTGGCCCGACACGGTTTATAAAAGCTAGGCCGTGCCGTGCCGTGCCGGGCCCGGTCAGGCCTAACCTGGCCGTACGGGCCAAACCAGGCTGTACGGGCCAGGTAAAAATTTCTTTTTTTTTAATTTTATAGTTTTAAATTTTAGTTTAATTATATAAAATATTAAATTATATATAAAATTATAGATAATGTATAATATAATAAATTTATAAAATGAAAATTGTTTACAATTTATTAAATTTACAAAGTTTATATTTTTTTTATAATATAAAATAAAATTAGTTTATAATTTATTAGAATTATATAATAAAGTTATAAATTTTTAAATGAAAAAATAAAACAAAAAAAATAAATAAATCAATAAATTTTGTTAAAAAAATTAAAAAGTAAAAAAACACAATCAAACCAAATGAAAAATGACCAATCAGCCATTAGATACCGAAGGTCCGAACCAAACAAATTAAAGTTTCAACGTAACGTATAAATAAAGTGCACAATCAATAAAAAATAAAACATCAAAATCAAAAAGCAGTAGATCATCATCAATCGTCAATCGGCATATCATGAGCATCATTGGCCGTAACATCAAGATCAATATCATATGGATCATCATCATTAGCAATTAACTCATCCGCTTTCGCAGTGGATGTGGTTGCAGTCCATGTCTCAGTCCCAGCTTCAGCACGATCATGGATACTAAACCTCGAATCTTTCCAATTCTTCAAACAAGTCAAGACCTCAACAATATCTTGACGATCATGGATCCTATCTGAAATCACGTTCACTGCAACAGAAAAAGCTGACTCCGATGCTACGCTCGACGCCGGAGGTGTCAGTAGATCCCGTGCTATCCTAGATAGCACGGGAAAGGTTGACTCATATAATTTCCATTATTGTAATATATCAAGATTCTTAGTATCAAAATGTGATAGGATTGAGGAGTAATTGGTATCTAAGTACCGAGAAAGCTCGCTCCTATGTGATGGTCTACCCCTACGTTTCCTCATCGCTAGCTGAATGGAAAAATCATCATCTCCGAACAAAGTATCCATGTCCGTAATCACAGTCTCACTACTACCACCACCATACCTAGTATCGTAGTATGTGAACAGGTCAGTCAATTTCTCGTGAATGAACTATTCAGGTGGTTCTTCTAGGTTCATGCACGATGAAATGTAAGTCATGATATTTTTTATCCCTTCCACCTTAACCCTATGGTCTATGCATGTAGCGAGGCAATAAAGAGATGAAATGGTAGATCAGCACTTCAAGTACTTGGTTTCCATCTCTGCAACCATATGGCTAAGTGTTGGGTCAGCTCGATACTTCCGAAAAATATTACTAATATTGCATATGCACTGAAGTGCAATGCAAGTCGTGGGCGTATAAACCGATGAACACATATTCATCGTGTCATAAAAAATTTTCAGGAATTTCATAAATGAAATTCTTGCAGCCTAGTCAATGTCATTAATAATAAGTTCGTTACTCTTACTATTGACATAGTCGGATATCACGTGTTCGTATCTAACACATTATTCCAACATCAGGTACGTGTAATTCTAACGATGTCCCACATCTAATTGGAATTTCTTCTTCTTAAGATTCGCAGACAAACAGAGACTACCAAACTCTTATTGTCTGCGAGGAGTGCGAATATATTTTAGTGCATTACGTATATTATTCAACACAGGGGAACACACCTTCATACCCGTTTAAACAATCAAGTTAATCACGTGACACATGCTTCTGACATGAAAAATCTCTCCTAATTGTGCGTTTTTAATATTCCTAACAAACATATTAATCGTTACTCCATTATTAGATACGTTATCGAATATAATACTAAAAATTTTATTTTGAATTTTATATTTTTAAAAGGTTTTCATCATACACTTAAAAATGACCGGGCCATCATGAGGATGAAGAATCTTAGCGAATTCTAAAATTTTTTTATTCATTGTCCAGTTAGAATTTACATAGTGACTGGTGAGACATGCATAAGATGATTCATCGTGACTTGTCCATATATCAGACGTCACGGACACCACTCCATTATATGTCATAAATTTATTAATTATTTTTTGTTTTTCTAACTTATACAAATTTAATATGTAATTCCTAGATGTGAACCTAAGAATCCTATGATAAGTAGGCTGAAAATATGTCTGCATTATGCGTACTACCATTAGATCTTTCGAAAATCCGATTGGAAGATCCATCAATGTGATAAGTCTGGCCATGCTGTCCCTACCCAACTCGCTGGAGTATATGAAAGGAGTAAACTTTGAGACTGAACTTGATCCAGTCTCAAAAAATACAGACCAAGTTAGGTTTGTCTAGGATCTAATGGATTATGTTTTTTGGTGCATAATTCGGCATGCCTCTTAAGGTGCCCAGTTCCAAACAAACTCTTACATGTTAAAAGTTTCATACAATATTTGCACTGTGTCATTTTTTCTTTTTCACCTCTAATATTTTTTTATTTTATTATATTAAAATGAGTCTAAATTAAGAAGTCCTCTTAGTTTTTTGTTTTTTTGAAAGTTTGGGTTGAGGTGACTGGAGAAATCAAAGTTTCAGCAGCTTCAAACATCTGTGTAATATTTTTATTTTCTAAATTTTAATATGTTTCATTAGTATTTATTATTTTTTAGAATTTTTATTAATCAAGACACTTATTTAGAGACTAGATGATAGATTTTAAATTTATCTATTAGAGAGACTAGAGAGAGAGAAATTAAAAAAAACTTAAAATAAAATACCTGGTAAAGCAGTGAGGTCGATTACGTGCACAGTGCACTACAGTCTAGCTCAAAATTTAAAATCCAAGTTGAGATTCCTGAAAAGTCAAGCCAAATGACGAAATCCCGACTTCCCGAGTCCTAAGAGAGAAGAGCAAAATTTTTGAGAGAGAAAATGTGAGATTTGAGAGAAAAAATATTTATGAAAAACATAAATATTATAGAGAGATGGGGTGAAATTTATAGATTAAAGAAAATATATATTTTTTAAAAAAAGTCATTTTTTTTTGATTTTTTTAAATTTTTTAGGGGGCAGAATCATGAGGGCCGTTGGATTCTGCCCCCTAGCCATTGGATACGAGATCCAACTGCTACAATATAAATTTTTATTTATTTATTTATTTTTTGCTCGTTGGGGGCGAATCGGGTCGGGGACCGTGGGTTGGGTATGATTGGACCCGACCCGTGATCTTTTTTGCAGGAATGGGAACATGACTCTTAGGGCTTGCCGTTGGCCCGAGTGACCCCGACCTGACCCGTGGCCACAGAACCATGCCGGGTCAGGCACGGCACGAGGCCCGGTTGGCCTCGGCACTGTACGGGTTGTGCCTTACCTGGGCATGGGATTTTCCCGTGCCGTGCCGGCCCAGGCACGGCCGAACCTTGACGTGCCTCGTGCCGGGCTGGCCAGGTCCGGCCCAGTTGACACATCTAGTTTGAGGTAGAAGTTGTTAATGAATAGATTTTAACTTACGATAGTGTTCCAAAATGAAGATTGTTTTGTAGGGCCAAGAGTTGTTCTTGGATTTCTTCTTACAACTATTAGAGAATAATGCAATTGTTCTTGGGATCAAATACCTATTAACGCTAGGTGATATTTCTTGGAAATTTTCAAAATTAGTTATGAAATTTATTATTAATAGAAAGCATAGCATGTGACCCTCAAGGGAAAATGTGGTTGCAAAATCACATTAATTACCAACCATATAATGGATAAGTTTCTTTAAAAGACATGCCATCGATGTCTAGTATAATTATAAAGTATTAATGGAGTTGTGATATATAAACAAGATGAAAATGTTCAGTCATTGCTTAAAGAATTTAGAGATGTATTTGGTAGAACCACAAGGACAACTTTAACCTCTTCGATCACTTTATCATCAAATTCCTTTGTTGCTTGGGAGTTAATCAATCAATGTTTTGCCTTATCGATACCCATATTGTCTAAAAGATAAAAATAGAGAAGATTGTTAAAGAGATGTTTGAAGCAAGGATCTCAAGGACTAGTGTTAGTTCATGCTCATCTCCTATTTGTATTACTATCACCTTACCTCAAATTAAACAGGGATCTTAAGGAGCTGTTAAATAGTATGTAGAAAGAGGTTTAACTTGTCTTGATTGACAAGGAAAACTTTGAGGAAAAAAAAATTCTTGCCAGACTTAATCAAAGAAAGAAAGCAATGTAAAAAAAATGCTTGTTTGACACAAGTTTACTGAATACCTTTATTGATTAATAATTTGTCTCAAAAATCAATATTAATTATGGTAAATATTTTTTTTTTTAGATAAATCAAGAGCAAAATAAGTTCGTTCAAATAATCTGGAAGTGTTGAGGTTATTTGTTATTCTTTTTAATAATTTTTTTATTTTTATTCTTTTTTTTTTAAAGTTGTATATGAGGTGCTCAAGCTTACAAGGGTATTTCTATAACTTTTATTTCTCTTTTTATGCATATTATATTATATTTATCAAATATAATATGATATGTTTTTATTTTATTTTATTTATCTTTATATAACATGGTATGAGAGCCATAATAATAAAAAATGAACCACCGTCAATATTTTATAGTAGCAAAATTTTAATTATTAGATTTGAGATTTTCTATTATCAACAACATATAGTTTGATTGGTAAATAAGATAATGTTCTTATCATATGGTAATGAGTTTGATCTCGAGGGATATTGGATATGCTCATTTGGGTGTATATAGTTGGATCTATCATGCTGTAGAGAGGGGATCTTACCTATTTTGACCTTATGGTCTTGAGACTTATATATGAGCCGAGAGATAATATAGGCTGAGTTTGAGGGGGAGGAGGCAAGGGGGGTATAAAAAAAGATTTGTGTTTTTTCATTGCGTGGATCACTTCAGTCAATAAGAAAATTTTATGGACAATATCAAGATATCCTTTTCGTTAGAGGTAGCAAATATTATGACTTGGCATGATGACCCACATGGGCCTCAAAAAATTGGGTCGTGCTGGCCTGGCTCCGCCCATTTTCTACCTCCATTTATTTGTCGGTGATATCATTTTTATGATTGATTCTAATCAGGCTATGTCAGGTTGGATTAATCTTTCTTTTTTGGTTTTGGTTGGGGTTGTAGTTTTTGTCTTAAAATGTTTATTGCCACAGAACAACTTATTATATGTAATACTCATAACTAATTTGTAAATTCAGTTTCTTTCACTTTTTTTTTTGAATGAGACACAAAAGATCATGTTGTGGGACGTTAGGACATATTCGATACAATTGCCAGGGTTCGTAGCTATATAAATAACAAGCTCATTTTAAGGTGACAAGATTAATTACCGATCAAACATCTTTATTCTTATATTCAAGAAAGAGTATACTATGCTATGTTCAATGAAAACATCAATCCATGAGCTAATATCTACATCATATTTATTCATTTTTTATTTTTGTTAATAAAAATTAATTATTAAATTTGATAATGTAATTTTTTAATATATTGATGTATCAAAAAATATATATATTTCCTCCTCTCACACCTAATCTATCCCATATTATTTCATGATCTCCATATATGGGTATTGGGACCTCAAGGTTGGAGCAGGTAAAACTTTTATTGCAATAGTATGAGTAGAGTATGTGACTAAGACACAATGGGTCACATATTTGACGTCCTTGGGGATCAAACTCGTGTTCTCGTGATTGAGCGATTTTGTTCTTTTGCTAATTAGACTGCCATCATCCTAGTGGTTTGTGTTTGGTATCCTTAAACACATAATTGACATCTCATCCTAACACTTCCATGTTAGCATTCCATGCCAACAGCTACATGATATTAAAAAAAAAAGTTTTAGTTTTTTTAAAAAGCTTATATATTGTGATATGTTTAAAATTAAGCTAGTGCAGTTTGTTACTCGAAACTAAATGCCGTCAAATAATCATTGACCATCGTGTTTAGTGTGCCCTACAAAATTGTTAGTATATCAAGGCCCATTCCTCAAATTCACATAGTTAGTATTTAATTTAGAGATGGTTTAATTTATACAAGTTTTATTTAGACAGGTTCTATTGTCTATAGTATATATCGTGATATATATGTGTTTAAGGATAGGGAATGATGACATAGTGTGGTTAAGGATAGGGTGGAGGTTGTGTATTGGATTACATCATAATGTCAATATTTTTTTCTTTTTTTGGGATAACCGAACACAATTTTCTCATTTTATTATATCATTTTTCTTTATTCAATTTTTAAAATTATCTGTGTGGATAAATTCTCACTTTCTGTTTTTTTTTCCCCCCTATAACAGAGCTAACAAGGCAGTGAATTATCAGATTGTTTCCTCTAAGGACATTGCTGAGTATATGCTATCAGAATGGGGTTTATCAAACATACTGGTTTCAGGCTTATCTACTTTCTCAGTTGCTCTGCAAAGTTAAATATTTTCTCTTCTTATGTGATTTTTCTTTTTCTTTTTAAAATTTCTATTGTTTAGTGTTCTGAGAAGAAAAGTCAGCAACCACCAGATCTGACACTTGTTTTTATTGGTGGAGAGGTAAGAAATTTATGAATCCTTTGAGGATTAGTATAACATTCATAACAAAATTTTCATGCTTCTTTGGAAGGAGGGTGGGGATGGTACAGATTTTCTTAAAACCTAATCAATTCTCTCAAATGATGGAGATTGGTTTATTGTTCTACTTGTTTTATGTTTCTTGTCTTGGTGTAATGACAAGTGTCTTCTTCAAATAGTGATGGGTCTCAAGCTTGAGACTCATCAAATATAGTCTCCATGTTTTTTAGAGGTGAGATTGTTAAGATATTAACTTATTCGAGACTCCTAGCTAAGTGAGAATCTTTTGCTTTGAGTATGAGTTTTTTATGGACACTGGAGTTTTTTTTATCATTATATGATGTTATATTTATAACAGCACTATGTCAAATATGTATTATTAAGATGAATGTGTTGTAAAATTGTCAAGAGTAAAATTAGAAATCAGAATATTATAAAATATCTATGTTTCTACTTATCGATAATAAAATTTGATAGAATCTTCATGCATTGTTCAAATATATAAAGAAGAAATATTTAGTATACAAGACTCTTATTTTAGTGTGACTTCAATAAAAAGTTAATATTCTGATAGTTTTATTCATGTAAATTGAAGAGTCCGTGTCTGATGAGTCTCGAATTCGAGACCTATCATTATTAGATGAAAATACTTGTCATCATGCTAAAGTATGACTTTCAATAAATATATACAACACAAGGATTTCTCAGACGAGTAGTCACCTCAATATTATTTTAACCCATATATATTTAATTTTTATAATTTTTTATGAGATTTACTATGTTGGTATTTATATAATCGTATAATATATGTAAAAATAATATTATTTAAAAAATAAAAATTCATATGCCATACTTTAATTATATTGAGAATGTGATTTGATGTTTCATGGCTTTATGTTTGTGTATGCGTGTTCCTATTATATGTGTGTGTCTGTGTGTGAGAGTGTGTGTGTGTGTGTGTGTAATACATACAAAATTTATTTATGTTGTTCATATCCTGGGTTGCTAATAATGTGTTTTTGTTCTGTATAGCTGCTTTCCTTGGATGCTTCTTCAAATAGAAAAGCTAATCCAGAGCTTGTAAAGCTGCTCCAGGTAAAAATGAAGGCATTACCCCTAGTGGCTAGTTCACGTTTCTTGAGGTGAATGAGCAAACGACAACTCATAGAAGCTCAATAATATCCCCCCTCTATTAATGTTGGATTAATTTATCTCTGATGTTAATATATGCTTTGAACAGGAGTCTTTTGCAAGATCTAATTTTTCCTTAGCATTCCCATATGTTTCTGCATCGGAGGGTACCATACAAAATTTGTTGGTAACTGGGTTAGCAGAGTCGTGCATTGAAGAATTTAGAGGCACTAATATTGCCTTTTCTGAGTCATGTGATGTGAATGTTTATAATTTTCACAAACTTTCAGGCCTGCGCGAAATCCAAGTAATCCATTCTGATTTGTTGGTTTTTTTTTTTTTTTAATTAATTTTTTTATCCTCCTGCTTTCCTCCATCCTCCATCCTAAATCCAACCCATGCTACCCTTGCCCCTAGGGGTGTCAACTGGGCTGGGTGATCTAAACACGGCACGGGGCACAACATGATTCAATCGTGCCTGACACGACATGGCCTGGTTCAGAGCCATGCCTGGATGCCGGACCACTGTTTGGGCTGTGTTGGGCCAGAGTTCCTGACATGGGATGCACGACTGGCCAAACAGGTTATCCTGGACCTGACTCGGGCTAACTTGGATCAAACTCGTGTCATTAGAATTAGGAAGTTTGCCCATGTACTAATCGAACTACCATGTTATTAGTTCATTCAAATTTATTGGTTAAGTATGAAAATTTCAATCTTCTATCATGTCATCATCTCTCTCTCCCTCTCTCTCTCTATGGTCTCTTTGCAGGAACATATGATGTCGAGGTTCAAGAAGAAGCAACACGGGCAAGTAGACTTGGTTGTCTTCTGCTATAGCAATTCTTATCTTTTTAAAGGGATTGATGAACCACAAAGTGAGAGTACGTTAACTTTTTCATAACATGAATCTATTTTGATGAAATTTGCCGGTCCATCTATGGGTAACTTTTAGTTTTATTGTTTAACACTGGATTCTATAATCGCCATCTTAAGTTCTATTTTGGTGTTGTTTTTATTTTTTAGAAAATACAAAATGTTTAGAAATGACCTTTATATATATATATATATATATATATATTAGATATTATTATAATCTATCATATGAATCTTAGTTTTTAATTAATATGATTTTTTTATTGATTAGTATAAATATAATTTTAGTTCTTAATAATCTTAATTATTTTTTACATATTTTATTAATTTAAAATAGTAAGAGATCTTGCCTCGGTATGATGATAATTATTTTCGTCCAAGTATAATAGGTCTTGAATTTGAGATTTATTAGATGGTCTCTTTAATTTTTGCGTATAAGATTATCGAGATATTAATCTCTCTCATGCCTCGTGCTAAGCGAGAGTATTATGTTTTGGGTATGACCTTGTTTGTATCTTTGCTTGCCTCATGTCGGGTTTTATTAATTATGCAGGTAGTGTTTTATCCGAGCTCATTGGTTCAATGGAGAAGTTGAACGCAAATTACACAGTTCTCTACCTTTTAGATCCGCCAAGAACAATTCACTATTCTACTCATCAACGGCTAGAACGATTTCTCGTTGAAGAAATTACTGGCAACTCTTCTAATTTCACTGCTTGTGGTGACATCTGCATGTTCAAGTCGTCCTTGGTAGAAGGATTATTAGTCGTAAGTATCACTTTTAAGTTGATTAAATTGAACATTTTTTTTTTGTTTTTCTACAGTGTCTTCATTTATGATTTTGTAATTTTAATTTTATTTTATAGCTATCATTAAATCTTATTCTTCATATCATAAAAATTAATTATATAAATTTTCTTTCTCCATTGAAGTTATAGTCTTACTATATATTCTTATTTAAATTGTAATTTGGGTTGGGCCATTTCTTGTGACTCGTCATTTGGGCTAGCCATAGCTTAATTCGGCTTAGTTTGTTTGAGTCATTGGGCTGGGAGTGGCACTATTTTTTAAGCCGGGCTGTCTATCACTGTGGCTAGGCTTAGTCCCAATTTTAGGGATGTGGGTGAGATTGGGTTGCTTTGCCTGATCTAATTGTGCTAGGCTGGGCCCAGCAGCCTGATTTTTTAAATTTTTTAGCCTTTGTTGACTTGTTAATGTAAATATTTTTTTGATGAGTTGCAGCCTCATTTAATTATGTGGTCTCGGAGAGATTAATATATGTTATATCTGATGAGACGTGAACCCGAGATCGATCGTCTTTGGACGAAGACATTTAATTACTATTATAAGTGATTGTCTATTTAATTACTATTCTGTTCAAATAATTTTAATTTCAGAGTTTTTATGAGTATAATATCTTTTTTTTTAATTGAAATTCTGTATAATTAATTAAATTGGTATGAACATATATATTTTTTCTTTTTATTGCTTCCTATTTTTATATATTTTATGTTAGTCATAGTTATGAAATAAGACTCATAACCTTGTGATGGCTTTTCAGGGGTTTATTTTGATTGTGATCTTGCTGTCCGGCCTGTGCTGCATGATGGGCATTGAGTCTCCCTCAAGATTCGAGTCCCCACCAGATTCTTAGTTAGGTTAGGTAATACCTTCCCATTCCATGATCCACTCATCCTTCTCACACATGCACACAATCATGCACAAGCCTACACACACACCACACCCACACCCACACATGCGTGCAAATGTGTGCTGGAACACATTGTGGCTCCACTCCACTTTTAAAAGTTTGAAATAACTAAACATATTTCACATACTTGCACATCTTGTATGTTTTCTTAAACACACACATATATATTTATAGATACATGTATATATTGACACACACACACACACATGTATGTATAAGGTAGGTTTTCTAAAATGTATGGGAAATACACAAGAAAATTTGTGGGACGTGTGCACTCGTGTGTGGGAAAGAGAAGAATTAAAATATGGGAAATATGAGTGTTAATTTATATAGGCATGTACACATAAATATGTAGGAAATCAAATTACATGTGGGAAACATAAAAGAAACTTTGAACGTGGGAAATACATGTATTTCCTACAAATTTGTGAGAAATTGTGTGCTCGTGTGGGAAATATATGCATATGCATATATGTATATATGTAGTTATTTGGGATTGATTGTATGAAATAATGTTTTTTTAATTATTCATGCTAAAAATAATGTTAAATTTATAACTTTATAGTTAAATTATTATTTATTAATTTTACCACATTCTTGTAGTTTTTGTGGGAAATATAAATTGAGTTTATTTGCCTTGCTTGATTTGATTTTTTGCAGGTGATGTTTGGCGTGAGATCACGAAACATTTTTTTTTTGTTGTGGCCTTGTGGGAAAAATATTTGTTTTGTATTTGCTTCTGGATTTTTTTTTCCCTTATGAATTAACAGCCGTCCTTCCTCCAGTGAGTAAATTTTTTGGGAAATGTAATTATATTTTAAAATGTACTTCACAAAAATGCTCTGTAATTTTTTTAAATTATGATTTCGTTTAATATTAAGGCATGTATTGGTTTAGCTAATTTAAAAAGCCTTGTTTGAAAGAAGATAAATATTATTTTTATATCCGTGTGAGATTTAATATATGTAACGTATTGGCATCATTTGCTTTGTTATTAATTTAAAATTGCTTGTGACATTAGTTATTTGTTTTTTATTTAAATTTGAGAAAGAAATTTTTTGTTGTTTCTCAAAATTGTCTATTTTTTGAAAAAAAAATACTTTTTTCATTAGTTACTTTTGAAAGAAAATAAAAGAAAGGCTTAATTATGTTTTGGGGTCAAATCTAAAAATATTTATGATTTTATCCATGTGAAATATAATTAAATGTGATGTATCCATTGGCTTTGTTATTAATGTAAAATGGCTTATGAGATAAATTAATTATTTGTTTATTTCTTTTATTTTTATTTTTATTTTTGAGAAACTATTTGCTAAATTCAATTAAAATGTTTAATTCTTAGAGAAAATTTTAAGGGAATAATGTTTTAGGGTACTTTCCTAGAAATTTTTAAAAATTCAAAACTAGACTTTAAATATCGTAAAAAAAGTTACAACATTATCAATAAATTAAAAATAAGGTTATTCTAATTCGTAAGTTTTAAACTACCCTCATCCCTTCGCCTCTCTCCACAAGCTTCATAGTGGAGCTTCACGAGCTCCAGTGAGCTTCACATCAAGCTTGCAGGAGCGTCGAGCTCCACGATGGAGCTCTAGTGAGCTCCATCGTGGAGCGAACTCTACAATAGAGCTCATGGAGAGAGGCAGATGGATAGGGGTGGGGGGAGAGGGCCGAGGGTAGACGAGCAAGGGATAAGGGCAGGGGTGAGGGTAGTTTAAGACTTACGAATTCGAGTGTCCATATTTTTAATTTATTTATAGTTTTGTGAATTTTTTTTAAATATTTAAAGTTTAGTTTCTCATTATTAAAAATTTATGGGAGAGCACCACAAAACATAGAAGAATTATGTTTTGGGGTGTTTCCCCAAAAATTTTTTAGATTTAGAAATTAAAATTTTGATATTTTTAAAAAATTCACAAAACTAAAAATAGATAAAAAATAAGTACACTCAAATTCATAAGTCCTAAACTATCCTCGCCCACGTCCTCGCCCCTCGCCCCTCATCCATCTCCCCTAACCCGTCAGCTCTCACCTCTCGCCCCTCTCTCCCCACCCCTCTCCCCCCGCCGTCTCCACGAGCTCCTTCATGGAGTCATCATCAAACTCTTAATCGAGCTCTTGGAGCTTGACCGAGAGCTCCATTGAGCTTGTCGTCGAGCTCCAGGAGCTCTATACCGACCTCTTGGAGCTCGGCCAAGAGCACCATCGAACTCATCGTCGAGTTCATGGAGCTCGACTTCGCTCTCTATCGAGCTTCTAGAGGTCAAAGGAACTCAACGCCAAGCTCTTGGAGCTCGACTTAGAGCTCCAATGAGCTTGTCGTCGAGTACATGGGGCTTGATGTCGCTCTCTGTTGAGCTCCTAGAGCTCAAAGGAACTCGACGGCGAGCTCCTGGAACTCAAAGGAGCTCGACTGAGAACAACGCTGAGCTCCTGGAGCTTGACGACGAGCTCAATGGAGCTCTAGGAACTCGGCGTCGAGCTCCAAGAAGCTCGACCGAGAGCAACATTGAGCTTCAGGAGCAAGACCGAGAGCAACGTCGAGCTCCAAGAGCTCGACCGAGATCAACGTCGAGCTCGATGAGCTCCTTTGAGTTCAATGAGCTCGACAACGACTACACGAAGGAGCTCATGGAGACATGCGGGGGGAGAGGGGGCGAGAGGTGAGGGCAGACGGACTAGAGAAGATGGGCGAGGGCGAGGGTGAAGGGCAAGGGCGAGGGCGTGTGGCATGGGCGAAGGGCGAGGGTGAAGGGCAAGGACGAGGGCGTGTGGCATGGGCGAGGGCGAGGGTGAAGGGCAAGGACGAGGGCGTGTGGCATGGGCGAGGAGAGGGCAACGGGCGAGGGCATGGGCGACGGGGTGAGTGAGGGTAGTTTAGGACTTACGAATTTGGTGTACTTATTTTTAATTTATTTTTAGTTTTGTGAATTTTTTAAAAATATCAAAATTTTAGTTTCTAAATATTAAAAATTTTTAGTTAAACACCCAATACATAATTCTCCCCCGGGCACAATTCACCAAAGAATTAGATTGACCTGGTATTTTGGATTTTAATCAAGTAATAATATCTAGTGTATTTACCGAGAGTTTTTGATGATCATTAATTTATCTTGTGTAAAAGGTAAAGTCGTGAGAGCCGGTCAACGGCCGATTGATTTGGAGAAATTGATGATCGTTCATCGTTGTCGTTGTTGCTCTGCCACAAAAGTGGAAACTTGATCTTGCCCTGTCCGTCGCCGATGACAGAAATCTGGTCCGTAGACTCGACGGAGCCACCCGCTGGGATCGACTGGGTGGAACTGACAAAGGAGCTTGATCACAACGAGATCGCTAGGATTTTTTCTGATGGGTTTTGCGCACAATGTCATGTTCTTCTTAAGCAGCGGATCGAACGAATAATCGATGGTGAATTGTCTTTCATTGAATGTTGTTTACGATGCTCCGTGATCTGTTTGCTTTTTGGGATTTGAAGTGTCGATGTTAGATTTTTTGTTTTAGGGATTGTAAACAGTCCAGGTGACTTTTATTCAGTTGAATCGAATTATTCGAATCGTGTTTAAATTCGCAAACGAGCTTGTTCTTTTGGGATCGGCCAGACTGCGTGAAGCAGAAGCTAAAACTGCTTTTCTTTTTTTTCAGGAAACCTAATATAGATTTAGGGTTTTAACAGCTTTTGTTTTATGATCAATAATATTGTGTTTCAGGAAACCTATTTTTGATAATTTTTCCTGTGTTAAAGATCAACTTGGTGGGTAAAGACAATCTGTCATCACACACACACACACTCGTATTTGTGTGTGTATGACCAAGCCTATTGCATGCTCATAGTTTTCATGATATATATAAACATGGTGGATTTAAGCCACTGAGTTATTAGATTCAAGAGTAAACTTATCAATATTTGGGTTTGTTCTACATTGCAATGTGTTTATATGCAGAAACTACATTGTGAGAATTTTATGATATTGACGGAAGCTTGTTGTTTAATTTTTTTTTTTTTTTGCATTTTATCAGAGAAAAGTGGGGTCAAAATCTTATCAGATAATGTTTCTGAGGAGAAATCAGAATCAGAATCTTCTATGGTTGTTAATGATTTGGATACAACAACTAATAATCATCAGATAGATGCTAACAGATTGTCAGCTATCAACAATGATTTGGATGCTAAATCGCAAGATATTTGCCTTTCAGATGATGTTTATGGGGAGGTGCTAACAGAAATTGATTTTCCAAATGGATCAAATTTGTTCACAATGAAGAACATCGGTTCAGATTCATCAGCCACTAACAATTTCCACCAAAACAATATTAATGGTTGCCAGTCAAGCATATCTTCATGTGACTCTGATTTGGAGTCCTCCAATGGGAAACTTCTACAAAATCGGGCTTCCCCAAGAATTGTGTCTCCTGAATCATCATCGCACACCCCGGAGTTGGTTTCATCAAAACATCAGACAGACCCTCCATCAGTAAACAGTAAAAAAAACTTGTTTGGCAATGGTGATGTATCACCTGCAGTTGATGCTTGTTTATCAGAGGAGCAGAAGGGGGAGCAGGCTGGATTTTTTGCAGTTGGAAGAAAAAAGGATTTTATTCATATTGAATTGATCGATGGTAAGGCGACAAATATTCTCCAAGGCCTTGAGCTGCACACTGAGGTTTTTACCTCTGAGGAGCAGAAGAAGATTGTTGATTATGTCTATCATCTGCAAAAAAAGGGACAGATGGGTCATCTAAGAGGTTTGTATATCTTCCTGTAGATAGACACACTCTTGCCACATTTGTTTTTGTATATGTGCATGCATATGTGCATTCAAGTAAATATACATGGAGATACGCATATAAATATGTGTTGTAATCACATGTAAATACAAATGGACCATGTATGTAAAGGCACACCTGCATTGCATTTACTTATGTGCCCATCTATGTATGTGTAGATGGTCACATGTAAATACAAAATTGCATTTACACAAATTTCTGTCGATATGTGTATACACTCACCTAAATGCATACGTGAGTTTTTTAAGTGTATGTGTATGTGTGGGTTTTTGTAAAAATGTATATAGGTGCATAGGTGGGGGTATCTAAAGTCTGAGTATGCATGTGTGCTTGTTGTTTCGTAGTATAAGTGAGTATAAATGAATATGAATGCACGCATATACACTTATATGTGTGCACGCAACGCGTGTGCATGCCCGTGATAAGTGTGTGTGTTTGTAAATCCATGTAAGTATATGTATGTCTATGCGGCTTGTGTATTGTGCATGATTGCTTCATCAATGTGGGTATTTGAGTGCTCTTGTATTTATATATTTTCTTTATTTTATTTGCTGCAGAACGGACATATACTGAACCAAAAAAATGGATACGCGGAAAAGGTCGTATCACAATACAGTTTGGCTGCTGCTACAATTATGTGGTGGTAATATTTACATTCCCAAGTCTCCATTGAGTTACGATCAGCCCCAAGTTCCAAAATCAATTTTCTTGTGAGCCACACATGGTTGAAAATATTAATAAATTTGAAGATATTAGTATTTTAATTTTATGGTAAATTTTGGTTGATATATTAAAGATATTAATAGATATGCCCAATAATTTGTGTATTTATTCAAAACTTCTTAGATTAAGTCACATTGCAATGTATACCAGAGGTGGAAAAAATGGTCTCGTCCCAATAGAGAATGCTTCTCTTGATCAATATAGACTTGGTCAAATTAGAGGACCAGGTATTGAGACCTACAATATATTACTTGGGAAATATTTGTGTTGCCTGTATATATTAGATATCTTATCTTGGTGTGATTGTAATTATCCCGATCCAATGATTGTAGGTTTTAGATTTGAGACTCATCAGATACAATCTCTTTGATTTTTTGAGAGGTTAGACTTTTGAGATATTAACTATTCATAGACCCCGTGCTGAAGTGGGAGTCTTGTGTACTGAGTACGATGACCTCTAGATCAGAGGACCAAGTGGGCTAGGGTTAGTGTTACGAACCTGAATGAATAGATAATACGAACCCCTTTTTAAATTTGAACCCGTATAACACTAACATACAAACCCTATAGCAATTTGGATTCAAACACTAGTATCAACTCTAGATAAGATTATGAACTATCAATTAGGATTAGAACTTAAAGGAAATTAAGCTTTTAAACCCTAACCCTAGCACGCCACAAAGATGGATCAAATCTTTGATAAGTGTTTAATGCATTCGACAAGAATACAAGAATTCAAGCCAAATTTCAAGAACAATCAAAACATATCATAAAAATCCAAAGTGCCTCAATAATGCGGCTAGGTTTTGTTTTAATAGACTAAACCAAAACCCTAGAAGTTAACTTAAGCATAAATAGACTAAAGTATCCTTTTTAATTAAATCTAAATATTTTGGCCTAGCTTCAAAAGGCCTATGTAATTCGGCCTAGCTTGATTCTTCATGAAATTGGACCTTAGTTAGAGTGAATAAAGTCCAATCTTGATGCTCTCCATTTGTTGCGGACCTTGGACTCTCAAATGAGCTCTCTTTGTTAGCCCATCCTTGGAAGAAGCCACTTAAGGCTTGTTGTAACTTCTTGGATCTAGACCTTGTTATTGGACCTTGTGGCAAGTCCAACCCATCATTGATAAACCTAGCTCCCCTTGCTTGTTGGTCTTCTTCATCAAGCCAATTATCTTCATGCTTTGAGGCTAGCCCAACTGTAACAGTTAGGTATGCTTTGCAGGGATGTGGGGCTTGGGTTGTGTTTGGTTTTGGATTTGTTAGGCGTGAATACATGTGCAACATTATTGTGATTTTCAGGATAAAAATGGAGTCCCTCCAGGTATAAATAGAAATGAAGAAGTTGATTCTCTGCCTGTTATGTTCAAGCAAATGATCAGGAGGATGGTCGAGTGGCACGTGTTGCCATCGGGGTGCATTCCTGATAGCTGCATTGTGAACATATATGAAGAAGGGGATTGCATTCCGCCTCACATTGATCATCACGACTTCCTCAGACCCTTTTGCACCGTCTCCTTCTTGAGCCAGTGCAACATACTTTTCGGTTCAAATTTGACCGTTCTAAGTGCCGGAGAGTTCTCTGCCCCAGTTTCCATCCCTTTGCCTATTGGGTATGTTCTCTTCTCTCTTCTCTCGTTTCTCTCTCCCTCTCTCTCTTTTTTTTTTTTGATGATCATGAGTATCCTCATTAGTCTGAGCTAGCTGTTGCGCACCTCACCTAATCACATGATGATTGTGGGGCAGTGGGGGTACCCCTTCTTTCATTTCTTCATCTTTATCTTAGAGGGTGTCTTTTTTTTTTTTTTTTAATTTTCTTTGAAAATACTAACTTTTTTTATTTGAAAATATCTTTCTATTATTTTTTGTGATTTTCCATTCTCATAGAAAATGTGTGTGTGTGTGTGTGTGTGTGTGTGTGTTTTAAGTTTTCTAGAATTATTGCTGGTTGAATAAAATTGTTTTTTTTTTTCAAATTTGATATTTGATTTAGTATTTTTAAAAATAATTGTTTTTAACAAGGAAGGAATATAGCATATGATAAATTATATCAATTATCGAACTTTTCTTTTTTTTTTTTTTTTGAAAGATTGTTGAGTTTTTTTTTTTTGTTTCGTATTGGTATTGCAAATTTTTTGTGATTTAAATCAATGAAAAAAATTCGTGTCCATGTTTTTTTCATAGATCTGTGTTTTTTTTGTCAAAAAAAGTTCTTAATTATATTGTTTCCTGTGAGACAGATCTGTTCTTGTTCTGAATGGTAATGGAGCTGACGTGGCAAAGCATTGTGTTCCTGGTGTCCCAACAAAAAGGCAGGATTCTGTGTTACACACACACACACACACATAGTATACACAAATTATCTTGATCTTAAAATTGTATATTAATTAATTATTAGTAATTATGTAAAATATTATTTTGAAATATTTGTAATGCTGCGGTTGGCTTGGAATTTTATGGAATTCTTTTTATTGGGCGCAGGATTTCTATAACTTTCAGGAAAATGGATGATACCAAACTGCCTTTCGGGTTCTTGGCCGACCCTGGGCTTCTGGGAATCAAGCCTCTTTCGTCTTCTCATGTTGTGGGTTTGTCGGGCGAACAAACACCGAACCTAAAGCCTCGTTCCTCTGGGTCTAAGTCCAATCCGTGGGCTCCTGTGGAGAAGAATCACAAGAAATCTGAATCAGAAAATAGACAATCTTCATCCTTTCCTGCCCCTTTCGTCTATGATTCAGAAACTGATTTTCCTTCTCTTAGCAGCTCTGTTCCTTCAACCAAATGTAGTGATGGAAGATTTGTTGGGTTGAAATGTGGCAAAAAATCTGTTAAATTGAATTTATTTAGAACCAACTGAACCAACCAAATCAGCCTATTTCTTGGAATTTAATTAGGGTGGCCGCCAACCATTTAGCTTGGTTTGGTTTGGTCTGCAGTGGTTTGGTTTAGTCTGCGGTGGTTTGGCTGAGCTGCTTGTAATTACCCTTTTTTTTTTTGTTTTTTTCAATTGGATTTATTATTAAATGTGGCATTAAACACAAGTGTGATTGTGTGTGTTTTTTAATTGCTTTTGACTAATATTTCTCTCATTTTTCCTAGCTACTATTTTAATTCAACTACCCAATTAATTGTAAGCTTTTGTGATTTCTAAAAAAGATCTCAAATCCTAAGATTTATTTATATATTTACTCAATATTTGAAGAATTATTTCAAGGTGAATTACAATTAGGGTTAAAAGCTACGACTGATGTGGAATCAAGGAGAATTTCATAATTTTTTTGTATCAACAAACATCCAAATTTTTGAGTTTAATCACTTGACTATCTCACCTCTTCCTATAAATTGGGATAGTTTAAACTAGCTCTCTCGCTCTCTCTCTTTCTCTCTCTCTAATTATGTTTTTGTCTCTCTATCTATTTATATGTGTTTTGTCTCTCTATCTATTTGTGTTTTGTCTCTCCCTCTCTCTATGCCTCTATTTTTGTGTTTTTGTTGCTCTCTCTCTCTCTTTGCTTGTCTCTATTTATCTTTGTCTCCCTCTCTTTCTCTAATGATATAGAGAGAGAGAGAGAGAGAGGGAGAGACAAAGAGAGAGAGAGAATTTATCTATTTCTTTCTCTCTCTCTATTTTTTGTTTCTATCTTTATCTTTGTCTATCTCTCTGCCTATCTATCTATATGTATCTCTTTATCTATCTAACTATCTTTATGTATATCTATTTATCTATCTATCTTTATGTATGGCTATCTATCGGTCTGCATATCTTTATGTATCTTTTTCTTTCTTTATCTTTATGTATCTCTTTCCATCTCTCTCTCTCTCTCTCTGTGTGTGTCTATGTATCTTTATCTCTCTTTGTTTCTATCTCTATCTCTTTATGCATCTCTCTCTCTAGCTATATATATATATATATATATATCTTTCTTTCTTTCTTTGTCTCTCACTCTCTCTCTCTATGCCACAAACACACTCTCTCTCTTTCTATATGCCACACTCTCTCTCAATCTCTATGCCACACACACTCTATCAATCTCTGTCACACACATACACGTACTCTCTCTATGTCACACACACACACACTATCTCTCTCTCTCTCTCTCTCTCTCTCTTTCTATGTCTTTCTATCTCCCATCACTATCTCTGTCTTTCTATGTATCTCTCTCTCCATCTCTATCTCTATGTCTTTCTCTCCCTATCTCTAACTTTGTCTCTCTCTCCCTCTATATCTTTGTGCATGTCTTTTTTTCTCTCTCTCTATACCTTTGTGTCTATGTCTTTCTCTTTCCTCCATCTCTTTGTCAATTATAATAGTCTAAGGAATCATAGCAAACATGACTAGTCAACTTGATTTAAGTTTGTTTGGCATATATTGTTGAGGTATAAGTCACCCAATGGCAAGCTCTTGAAGTGAAGGAAAGTTTGATCACTACTAATCTGAGTCCTTAAAACTATGTGCTTCACTTTGAGTATGTCAAGGTAAAACATATAATCAAACATCTTTGTATTTTTGAAAATTTATACTATATTAGTAAGAATGTTATATGATAGTCTCGTAAAAATAGAAGCTTTTAAATCAAAAACTTACTTTTATGTGGTGCAAAAAACATGTACATTGGAAATAATCGCTTAATTATTTACCACAAGAAAGCCACGTTATAATTAACCAAAAGAAAAGCAGTCAAATAAAAATTACTAAAAACACTCAATAAGTTTCTAAAATATAGAGAAAATTCAAACTACAAAAAAAAAATGAGAGCCAACTTGACATAACCCAAACTAAACAATTTGGATCCACAAACAAATACTATCAATAATAGGTTGATTTATGATAGTAATGATGGCTAATATCAATAATTAGGGAAATGAAAGTGTGCCAAAATTATCGTGATCTAATGTCGTATTAAAATGCTAGATATTAATGTCAAACAAACAAATGTTAATAAGAAATCAAATATTCATTTTAATCCTCTCATATGTGCCAGCATTCCATTATAAAGTTGAATAAAAATATAATAAAGAAAAAATCAAATACCTCAAAATGGCTAAATTTAATAATTATTCAATATTATTTGATGAATTACATTATGACTTTTTTTCATCATGTTTTTTTTTTTGTTATTCATTTTTTATTTATTAATCAATGTTTGATGATAATTGTTATAAGAGAAATCATTGATTTTGTTTTTATGACTATAGAAATATTCAATGACAATTTCATGAAAACCAAATAAATACTTTTTAAAGAAGGATATGTGTGTGTTTGTGTGTAAATGAGCTGAATTTGTAAAAATGAATATCTTTTATTCTATGCTATATATGATTATCCTTTAATTATAGAGCTTGTTGAATATAAGTTTGTTTTTCATAATATAAATAGAATTGAACAAATTTATTAGTAATATTGTAATCCTAGATTTCAGTAGATCTATCTTGATTATGGTAATTTCAGAATTTCTAACTTTTAATATTAGTATGCTTGAGCATATCAAATGGGACCTATATGATATAATTATTTTATACCAATTACCAACTTATAAAATAAAATATACAATTGTTATTATAAAAACTACTACTCTTATTCATGAAGTAATTAATATTTGCATGCTCTTGTAATTATTATTTTAACTTTACATGTGGATATTGATATGATAATTTAAATAAGTAAAAAATATAAAGGAAATAATATAAGATTGATTAAATTAGATTATTAGTGATTTGATTTAATCAATAAGTATCTGTAATCTTATCATGAGAAATTTAATTAGTGTTAAGTAATATAAGATATGAATTATTTTTAAATAAGTAAAAGAATGCAATTATAATTTTATAGTGGTATGAATTGTAATTAATATAAATAATTGTGTAAAATAATTTATATTTGAAGGACAATATCTTATCTAGGTCAAGGTCTCTTCCATAATCTTATCCGAATGTCATAAAAGAAATCTTAAAGATTTTATTTATTTATTTAGAATATATGTTCATATATAATCAAAATAATTAGTTTCATGACAATCAAATAATTTGATTCAACCAAATTAATTGATTCTTATTAAATTAATCTTGATTATATATATATATATATTATAAATATTCTAAATCTTTAATGAGATATTTAAAATTATAAACTGAAACACATAAATTTAATTATGTATTAGAAGTTTGGTTAGTATTTTAGGTATACATTATTTATGACTTGGGAATGCTGCACCAACGCAGCATTGTCTTCTTCATGAATCAATGTTGGAAGAGGAAAAATGGGAGATGATACAATCGTTAGTATATTTGCATCAAGGTAATTATGATTTGAAAATTTTAAACAGCACAAATAATATTATCCTATGCACATTCTCACAATATATTGAGTTTTGATTTAAACAAACTCCAATAGTGTGTGTATCAAAAATTTAATTCAATTAAATACTATTTCAATTTGATAGCTATTACAAATACATTATTATATAATATGGTTGTCCAATTGATAAATGAAAGATTACACAACAATGGAGGACATGAGTTCGATCCCCAATTAATAAATGAGGATATGACGATATGTGTCCCAGGATATATTTATCAACCATTTTATTTATATTGCTGGGAAGAAGATAGTACCTACTGCGACCATATGATCGTAAGGGCTATATATGAGAGTCAAAGAATAATAAGAGATATGTTGCAAGAGGGAGGAAGGAGAAAAAAAACTGTTACAAATACATCAAATTTGGAATGGTAGATGTTAAAAAATTATAAGATTGACATTACATTCAATTTACTTTTATATATACTTTCTAAATAGTTAATAATATAACACAAAATCCAAAGGTGATACATAATAATTTTTTTTTTGATAATATACAATTTTTACTTTATTATGAAATAGAAGGATAAGAGAGCGAGAGATATAGGAGAAATAGGGGAGAGATTTCTTATCCTTCAAGTATATCCTAACTTATACAAAGGCTCCTTATTTATAGAGTTTAATACATGAATACATTAATGTATATATAAATGCGTCAATGAATATATACATCAATAAACAAATAAATTTACCAATAAATACATATTAGTCGATTCCAATTAATATACATTAATCTATGCATAATAAGAGTCACAAGAATATCAATAGTCAATAGAATAATGAAGAGTTTATGAATATCCATAATATTGTTCATAATATACTTTAAATTTTTAGGAATCGATGATGTTGTACTACATTAAGTGTTAAGATGTGACTATTTGTTTAAAAAAATATGCTGAAATTACTTAAAAAAAATAGAGTACATAGATATTACAAATGTCCAACTTGAGAAAGAATATATATATATATATATATATGATATTATCTTGAATATAATCTTGTATGAAATAACAAACAATTTGGTTACAAGTAGGCATGTAAACTATAACTATAGAACCATATTAGATATTATATTGTATGAAATAACAAATAATCTCAATATACTTAACTTGCTTGCAAAACACTAGTTGATATTAATGTGTCAATTTGCTTGGCTATCATAATAAAATATCATAAACTTTGAGACTAATAAATCCAATTCTTCTAAAAAAAGGATGATTTACTGAAATTCATTAGTAATTGATTATAATTTTGTACTTTGCCTCTATAGTTAATTTGAAAAATAATAGTCCATTGCTTATTTTTTTTAAGAGATGAGATTTTTTTTAGAAAAAATATAAAATTTGATGACAAATCTCCTTTTTATGATCACAAAAACCCAACAAAATATTGAGTAAAACTATACTCGATTATGTTTATGGTCTCTAAAAGAAATGTTACATCCTATTAACTAGATCACTCTTTGTATATTTAGGAATTTTTAGAACTATATTCATGTAAATATACCTAGCATGGTTTATGAAATGATAAATTATATATAATTTAGTAACTATTAGATAATTAAGTTAATATATGAAAGAACCAATTAAGATATTGGTATTTTTGTGAACAAGTTTACATTAGAATCAAGTAATGGCTCAAATTGTATACACCCCATAATACTAAGTTTTGGTAAAATATTTAAAACATATAATTTATATGTCACGAACATGCAATCTCAATGCTTAGAAATTGCTTGAGATACCTCAAACATAGTTGCGAATAACTTCAGTTGAGATATGTTCGACTAATAATGATCGATAATAAAAATATCATTAGCATATACTAATAATATTATCACATATTTTTAAATGATTTATATCATAAAAATAAAAATAATACATAATAAAATTCATAAGATCAAAAATAATACATATGTAATAGAAAAAACTAAATAATATCACAAGATATTGCTTTAGGTTACAAAGAGTTCCATGATCTTGGGTTTCGAAACCATACATATAATCATTGAATAATAAAATTTATTGGCTAATGCATAAATATATATATTTTTAAGATTACTCAATATGCACTTAAGTTAGCATGAAAGCATGAACACCAACAATTAAAAAAATAGGGAGAATTATATTTTGGGGTGTTTCCCCAGAAATTTTTAAGATCTTGAAACTGAAATTTTGATATTTTTAAAAAAGTCACAAAATTAAAAATAAATTAAAAATAAGTGCACCCAAATTCGTAAGTCCTAAACTATCCTCACCCATGTCCTCGCCCATGCCCTCGCCCCTCGCCCACGCCCTAGCCCCTCGTCCTCGCCTGCCTCTGCTAGCCCATCTGCCCTCACCTCTCGCCCCTCTTTCCCCACCCCTCTCTCCCTGCCCATCTCTACGAGCTCCTTTGTGGAGTCGTCGTCGAGCTCCAGGAGCTCGACGTTGATCTCGGTCGAGCTCATGGAGTTCTGTCGACTGGGCTGTTCGATATAATTGATTGGGCCTCATGTGAATTTACTCTTATATCCGTAATGAATATTCATTAAATACGAGGGTAAATAGCTATAAAGCATTTTTCTTTTTTATCAATTATTAGAGCCAATATATAAATTCTGATTTTTTTTACCTAGCTGTTGGATATTTTTGATTATTGATCTTTGCTTGGTTTTCTCTCTGCACGATGCTCTCTTCTTCTCTTCTACTTCTCTTCATTTGTTCTTCTCTGTTTCTCTTAGACATCCTTGTTAAAACAAGGATTTATTGTTGATAAACAACAATCTTATATCAGAGCCTTGATATATACATGATAATGAAATTATTGTGGAATGGTTGTTCGAAACTAATTTCTCCAGAATAGATGATCTCTGAAAATCCTAATTATTTATTGTGATTTCTTCAGATCCAGCATAGATCTGACTAGATCTGCTAAGATTTGAAGGTTTTATGGTATTTAAAACATATTTTCTATAAAACCCTCAACCTTATGTTCAAATTTTTTCCAGCTTTTTTTTTCAAACAAATATGTTTTCCAAAAATCAAATCTCATCAAATTCGGGATCAATTCTCATTCCCTTGTTTGATGGTGATAATTTTGATTATTGGCTTGTTAAAATGTGTACCCTATTTATCTCACAAGATATATGGGAAATCATGATCTTTGGATATGAAGAGGCCCCAAATTTCTTTGCTCTAGAGGGTGAGGAACTACTACAAGAGAAAGAATTAAGGATGTTAAATACGGAAACATTACTTTTCATCCAACAAGGTGTAAGTAATGCTATATTTTCCTGATTACTTGATTATACTCAAGCCAAAGAGGCTTGAGATCTCTTAATCGAGGAATATCAAGGAGACAAGAAGGCTTGAGGAGCTCTTCTGCACTCCTTGAGAAAGGACTTTGAGAATCTAAGCATGAAAAATTCAAATTCTCTTACTGAGTTTTCAACTCAATTCCTTGATATAGTTAATCAACTTAAAATTTATGGAAAAGATATATTTGAGACTTGATTAGTTGAAAAATTATTCATTTGTATGCTTGATAAATTTGATGTCATTGTGGCAGTGATAGAGGAAACCAAAGATCTTTCAAAGTTGACCATTCAACAAGTCCTAAGTTCATTAAAATCATATGAAAGCCGATTGTTAAAGAGGGCAGAAGGTTTTGGAAAAACTACAATATAGTCGAGATGAGAAAACAAGTCCAACAAAGATGACATTTAATCGAGAGAAATAAGAAATAGAAGACCAAGTCAAAGGTATGGTTTTTAATCTAAAAATAAAAATAAAATAAAAACTAGCACTTCTTCTTCTACACTCTCTGTTACCTCATATAAGGACCAATATGTCTCTTGCAATACATGCAATAGATCAAACCACACTGCAATAGAGTGTTGGTTTCAAAAACAAAACCAATGCCTAAACTATAAAAGGTTTTGGCATAATTCAAAGGATTGTAATAGCAATTCTAAATAGAATGCTGGCTTTACAGAGTGAGTAGCCTTTGCAGAGCTTCTGTTTTATGCAAATGAAACAGATGAGACATCTTTACCAAACACTTGGTTTCTGGATAGTGGTTGTTCAAATCACATGCATGGAAACAAGAAAATATTCATGGATTTACTTCTAGTAGTGAATTCACAAGTAAAATTAGGCAATAATGATTTAGTTGAGGCAAAAGCCAAAGGCAAAGTGGTAGTACCCACTTGCACTGGAATTAAGTTTATAAAAGATGTGCTTCTGGTTCCAGCATTGGACCAGAATTTACTAAGTGTTGGTCAATTAATTGAAAAAGGATATAGATTATTATTCGAAAATAATGCATGTGAAATACTTGATCGTGAAAGTGATCAACCCTCATGGACAGTAAAAATGTCAAGTGGAAGAAGTTTTCCACTGACATTTGTTAAGAGAACAGACAAGGCATTATCCATGAATGTCAAGTCTAAAGCTTCTCTTTGGCACAGAAGGTTTGGGCACTTAAACTATTTAAGCCTAAAAAATAATTTTCAAAATAAATTGGTGAATGGAGTGCTTTCAAACCTTGTCATCCTCAATTCTATGTGTGAGGAATGTTCACTAGGAAAACAAACCAAGAAAAGTTTTCCTACGCACTCTACCTGGAGAGCCACTGAACTATTAGAACTATTGCATGCTGATATATGTGGACCCATGTTAGTGTAATCGTTAGGCAATAATAGCTATTTTCTACTGTTTGTCGATGATTGTACAAGGCACATGTGAGTTTTCTTCTTGAAGCACAAGTCTGAGTCACTTAATTGCTTCAATAAGCTCTCGTCCCTTGTCGAAAAATAATATGGACTAAGTGTAAAAATACATAGAACAGACAGGGGAGGTGAATTCCTCTCTAAAAAATTCACAGATTTTTGTGAATCAAAAGGTATAATTAGGCAATTGACTACTGCCTAGTCACCACAAGAGAATGAAGTTGTGGAGAGGAAAAATAGAACAATAATGAAGATGGCTAGGATAATACTGAATGAGAAATGTCTACCAAAAACTTATTGGGCAGAAGTAGTGAACACATTAGTGTATATGCTCAATAGGTGCCCCACTAAAGCACTGGACAATCTTACTCCAGTGCAAGCCTGGACATTGCAGAAAACCCAGTGTTAAACACTTGAGGGTATCCGGGAGTATTTGCTACTCCCATATACCAAATGCACATAAAACTAAGCTAGACTCAAAGAGTCTAAAGTGCATTCTAGTAGGATACAGTCTACAATCCAAGGGTTGCAGACTGTATTCACCAGAAACTAAATCATTTCTGGTGAGTAGAGATATATTAATTATTGAAAATATCAAATGGGGTGAAAGCCTTGATGAAGTCCAATCTAGAATTTAAAATGGCTGTAAAGAAATTACTACAGCAAGCAATAAACTAATAAGCACTCCAATGTATGATTTCAACTCCCCTTCTGAATTTACTTCTGAATATGCTTCTGAATATAGTTATGAATCTATTTCTAACTCAGAATCTATGTCTATTTTATCTGAATCAAATAAAATAAATAGTTTTGTTAAATATAAAGATCTATCAGACATTTACCTGATATATAACTATGCCTCAGTTGTGTCACTCAACTATGAAGAGGCTATAAAACATCAATTTTGGATAAAAGCAATGTAGACAGAAATGTCTGTCATTGAAAAGAATGACACTTGGAATTCGGTTGACATGCCCCCAAATAAACACAGTATAGGTGTAAAATGGATCTTTAGGGTTAAGACTAAACCTGACTCAAATCAACTTGTATATAAGGCTCGATTAGTGGTCAAAAGCTACTCTCAAAAACCTGGAACATGTTACCAAAAAACCTTTGCTCCAGTAGCAAGGTTAGAAATAATAAGGCTTCTAATTGCCTTAGCTGGACAGAAGGGTTGGAATTTATTCCAACTTGACATAAAATCAGCCTTCATGAATGGAAAGCTCAAGGAGAAAATCTATGTAGAGCAACCCACTGGGTTTGTAAAAAAGGAGAGTGAATATTATGTTTATAAACTAAATAAGGCTTTATATGGGTTGAAACAAGTTCCTCGTGCTTGATATCAATAAATAAATTCTTATTGAATCAAGGATTCAAGAGAAGTAAGAGTGAGTCTACACTCTACATTAAGAAAGATAAACAATCTGGGATTTTAATTGTCTCCATATATGTGGATGATATTATTTTCACAAGCAATAAAACTAAATTAATAAATAATTTTAGAAGAGAAATTGAAACTAGGTATGAAATGTTAGACCTAGGAAACCTAAGATAATTCTTAGGACTTGAAATAACTCAAGACACAAGTGGTGTGTCCATCTCTCAAATCACATACATAAAGTCATTACTGAAAAACTTTGGAATGAGAGATTGTAAGCCTCTCTCTACCCCCTAATAAATAAATTAAAAACTGCTTTCTACCAAAGAAAGACTAGTAAATAGAAAAATATATAGAAGCTGAATTGGTAGCTTGCTGTATGCATCTGCAATTAGACCCGATATAGTGTATTCTGTCTATTTACTGTCATGGTTTATGCATGCACCAAATCACATATATTTAAGTGCAGCTAAAAGAATATCAAGATATCTAAAAGGAATAATTAACTTAGGCCTGAAATATAATAAGATTAATCACACTAAAATTTTTGGTTATTGTAATAGTGACTGGGGAGGATGTCCATAGGATTTACAAGAGTACCTCTGGATATGTTTTTAGTTTGGAAACTGCGGCTGTTTCTTGGCAGTCCAAGAAATAATCCACAGTCACCATGTCTACCACTGAAGCTGAATATGTTCAGCTTCAGTTGTGACTTCTCAAGCACTGTGGTTAAGAAACCTTTTAGGCGATCTAGATAAACCATTAAACTGTCCAACTAAAATTCAGTGTGATACTCAATCGACTATATATATTGCAAGTGATACGGTTATGCATAGTTGAACTAAACATATAGGCTTAAAATATCATTTCATCAATGATGCTATTAAGACTAATAAAGTTAAGTTGGTTTTTTGCAGGACCGAAGAGCAAGTGACCGATGTATTTACCAAACCACTGTCTACTGGCTTATTTAAGAGAAAGGCTTGGACTATTTCCAATTACATCAAATGGGGGGGGGGATTGCCGACTGGGCTGTTCGATATAGTCAATTAGGCCTCATATGAATTTACTCTTATACCCTTAATGAATTTTCATTAAATACGCTTGTAAATAGCTAAAAAGTATTTTTCTTTTTTTATCAATTATCAGGGCCAATATATAAACTATGATTTTTTTTTACACAGCTGTTGGATATTTTTGATTATTGATCTTTGCTTGATTTTTTCTTGCATGACGCTCTCTTCTTTACTTCAACTTCTCTTCATCTGTTCTTCTTTGTTGCTCTTAGAAATCCTTGTTAAAATAATGATTTGTTGTTAATAAACAACAAGCTCGATGTCGAGCTCCTCGAGCTCGACTGAGAGCACCATCGAGCTCATCGTCGAGCTCCCGGAACTCAACGTTGCTCTCGATCAAGCTTTTGGAGCTCGAAGGAGCTCTATTCCAAGCTCTTGGAGCTCGACTGAGAGCACCATCGAGCTTGTCATCGAGCTCTTGGAACTCGAATTTGCTCTCGATCGAGCTCCTCGAGCTTGATCAATAGCACCATTGAGCTCGTCGTCGAGCCCCACGGGCTCGACGTTGTTTTTAGTTGAGCTCCACGAGCTCAGGGTCGAGTTCCTTCGGGCTCCATGAGCTCGACCGAGAGCAACGTTGAGCTCATGGAGCTCGATCGAGATTAACGTCGAGCTCCTTCAAGCTCTAGGAGCTTGACCGAGAGCTCAACGACAACTCCATGAAGGAGCTCGTGGAGATAGGTGGGGGAAGAGGGGTGGGAAGAGAGGGGTGAGAGGTGAGGGTAGATGGGCTAGGGCGAGGTGCAAGGGTGAGGGCGTGGGCAAGGAGAGGGCGTGGGCAAGGAGAGGGCGTTGGCGAGGAGAGGGAGTGGATGAGGGCGTGGGCGAGGGCGTGGGCGAGGGCGTGGGCGAGGGCGTGGGCAAGGAGAGGGCGTTGGCGAGGAGAGGGAGTGGATGAGGGCGTGGGCGAGGGCGTGGGCGAGGGCGTGGGCGAGGGCGTGGGCGAGGGCGTGAGTGATGGTAGTTTAGGACTTACGAATTTGGGTGCACTTATTTTTAATTTATTTTTAGCTTTGTGATTTTTTTTAAAATATCAAAATTTTAGTTTATAAATCTTAAAAATTTCTAGGAAACACCCCAAAATATAATTCTACCAAAAAAAATATATACAAATATGGCATGGAACTTAAAACAATTGAAAACAGTATTATAAAAATAATAAATAGATTGATTATATTTTAAAAAAAGTTTAAAAATTTATAAAATTTGAAAAATTAATTTTCCGACTTCGACCTAAATTAAATTGAAAATGTTGTCGCTGATGTAGAAATATGGAATTGAAGTTACAATCATAATCGCAATCGGACGCAAACTCGTGCGGGAAAATGGGGAGACGGTGGAACAATTACTCAAATCAAACCAGAGCATCTAGTCTTGTTTGTCAAAAATTACAACTCATTGCCTGCTTCAGCAACTGCATTGTTGGGTAGAAACAATGTCGAAGTATGAGTACCCGCGGCTGTCTCGAGGGGACATTATCACTGTGCTCCTGGAGAGTCATATCGCGGAGATTACGGAGAACGACCTTAAAAACCCTAAACCTGATTCCATTCAGGATCTTTACTTGCGGCTCCTGATCAACCTTGATATTCTGAACGACCAAGAGTACTGTTTCTTTCTTTATGTGCCTGGATTGCTATATTTAAATGTATAACTGGGTTAGGATAGGAAATATATTGTAGATTTTGGGTATGCAATATGTACCTATTCAGTATTGTGTTATTGAAGTGAATGTATACAGACGAATGAATCAGACGAATATATTGCATGATATGTGCATGTATACAGACGAATATAAATTTATCTTATCATAAACGAATATATTGCATGATTATGATTATTATTTTGCTTATATATAGATGATTAAAAAAAATTTATTTTGCTTAAATGCCTTGTTTTGATATGCTTAAATAGAATAATGCATCTAATGACATAATAAAATAAGGAAAAAATTTATAAATACAAAGGAGTTCATCATATATAATACATAGAAATGATAGGGATTGTTCATAGTTTATATAATAAATATAAAATAGATAAATAAAAAATAAATGTTGCAACAAGCTTAATTTTAATATTTTGATTTTTTTTTTAAACTTTTGAAAGGACTATTATGGTTTTTTTTTAATTTGTATTTTGTGCATATACATGTGAGGTGCATGGAAAAAAAATGAAAGGATAGAAAAGATAATTTCTAACATATATCCATTAAATTTGATTTGATTTTAAAAATATTTTATTCATGTAAAATTTCTAAAAATAAATTCTAATATAATTTCAAATAAGAGATTAATTTTGATTTATTTTTTTAGTAAAATGATATTTAATATTTTTAAGATTAGATTAAAATTAATGCCTTGTTACATGATTAATCATGGGGTTCATACATGTAGTTAAATAAGAAATAAATAAAATATCAGATTAATATTTTAAATATATATTTTTTCATCTCAATAGATATGTAACTAAAATATGAGTGTTATTTATATAGTTAATCATATAACTATTTTTATATATGAACCAATTATAATGCATGATATGTGAGTATAAATAGAAGACTAAGTTTTTCGTATTGTAAAAAAATTGTATGAAGTTAAAAAAAATATCATGTATCCAATCTAATTCATTAGTTATTATTTTGCCTATATACAGATGAATATCTTTTTCATGATTATTAATAAAATGATACTTAATATCACATATTATCTAGGATTTACAAAATTTATTTAGCTCAAAATTCATTTTGTTTTGAGACACATAAATAGAAAAATATATCTAATTATATATATATATATATATATATATATATATATATAAAATAAATAAATAAAAAATAAATAATAGCTACGAATAATTGGGATAGTTTACAAGTTAAACTATTAGTGAAAAATAAATAAATAAAAAATAAATATTGCAACAAGCTTAATTTTAATATTTTGATTTTTAAACATCATATATTTAATTTTTTTTTTGAAATTTAAAAGAAATAATATGCTTGCATAATTTTATATTTTCATGTCTCATGTGCTTAGTGTCGTATTGTGATTGGGCCATGCTTGGCACAACACACGTGATTGGGTCTTGCTTGGCACGACACACGTGATTGGGTCTTGCTTGGCACGACACACGTGATTGGGCCATGCTTGGCACGACACACGTGATTGGGCCATGCTTGGCACGACACACATGATTGGGCCATGCTTGGCACGACACACTTGATTGGGCCATGCTTGGCACGACACATGTGATTGGCTCATTCTTGACACAATATATGTGTGATTGGGCTCTGCTCGGCATGATACATGTGATTGTTCTGTGACGTGCCATTCATTGCCATGCCAATTGCGCATGCAGGGGCTTCGATGTTAGCGGGTCGATCCAACTTACCTTAATTTATTTTTTAATTTAATTGTGAATGTTTGGGCTAGTGATCTTGACTAATGCCACATGAAATGAGACATCCTCATAGTTTTACCTTCACTTTAGTATGAGAAGGTATATTTCCTTATTAAAGTTGCTAGGCTGGGCATAATCTATTCTTTACACTTTTTATCCTACTTATTTCAGAGGAGATGAAGGGCAAGTGGATTTTGCAGCTTTAGAGCAATTTGAGAACCCAGATCATCATGTAGACTCAATCAGGACCATGAAGATGTTCACCAAGATAAAAGAAATATTGAGCCTACTAGGTTGCCCTTGGAAATTCACCTTGAAAGATGTTCTAAAACCACAAGGAGATAGGACTGAATGTTTTCTCAGTTCAATTCTTAATTTTAGTCTGCACAAGTATGCTTCATAGCCTTGATCTCCCCTTGGATTCATGATTTTTTCGAACTATTTATAAGGAAGGTAATAAATAAGACATACAATTAGGTAGAATTATATTTAGTTTATATTTTATAACATATTGTCACCCAATAACTTTCCCAACATATCCAATATCCACCTTTGCTAGTTGTTTCTTTATATTTCTTTTTCTTTCACTTGATGGTGATGATTGTTAACTAGTAGTTTTTTTAATACCGGGTGGGACCTTTAACCTAATTGGGCCATGGGCCATGGGCCATGGGCCAACCATCTGGGCCCTAGGGAAAGGCAAGCAATACTGTCCCAGGCATAGAGGGTAGCTGGTGGGATTTTAACTCGCAACCCAAAGATTGCTAGTTTCACATCCAGTTAATCAACTACAATGTGGTTGGTAGAAAAAAAAAAATCAAATGGTTAATAAGCTAACTCATGTTTTTTGTTATTGGGACCACTAGAGTCGTTGATCTATAATGTGTGGATTATTTCAAGGTACATGATGTATTTTTAATGATTTCACAATTTGATGTTTTGACACATTTAATCTTGTGGCTTTCTATTATGTTGCTACTTGATGTTCTAATGGCTACTCCATCTTGAGGATTTCATATGCTATCTTTTGTGTTTTGGAGATAATATTATTTTCTTGAATTTCACTTGTAGATTGATGTTTGCCAGCCCATCGCTTCTAGTTACTTTTACTTATGCATGCATTCTTAGGATAGAGTATTGTCCATGCACACTAATCACATGTGATTTTTCTTTTACTAGAGTGGGGATCATCCACCCATGCTACTTATGGGAATGGGAGTCTTGTGTATAGGGTACGATTACATGTGAAGTTGTAATAATAAAAATATGCAATGTATATACTTGTAGAATTTGAATTTTTGAGTAGTGCTCTAGAAGAAATATTCTAGATCCCATGTTAAGTGAGAGTTTTTTGTATTGGGTATGATTTTGCTCTAGAAGAAAATTCAATTGAAGTGTTATGAGAATTTCAATTGATTTTATATATTATAAGATTATAGAAAATTTTAACTATTAATTTGTTATTGATTTTCCATCACATCGGCTTGAGACTATAAACTAAAGGTGGGCACATGCCGATTCAAGTTTCTAAAAATGAGATCTTAAATAACCCAACACTCTCTGTGGGACCTTGAGATGGGGCATACCTTCCTTGCCTTGCTAGGACTCCCTCATGGGCCCTTGAAAGTGGAGCTCGTCTCGACTTGAATGTGTCAGGTTTGTCATAGGGTGGCTAAGCTAAGCTAATATGTTTGGGCAAAGTATTTTTCTCAACTATATATGCTTATGTCAGAGATCATTGCATACATAGTTGATCGAGTACTCAAATTTTTGACATTAATTTCAATATATTTTTAATTTTTATATGTTTAGAAAAGTAATGCTATTTCTAAAAAAAATAAATAAGAATTATATTATTATTTTTAGATCAAGTATAGATGTATAATATAATATTATGTTTAGAGTGATGTTTGAGCATATTTAAATTATACATTTTTACTTCAAGTATAGGAAATTAAGATTATTTTTAGATTCAATCTTTAGTGAACAAATAGATCATTTATAAGTCAAATTTGATTTTATTAAGAAAAAATATACAAGATAAATTGATTATGATTGCCAATATTTTTATTATATGCCAGTCTTTAGATATTTCATGAATGACTTAACAAAGTCTCATTTTTTTTAATATATTCTTTAGATGTTTGAAAATATTATGCACCAACTTAAGGAGAGTATATATATATATATATATATATATATATATATATGATTTAAATGTGTTTTTTTTTTATTTTTTTATATTTAAGCTTGTATTTTATATTAATAGAAGATAGTACTTAATATACACAAGATATTTTGTTCAATCTTCTGGAAAATATAAGTTCTACAACTTTAAATCTAAAAAAAAGTTAAATTTTTATGCATCACAGAGACACAAAAATGAATCTGATACGAACAGTTGCTGAGGAACTAACAGCTCTTGATGAGAAGCGGAGGGAATGGGAGATTAAGATCTCACAGGTAACTGCAAGGGAGGAGTTATTGGTATTGCACACGACATGCAAACTATGCTTGTTGTTTCCATTGAAAACCAATTTTCTTGCAGTCAAATGCAGAGATTGAGGAACATAATGCTATAGTAGAGAAGGAGTTGCCTCTTGTTCTGGATGTTGATGCTCAAGTGAAAGATTTGCACCAAACCATTGCTACCCTCAACAGTCAGCAAATGTCGCTGAAAGCTTCTTTCCGGAAGTTGAAGGAGAAGTCCGGAGAAATTGATGGAGAAGTAACTTCAAATTTTTATGCTATTTGTGCATAGTCTGAACTCATGGATGTGATTGTAATGGTGGGGATGTTCTGTTTTGCGTGCTCATATAGATTTCAAAGGCTGAATTTGATCTGGTACAGAGTGCACAAGAAAATGCAAACCTGAGGTCAAAAATAGTTCAATCACCAGATAAACTTCAGGTAATTTTTCTGCATTGCTTGATCTTTATCTGCTTTGGTATGTTACATGCAGTAATCATTCACTTAAGTACCCGACTTGAACCTTGCCTTCACATGCAGCATACTAATGTCTGGAAAGGGTGCTGAAAAGAAGCTGAGTTGATTCTCAACATCTAGAATCGTTCATAAACTCCATAAACCTAATCCACCCAGCTTGAGAGCCTTTGCTCGTCAATATAGCATTTATAATGGTGCAATTTTGTTTTCTATGATTCAATGCACATATTATAAACCCTATATTTTGATAAATTCTCTACATACTTAATTGAGCCACATACTTAAAAAAATACATACTAAAGTGAGTGATTAGTGTAGTAAATTATGCACTTGGCCATGACAGTTTCTATAGAAAAGTAACTTGGGGCTGATAATTAGTGCCAATGACAATGATGAAGGTGGTATCGGGGCTGTGATTCTGCTTGTATTTTTAATTTTTAATGAAAATGAAGGTTTTTGTAATCTATGGAAAAATTTAGAAAATATATAATGAAATTTTAAGGAAGTTATATCTTGGTATGATGATAAGTACATTCGTTAAAGGATGGTAGATATTGGGTTCGATACTTATCTGATATAGTTTATTAAATTTTCAAGGATAAAGTTATCAAAATACTAATCTTTCTTAGACCTTGTGCTAAGCGAGCATTTTGTGTGTTGGATACAACCTTATTTTTTTTAAAAAAAATAGCAAGTTAGTACTAGTAGAGAATGTAGATGGAAATATAAACTAATTAAAGCTAATGTAAAGGAGTATTAGCAATTCAAGCATGACCAAGTGGCCAGGTCTAAGAATCACAAAAAAGCTTGACACAAAGACTCACCATGTGATGGTTTAAAATTAGGCTAGATAGAAACCTAGCATGTTCTTATCATTGTATCTTATAGCTTTTTTAGGTATGTAGCCCTCGAGCCAGTAGGCTAGGTAATATTTGACTCTCAAATTTGAAATTGGCCTGACCCATATATCTTCGGTTGGGCTTGGTTGGTAGCCTAAATTGTCACCATTAGTTGAATAATGAGAAATATATCTATAAGTGATTTCTTAAAGATTAAGAAAATCATATTGTTTGGGAGACTAAAATTCATATGACTAATTCAAATAATACCAAGAATATGATTTAATAATAGCTTGAAAATTTAATGTTGACTTGTTTATTTTTTTCTAAAATAAGAAAAAAAGGTGTGTGTGGGTGTGTCTCTGTATGTATATGTGTGCCTATGCATGTCTCTGTATGTATATGCATGTTTTTATATGTATGTCGTGTGCATATATACATATATATGCATATATACATACATACATACATACATACATATATATATATATATATATATATATATATATATATTCGTTCTATGCCTTTGTGAGCTGTGTTTGTATTGCCTGTCGCAAGCTCGGATAAAGGAGGAGGGTGGTGTTAGGTAAACATTCAATCTTGATTATTTTGTCACTAGTTTTCTATGAATTATGAATTATAAATGATAATTTTTGATAGGAAAAACATGATCCATACAGGCAATACTAAATAGTTGGGATCATATTTGATTGATGATGATAATGATGACGATGTAGCTTTAAAAAAAATCCACTCTAATATTTATCCTCCACTTGTTGATTTTGTGACGTTGTTTTGTGTTCTGATAGAGAGCTTTGGAGGGGAAGAAATCTATTCAAGAACAGGCAAAGAGTGCTCAGAGAGCTGCAATGCAGGTCTTCCAGGAGAAAACTGATACCCTCGAACTTTACACCAAGGTGTCTTCTTCTATCGAGTTGCCAACCTTGCATTACTTTTCAACTAAATGTTTTTTCAACATGATTCTTCTTTACATATTCAGAAATTCGACCAAAGCTATTCTAGAAGTTGGCTGTTTTCTATCGTGGGACTGAGCATGGGCAAGCTCGAAACTCTAACATGACTTTCTTTGTTATTTTGGTAGACATTCAAGAAAATGTCGAAGCACATGAGCCAGATGCAAAGCATACATGAACAGGTATTCAGAAATTTAATCATAGTTTTTTACCCTAGTTGGTTTTTTTTTTGTAACCTGGTGTTTCCTCGAGTCAGATTGACACATCGAACAGTCACCGTAGCCCCGAGAGGGAGCAGGGCTATCCTTTTCCTCGTGCTCAGAGGTGTAGCCCATGAGGATTGTACATGCGCTCAGTGGTGTAGCCCGTGAGGATTAATCTCGTGCTTAGGGGTGTAGCCCCATAAGGAGTGAACTCGTGCTCGAAAGTGCAGCCCATGAGGATTGAACTCGTTCACTAAAATAAGTATGAATTCAGTATCCCCACCAGTTGGACAACACATGACGTGGGTTCCTAGACTTTGTTTGGTTAAATTGCTCAAGATTATAGTAATCATGGATATATCCAAAATATCAATTAAACATTTATGAATATCTTGACAAAAATATTTATGATCGATTTTATTCATTGATAATAAATCTGACATATAATATATTACATTTCTGGGTATGTCATTGTTACATGAAAGTAGTTCATATTGTTAAATATAATATTCAAATCAAGATATAAAATTTCAATATTTTTCATCTGTAAGTAAGTACAAATATGTCATGCATAAAATTTTTTAGTACTACCCACAACCTCTTGTTGAGTGAAAAATTAGAAGATTTCTCTTGCAATTATTTGAAACTGTTGTTTTATCTTATATGTTTATGCAATCATTCAAAATCACTTAGCATTATCAATAAATTCAACATTTTACTTGATATTTTATATATCATGAGTTTTCACAATGTTTCATCAATATATTGATAATCGCATATTTGGTTGATAATGTTATGCCACATATGCATATAATATAACCATGATATATTATTATAATATCATGATAACATAGCTAATTATTTTCATTTAATTCATTCCATAAATGATAAAATAAGAGACTCACATGATGTAATTTTGTCATGTCTAATATAGACCTAGTATATCACCGATTATGAAATATGAGATTGTTTGGGTGGATATAGGGAGTATTATTAGAGGTAAACCTAGAAGAAATTAGATAGAAATTATAAATTAGTATTCAATTAACTAAAGGGCTGTGAGCTGACATAATTTTTAACAGAGTAAATTAAAAAATTGAATTCATACAATTAATCCCACATAGTTAGTAAAGTTTTGTTGATGTTGGGATGATATATACTAGTTATCTTTATTATTTCAAAATATTTTATTATTAATTTCAAGCATAAAAAATATGTATAAAAATGATAAGAATTATTTTATTTAAGAGTGAACATGATTTTTATTTTGACAGATTGGATTATAAAAGCTGAATCCATATAGTCGATCCTAGGTGATTAAAATAAAATTTGGTTGATGATGATATATAATTATTTTTATTATTTGAAAAATTATTATTATTGATTTTAATTATAAATAGTATTTATAAAAATGTATAAAAATTATTTTTTTAAGAGTTGACATGATTTGTAACATAGTGAATTTAAAAAAGTAGAATCTATACAGTTGATATCAAATAATTAAGTTAAAATTTGATTGATGTTGAGATCAAAGTTTTAAAACGAGATATTTTTGTGTTCGTGAGGTGAAGGCGTAAGCTTCGAGGTATCAAGACATAAGTTTTTTGAGCATTACAATATATAATTAATTAATAATTTAAAATATATAAAATAAAATAACATAAATAATAAAATAAATTAATAAATAATATGAAATTTTATAATTAATACTATTTATTAATTTGATAGTTTTATCAAATTATTTAATTAAAATACTATTTTAAATTTTAATAAATTTAAAATTTAAATTTATTAAATTCTCTTTTTCTCTTTTTTTTTAATTTAATACTATTTATTAATTTAATATTATTTATTAATTAATACTATTATCAAATTTTAATAAATATGATAATTTATTAAATAAATTTATTAATTTGATCTTGCCATTGCCCTTGTCCTTGCTCTTTTTCTCTTTTTCTTCCTCGCCTCTCACCCCCTTGCCCCTCTTTCCTCGCCCCTCTCCCCTCACCTTCGTTCCTCTCCCTTGCTCCATGAAAAGCTCGATGGAGCTCAATCGAGCTTGCATGGAGCTCCAACGAGCTCCATCGTGGAGATTTGTCGAGCTCGATATTTTTTTTAATGCCTTGGAGCATTTTACGAATGTCTCGCCTTAAGGTGTACGTCTAAGCATTAAAAAAATAATTTTTAAAACATAGGATGAGATAATATATAATTATCTTTATTATTTGAAAAACTATTATTATTGATTTTAATGATAAATAATATTAATAAAAATGAATAAAAAAATAATTTTTAAGAGTTGACATGATTTTTAATAAAGTGAATTAGAAATGTAGAATCTATATAGTCGATATCAAATAATTAAGATAAAGTTTGATTGATGATGAAATGACATAATTATGTGTATTGTTTGAAAAATAATAATTATAAATTTTAATTATAAATAATATTTATGAAAATAAATAAAAATCACTTTTTTGTTTTGTTTTGTTTTTTTTGCAAAAACAAAATCTAATCCTATATTATCATTAGAAACAATCTCTGAAAATTCTCCTCACTACCATCCTTATGCTCTCTAAGATGGATCATGCCTAGTGCAGCT
This sequence comes from Sapria himalayana, assembly GCA_029783825.1. NCBI lineage: Eukaryota > Viridiplantae > Streptophyta > Magnoliopsida > Malpighiales > Rafflesiaceae > Sapria > Sapria himalayana. The sequence continues at coordinate 488,588 of JAREIK010002635.1, read as the reverse complement.
ATGATTCTAATATCTGTCTGGTCAGACAGGTAAATTCTGCAAAATCAATTGAAAAAGATTATAAGGCTTTGAAGGCAAAGCTCAGTGATGATGAGATACTAGACAGGTCACTTGATGCCAAACTAGCAGAAAGGCAAGGCAATGGTAATTTTCTGATACATCCATTCCTATTAGACAATTCAAGGGCAGATCATACTCTCCCTGAACTCTTCTTCACAGTGAATCAATTGGATGAATTAAGAAAGCTGCTGGAGAGAGAAAGAGATACCAAGTGGGAAGATGGTGTGAAAAATGTAAACAACATGAAGTTAGAGGTTGAATCTAAGAGACATGATCTTGAAGAACGAAAAAACCAGCTCGAAGTTAAATTAATGGAGGTGATTTATCAAACTTCAGGTATACGTTACCACTTGGTCTCCTATAAAATGTTATCGTTTGTCTTTTGTTCTAGCAGGTGGATGCGATCACATCAAAGATTAGCTTAATAGAAGAATCTGAAGCTGCTCAAGTGACACAACTAGTTCATAAATGTGAACAAATTGTAAAACACGTGAGTATTTCCTGATTTAGATTCAACTTATAGCTTTTTTGTGTGCCTCTACCTTTCTCCCTTCAAATCCAACTCATACTATCACACTTTGACTCATATATGGGGGCCTTGCGGCCATGAGGTTGGAGCAGACAAGACTCTCATCCCAATTGTATGATATGTGATATAACAAGCATCTTGGTGAAGCGTATCTGACTTTCCTAAGGATCAAGCTTGTAGTCTCAAGGTTGGAACATTCATCAAATTTTGCTAATCAAACTACCATGTGGTTGGTAGATTTAACTTATATATTTGAACCAAGCAGAGGCTCACCTTAGCAAGCAATTGGTCTAAGTTTATTTTTTTTTATTAAAAAAAGCATATTTTGTAGAGGTCATGTCTTAGTGTGATAACAATTACATTTATTCAAGTGTAGTAGATCTTAAATTTGAGATTCATTAAACGCATGCTCTTTGATTTTTAGGAGTATGATCGTTGAGATATTAATTTCTCCTAAATTTTATGCTCAATGAAAGTCTTGTACATCGGGTATGATCTTTTATATGAGTCATATGGTATGATTCACCATACTAAGACCTTGTCGGTGTGTATTAGTGTCTTAAATTTTTTAATTGAATATATATATATTATAAAAATATCTAGTATCTTAAATTTTAAAAAAATTTATTATAAAATTGATATGTTTTATATGGTCCAATAATGTCTTTGTTCAAGGATGATAAGTCATGGGTTTGAAACTTATCATATATAATATGTATAGTTTTTGAGAATGAAGTTTTTAAAATATTAGTTTATCTTAGACCCTATGTTACTATCATCCCTTTCGAATGAGACAACTCCAATGGTTCCATTTGTTTTGACTTATCAATCTTGGCTATGCTTGGTGGACCTTACCCAATTGGAGGTCATGCAATTGTGCCATTGTAGTGGGCCTTGTTCTCGGGATTCAACAATATAGTTTTTTTAACTTTACAAAATAAGATTGTCATGGTATCATCCTCACTCATACTCCGTGCAAAGGCATTGGATTTGATCTAGTATGATTTTCTTTGCCTATCTCTCTCTCTCTCACCCCCTCCCCCCCCCCCCCACACACACACACACACACACACATATATATATATACATGGGTGTGTTTTAAATCTATTCGGATATGGATACACACGTGCATGTGTGTGTATTGATTTGTAGAACTTTGCTGGTTATGGTTATGTTTCATTTCAGTTTCGAGAATATACAAAATCCATAGAAATTCCATCTGAAAGTTGAAAGCTGCTCCCAGACAGCATGGAGAACAGACATAATGTAGCTCTTTGGGGGTGGGATTATTTGATGTGTATTTATCTGATGCTTAGCGTATATTTAGTGTTTAGGATATTGTATTTATGATGTGTAGCAATTATATGGAAATGTGTAGGATATTGTATTTCAATACAATCTGTATTTATCTCCAGTGTGGTTCAGGAGGACAGTGATAAAAATTTCAAATATATCCACAGATATATCTTTGAAATAACCTTAGATTCTAAGTATTTATATATCCATAAAAATTGATACATCCATCCTTGATTGGTGCTTACATGCAAATACATACGGATGATATATCTTTGATATATCTGATGTATACGTAAAATTCATAGAAATTAATATCACAATCCTTGCAGGAAAGTATGTGATGTGCAGCCTGCAAGTTATAATTTTGATATAATTGGAATCTAACAAAATAAAAAACATACAAATAAAAAAAAAAAGTAGAAAAAGTTAAAATTTTGGTTTTTTTTGTCTTAAAAAAAAAAGTGTTTAATAAAGAGGCGAACTGCCGTGGACTTGTCAAAACTGTAATAATAAATTGGGCTTAGATATTTGACATCAAAGTTTGCCTCACATTTCGCATTCAATGACTTCATCATACCAAATCCCTCAAGAAGTCAACACGCAATACCATTCGTCCGCTAAAATTGCCCAACATTGGGAGCAACACAACACACACTCACGAAGTCACCAACATGGCTTACACTATAAATATACGCTCATGTATATATATATATATATATGCAAGTGAAGTGCGCGCACACAGACATACACATGCACGATTACACGATCACTTCTTCTCGTCTCCAAAAGTAGCTGCACCTCCAGAACCAGGAGAGCAACAACCCAAGGGGCGTGGTGGCGTGCGTGTGTGTGGTGGCATTTTTTTTTTTTTTTTTTTTTGTTTTTGTTCTTCGGGGCCTGTATCTGTCGAAGATGATGGGCGGCGCAAGAAGGATCGGGTTGGTCATTTTATGCGCGCTGTTTGTGTTTGTTTTTGACCAATTTAGCGCAGAATCAATGAGGCTATTTCCTGACGAGCTCAGAGGCGTGAATCCAAATCATCACCGTCATTTTGAGATCTGCGCCATAATGGTCTACAAAGTTAGGTTCCAGGCCACGTCTTGGTTTTCTAAACTTGCCTCTGGCCCAAGCCCAAAAGGCCCTGGTCATTGATCATCTCTCACCACATTTTCTATTTATTTTACAATGATCCACGTTTTAATCTCACACACACACATTTTTCAGTCTTTTATTCTTTCAATAAAAAAATAAATTATAAATCTCAATATGATCAATGCTCTCACAAGACAATAACGTGTGGACGTGCATATATCTACACACACACACATACACACACATTATTCAGCAAGATATTTTAGACTTCAATAAAAAAATAAATAAATTATAAAGCTCAATGTGTTGATGTAATTGTTGGTGCATATAATTTCTATAGTAATATATAAATTAATATCTTAGTAATATTTCCCATATATCAAACATTAAAATATTATGTTCAGCCATAGTAACATCCATTCTATAAACTAATATAAATATATTCCATATAAATATCTTAGTAAAAAACAACACACTTCTTTCCCACATATGTAAACTAATATAAATTAAAAAACAAAAATAGCATGACCTTTTTTGAATTATTTACTCAACAACACACATATAGCACTACCAGTTCTATAAATAAATTTTAGGAAACCTCATCGATAAATTAATATTTTAGTAAGATTTCCCTTGTATCAACATTATTGCTTGGTTCAAAAATAAAAAACTAAAATCGCAAGAACTACAATACAAATTAAAATAAACCTCACCTTTGGAATTTTCTGTTATCTGGCTCATATATTGTATGAATTATACATTTTTTTTTTGAAAAATAAAATATAATAATTATATTAAAAAAATGGTTCTTGTTTTCCATGCAACAACTTAAAAAAGAAAAAAAAAATTAAACAAACAAATAGAAACGAATTACAGAAGGCTCTTTTTTTAAAAAAAAAAAGCTACACTTGCTTAGGGATGGATCTGGACTAAGAAGGAAGTTGGGCTCTTTCGTGATGATAAGTAGCAGCCCTTCCGGCTCTGCCAATTAAGTATGGTTCTGGTTTTGCATCATTGGAGTGCTGCTGGAGACCATGATAAGATCGATTTTTAAAATGCTGCAGTGCTGATTTTGCCGATCTGGTGATGGCCGTGCTCTTGTCCTGCAAATGCAGAGCCGTCTCTGTTGATTCTGCTAAATGAACGACTCCATTCACTTCTTCATTGTTATCTGTGGAAGACGCACTGCCTAAATTTATGATGGACACGTAAACACGTGTATATATACAAAGTCAATAATGTATGTACGTATAACATAGTTGCACGAAATAAGCATCATTTCTAGGAACATCAAACAATTAGATACCCACAAGCTTTAATGCCACACATTTGGACTTATATAAATTCACTTTATCATCTACCTAAGTTATCAAGATCCTGCCTTACACAAGAATCACAACCACAATATACCACACGCAAGTTTAGCAAGATAGATACTCAGAGAGAGACTTATAAAATATATAGCAAAATAAGACATAATAAGTTAATATGATAAAGAAAGAGCTCTCTTGTATAATGAGAACTCTCATTCACTAATAATTCAAATTACGCCACATATCACAATCTCATTATATAGGATATCATTTGAATAGTCTAGAATGAGAAAAGGTCTAAAAATCTCTGAAACCTTGAGGGTATCTCTTCAGAAGCATAACTCACAATCTGATATTTTCTAAAATTTCATTGAGCTGTGATATTATCCCTCACCCCCATCTTGCTGATGCACTAATCGAAGCATTATTATGAAAATTTTCTCTCCTCCTAGAATAATCATAATGCACCAGTGATTTCCCAACTAGCTTCGCTATCCTATAGTCCCTTCCATTTCATCGAGTATCCTTGTCTTGCCATATACCTCTTTTGCTTCACGACTCATTCTGCCAAAATAACTTCTGCCAAAATAACTTCTGCCATCTTTTCATATGAAACTTTCACTCTTATTGGTGCTTTGTTTGACTTACCCCATGTTAGATCACCTTGATCCTCATGGAATGGCCTTAATATATTCTGATGAAATATTAGACACTACCAACCCTTTGTGCAACAGCACCGAGACCAAGTGAAGCTTTACAAACAATTGAGTCCCGCACTTGATAGTGCATATCTCCTTGTTTTGCTATCATCACACCTCCTTGATCGCTCGACTACTTAGTGTAATCCAATCCGAGTCAACTCAATTTATACTTGCTACTCCTTAACAAAATAATAAGCTGCTAGATTTGATCATGGATATCTCATCACAATGATATTTGGAAGATAAGTTTGTTGCCCAGTTACAATTTCAAATATACTTTTTTGTAACTTCCTCCCGGTGCAAGAAAATTATGCAACATCAATTAATCTCAACCAATCCTTTTGTGAGGGCAAGGCATTGACAAGATGCCACAAAAATATCTCTAATAAAACAATCCCTTTGTCTGCTCATCATTTCGAGGGTAAAAACTCGTTGAAAATTCATATTTTATCTCATTTAGAGCTTGAATAGTTGTGCCCAAAATTATCTTATGAATCGCCCATCTTGATCATTAACAATGAACTGAAAAATGCCCTGATGCTTCATAAATTTATTAATAAATAATTTTATTTATTTTCTCTGTTGGATATTCTTTTATGAAAGGGATAAAAATAGTATATTTTGAGAATCAATTGGCTCCCACCATAATAATACTCTCAATCCGTCAATTTTGAGAAATACAACAATAAAGTCCATGAAAATATTCTCCCACGAGCATTTTAAGATTTGTAATAGTTGCTGAAGACTCATGGTCATCTTTTGTTCTATCTTATCTTATCTGCAAACTAGACAGAATAAGTTTCTAAATTATTTTTTGAAAATTCAATAATATCACTCCACAAGAAACAGGGTACAATGTATTATTTTTTTTCCTATAACTTTCCAATTAAGGATACACAAATCATTCGTGTAAGTTGATAAAAAATTTAGTCATTGGGTTTTTGAACAATTTTTCTCTAATACGAGTCTTCAAACATCCATGCAATTGACTAATTTCTGCAGCTCCCAAACATCCGTGCAGCAAACAATTTTTTATAATCAATAATATCATTCCTCCACAAGCTTATTTTGTTGGCTTAGAACATCTGCACCCATAATGATTCTTCCTGACTTGTCACTTGTATTGCAATGCATTTTAAAAATTGACGAGAAACTCGTCATTGAGCTTAATTTGAAAGTTAGTTTCTTTCGTGTTTCAAAATAGTTGATAGCTATGAAAAGGTACCAAACGGGTGATGCAGGTTTGACACGACCTAAATTTTGGTGACCCAATCGAGAAATCATGCCGTACTAGACAAAGAATTGATTGGATAGCCGGCCCATGTTGTGACGGCACGACATCATGGGAAGATGACCCAACATGATGGCCCACCTTCCTCAATCGGGCATGCCGAGTAGTGTCGGGTAAGGAAGGCAGTTGCACTTGCACATCACTAGCTAGTGGGCAACCCACTACCCATTGGGCACCACGCTGCACTGCACCACTGCCATTGGCCTGGACTGGCCAGGCTAGCCAGGTGAACCAGCACAACAGCCAGCTACTAACCATTCTAGTCCAATTGCCACTGAGCAGTGAAGTGCCAGTACGGCTGCAAAAATGATTTTTCTCTTTAAAATAAAATTTTAATTTTAAAAATAAAAATGTTAAAAATAAATTGTCCTGCATTTTAATACATATAATTCAAAACTCAATTATAAAAATAAATCTATTTCACGTTTTTGGTTTAATAACGATATCACAAATAACAATAAAATAAAAAACTCCGACATTATACCATACACCAAAAAGGCCAATAGATCACATATTATTCTATATAATACAAACTAAATAGTTCATATTTCTATTAATTTAATATATCTAAATTTTATCATTATTCTATGAAATGATTAAATAGTAATTAATATCTATGTACAAATATATCTAGTTCGTATAAACCATCCTATTATTCGTACATAACTACTAAATCAATTTATCATTATTTTTAAATATAATGTTTATGTCCGTATTGGGAGACTCATAAAGACTAACATACTTAATATCATAATATTTTAACATATTATATAATTATTTATAAATCATACCATATATTTTTCTACTTGGTTCATACATGTGAATATATATTTTAATATATTTCTTATACCTTCCATTTTCACCATAAGATTCATATAAACAACCAATTAATAAAAAAATAAAATAAAATTTTAAATATTAAAATTTTATCTCAATAGATATAACACTAAAATCAAAATATCCACTATGCATGCTAAATACACTACAAATATTAATATGCACCAAAATACAATGTATATGGTAAGAGTATATATAGATGAAAACATATCAAAAATATTAGATTAATTCTTATAACACATATACTTAACATGAATAATATCAACCAATAGCTAATTTCTAATAATTTTGACAGATATATTAATTATAATATGATTATTTGAAATAATATCAAATATATTACTAAAAAAATATTTACATCATATTTCTTTAAAATTATCATCTGACACTATAGTGGATCAATCATGATGATATAAAATCTCAAAATATCTTAAAATTTTTTTATTTAGTTTTAATTTAAAATTAATATAGTGAGAAGTGAAACAAATAAAATATCATCATGACTAATCCAGATGTCAGATATAATAAAGATCACTCATATATTTCATAAGTTTATAAATTATTAATTATTTTTCTAATTTAAAATATTTTATCAAGTCATTCTTATTGATCGACCATAGAATTCTATGATAATCATGTTGAAAGTAAATTTTTATAATTTGAACTAGCCTAAGATTATCTAAAAATATAATCGAAAGACTTACTAGTAATCAATTTCATCATGCTATTCAACCTAGACTTACTGTGATAAATGAATATGATCAATAAGCTTAATGTTAAATAAATTTTTATAATTTAAACAAATTCATTCCGTCTAAAAATAAAAATTAATATTTAGAATGACTATTATTACAACTTACATTCACACAATATCAAAAGAGAGATATTTTCTCGAGAGCATAGAGAAAATTTTAATCCAATTTTTTCTTTCTCAAGTTGAGTATATAAGATATACAAACATCAAATTGAAGTAAAATATTGAGATTATTATTTATTTAACACTTGTACATCAAAAATACAAGGGTGCTCCATTAGTGAAAAATTATTTCTAATAAACATTATATAAAAACAAAGACACATACATTTCACATGCATGACTATTCATAAAGAAAAAAAAAATTACTTCTACATCTTCCACATATGCAAACCCAGCAGCAACCGAAATGGCCAAAACAAAAAAAAATCATGTTACCTTGCAAATATAAATCTTCCACATATCTGCCTTGTATGAAAGAAAATCGTGCTTCTCCATCTCGCTCTTCCTCCACTTCAATTTGAGATAAATTAACTAAATCCCTGAATCCTGTAACATATGCTCCTGTCCATTGGCTTCCTCTGAAAAATAATGATCAAAACACAACAGATCCCCAAGCCAAATTCATCATCCTAGAACCTAGTTCTTATTTCACCAAGTTACCCATTACAAATCTCGCATTGTATTTAAGATTCTACAAGTAGAAAATTTGATTTTAAATACCAATTAGTTATGTTTAAAACTTAAAAGTATTCGCAATTCAGTCAGGCAAATAGATAATACATACCTGCTGAAAGCTAAGGTGGCTTCATATGGAGTAATAACTGGAGCTAAGTATTCCTTGGAGTCCAGAAGGGCAGTTTGGGCACAGGAAACATACACAAAGACATCACACTGCACCAAATAAATTATGATTACTGTATTATTTAAGGAAATGAAGGACCTCATGTGCAAGAAGAAAATATTGATCTGTAGATGAGTTATTGCATACTTCGGGAAAGTTGGCAAGTTTTGCAGGGTTTGGCCTTCCCATAATAAGAACATATGGCTTCTTGCCTATTTTAATTATGAGCTCTTTCATCTTATGAATCACATCGAGGTAACCAGCTGCAACACAAAAAGGTAGAGGAATCGAATGAAAAAGAAAAGAAATTTGAAAAAGAAGAATCACCGACAGAAATCAAATTTTTTTTTAAAAAAATGCAAGGGATATACCCACTCCAAGAGTTCCGACCAGAATCCCAACTACATCGGCATCTCTTGCTTTTTCAACGAGAAAATATCTGAACAAAGATTTACAACTTAGATGGGCTAGAACTACAAAGAAAAAAAAAAATAGTTCTCAGATCATACCTATGATTAAGAATCCTTCTTTGTTGCGATATATCAGTGACCAATGTATTTTTCTTTGCATCATACCTGACTATTAGAGGAGAGACATCAGGATTATTCAAAACAAGATTTGAACAAGCAGTGAAAAATCCAACCCAAACAAGGAATGGCCTGGATATCAAGTGGTCCATGATGTTCTTCAAACATTCGGCTGCCAGGTTTGGCCTGATGGGCCACAACTTCTAGTGTTTTCCTAGAGGTGTCTAAAATGTTAGGTCATGCTGGAATAACCTGTCTCAGTGTGGCACGATCGTGTTACCTTGTTGTGCCGAACAAGGCATGGGAACCTGAATGGCGGCCCTGCAAGGCATGGTTGGCCCGCAAAGTAATGAATTGAGCCTAGCCTAGAACGGGCAGTGCCAATTCGTGCCAACATGAACCGGTTCACTTTTTTTGCTTCTATTTAAATTTGGGAGGCTTGTACTTGGGCTTTACTTTAAAATTTAATATAAGTTTATATTTTAAATTGAGATGACACAATCGTGACTTTACATCCTATTTAGTTCAGATCAAATTAAAGATTACAAATTTCATTTAATTTCAGTTGGGTGCTTTCACGACTTGACCTCTCCAACCTTTTCTATCTATCCTTAGAAGTAGGGCACGTAAGAAGCTCGATCTGGATCTGAAATGGACTATGGATCTTGATCTATTAGTCTATGAGAGATTTGGCCCCCTCTCCAGTCTCAATTTTGGTTCTAATAGATCCCTTTCTATCTTTTTGAATTAGCTATTACTACTACTACTACTACTACTACTACTACTACTGTAGAATGCTTCTTCGTTGCACTCGGATGCTTTCAGGTGGAGTGGGGATGGCAAGGATGAGCATTTCTTTTTCGTGATCCCCATGTTCAACTGTTAATCTGTACTTATCTACCTGATGTGATAGAGTGATACTTAGTTTGATTCCCCTTTGATCCGATGCCTACTAATCTAAAGGCAACTAGCGGTCCATGGTTGGCTAACATATCACGGTTTCATCATCAGAGAGAGGGGATGGAAAAAAAAGGAGTAGATCACCTAGCCAATCCCGAATAGCCTGATGTTTATTTCAGCCAATCTACCACATTAAAAAAAAGGAAAAAATAGATATATCTATTTAGTTATTTATGGAAGCTAGACGACTCACTTCTAGTCGTTCAAATGAGTATGCCTATTCTAGCACTATCATCAGCCCCTATCATAATATATCATAATATAAAGTAAAGAAATGAGTATTTTCGAACTTATCAGTAACAGATCAAAGTGACCATTAGTCAGGCTGATCTGTGATTGGTCAAGATGACCAAGAGGACACATACCTCCTCCATATTCCTTAAATGAATGAGCAAGACTCAGATACTATTAGAGGTATCAAATGAGTCGGGCAGCCCGGGGGCAGCCTAAAGCCCAGCACAATTCAGACATGCCCGGCCTAGCACAACATGGTCCAAGACCATACCCAGGCCCATGCCGGACGGACCCTCGATACTATTCGTGCATGCCGTGCGGAGGATCTTCGGCGACGTGTGTCATGCTAGGCATGACCCTGGTGCCTGACACATGGGCACGACACATGGAACGATGTGCCGAGCGACGCACGACAGGGGATGATGCAGCGATGCCTAATGTGCGATGACGACGCGGTGATGCCAACCCTAATTTCCCTGATTTTATCTGAACCTAAAACAAGTCAAACCCGGTCCGAACCCTGATTGATTTCGGGCCGTGAGTTGTGGCGGGCTTGCCCTCTAGTGAACCGTGCCGTGCCAAACACAGTACTACAGTGTGTCGTGCCTGACATGACAATCAAGCCGGTATGAGCTTGAAAAAATGGGCAAGGCCAACCCTACCCATTTGACACCTATAGATATTACATGTGAGAAGTATAATAGTTTACTGAATAACTAATGATTTGGATGGAATAAAATTTTTGCATTACTCCAAAAAAAAATCATCCCATGAGTATACATGACCCTACTACCTATATAAAGCATACATCCATGCTCAGGGAGTAGGTGAAAGTTTTTTATAAGAAAAGTCAAAAGCTAGAATCCAAGAAGAAGACCCCATACAAGCATCTTGTAAACCAATTATTCAATTTGGAGATCCCAGCAAGGTTGTCGGAGACATCACTAAACCCATGGATGTCTCTTGCAAAGAAGAATTCATATAGATTTTCCCAAAATCCCAATATAGCTTACCCAAAAGATATCATCTAGAATAAACTCTTCGTCCTTATTAGTAGTCGGAAAATAGTGACCCTATTTGTATGCGCATTTATACAACAGGCACATATTAAGATCTCTTGCAACGAGAACCTAATACATAGTTTCTTGATAGTAAACTAATTAAATAAATGGATCATAAGTTAGTTTAATATTGAGTTTGGCTTAAGCTACGTGTTCTATTCATGTGCTACTAAGCAGCACACGGGATCTTAGATAGGTTTCACCCCCTTTCGGGAACACATTCTTACAAGTATGGGCTAAGACTGATACAAATATACCAAAAAAAAAAAGAGATCTATGATCAATTGACTCAATTCTACGTAAAGTCAATTCGACCTTTATCTTATATTATGGCTCGTCTCATGCTTAGTCACTCACAAGATTCGGATAGGGGAGCAGCAAGTCTTTTTGGAAAAACTTGTAGTTATCCCCCTTATCTAGAATATAAATAGATTATACTCACTCTTTGGTTGGATTAAACAAGGACTTCTATAAAGATCTTACCACTCATTCATCATACTCAAAATCAAAGTCATGGCATGGGGTGCTCAGAAAAAAAAATGACAATCGGTGTCGTGGTGGTGCTACCAGATGACAATTGATCGTATAGAAGAATAGATCTGCAGACCTATTGATTGACCATAGATGCGAACCGATCGATTGACCAATTGATCTTATAGTAGGGGCAGGAGGAGAACATGTAGCAACTTGCCTAGATTTCATATTTCCCACATAATTCATCAGTCAAACAAATAATTCTCTTCTCAAAGTAATAGAGATTTCATTTTTCCGGTATGTAGCTCCATGAGCTAGAAATGCATCATCAGGACAGGGCAAAAATGAACATAGGATCATCATGGCTCTTTTCTTGTTTCTTTTGTTTGTGTCCGGTCGGTTGTGTGTGTGTATTTTTTAAGGCTTTTATGGGGGTTGCTGCTCTAGGGGCTGAGGCATTCAATTCCTCTTCTTTCTTTTGTTGTTGATCTCACAACGTGAACTACTCCACTTGTTCAAGGTCATTAGATGAGAGATCTTCCTATGACTGAGAAATCAGTCAAGCGATAGGCTACCCTCGATTCACCTCTTTATCTATAAAAAACCCCTTCTCAAGGAGAGCAGATTAGCAGAAATTTCAGGATGTGTGATGTATATATCATTCCAAAGTGATCTATTAATCTGCTAATAAGTCATTTCATGACAGTTCCATCTATCACTTTATTGTGAAAGACCAAATTAGCCATTTCTGCCTTAAGTACCTCCCGTTGAGTAGGATTTGATAATGGGTTTGAGTCAATGGTTGTAAAGCTTCCTTTTCCCAATTTTCTTTGTGTAGAAATTAAGGAACTAGGATCTTAGTTGAACCTGACCAAATTAATACCGGTTACTGAACTGGCTACACAAGATCATTTTGTGCAAATCTGTGTTCAAATCGATTTACTTTGAATGAATACATTCCTTATGAAAATGTGATGGGAAATACATAGAAGTTGCATTCATCCTAGCAACTTCCAGAGTCTATTTTTAGCAACAAATAGGGAGATTGGGGTATAACCCAAAATCTGGAACTACTTTACAATGAATAGGCTAGGGGTTTGTTAAACATAAGCTAAGATTCAACTATTAGAGATTTGAGAAGTGCACTGAAAGTTAACTATATCAATCTACAACTCAATGTGATTGGCTTCGCCTGGGGTAGACGAGTCTACCAGCAACAACCATGAAGTTGAGGTCATTGTGTTGGAAGAAGTTTATATTGATAGATAGGGCTCCCACTGACGAGAAAGGTCTTTCAAGATATTGCGGAGAGAGCGGAGACTCTTGCTTTATATTCTCGCCAACAATTGGCATTCTTTTCTTGCCCATTCCAACATGATGAAAGAAGCTATGGCTGATCTAGTCCCCTTTGAAGACAAGACCTTCCTTTTTCCTTTCTTTCCATTTGATGTGGATAACTACGCTCTTTGCTCTTTGAAAGACATGAATCAACAATAGAATCTCTTCAAACTCGCGCACATATAGAAGTAGCTCGTTTTGAGAATTCGAATAAGTATTCTTTTCTTAAAAAAAAGCATGCCAGAATCATATCCACTGTTTGATAGAAGGCTGCCCTCAAATCTACATCCCTTGACTCCAATGCTATTGAATCAAAGCCAATTTCATCATCATAAGCAGTACATTCAAAAGGGAGTAAAGTGAGGGTGCGCTCTCATTTGTTAGCAAGACTGGGTTGTACGAGTAAAGAATAAAGGATAATAGCTTGACAACTATAAAATCAAAAATTACTATTCTTGAATCTCTTGTTTGCATTCTTAACTTTACGAAAGATCAATAGCAAGAATGTTGTAGGACTGATGACCATCCTCTTGATGCAAATTTTCCTCTTCTTCCAGTTTTTTTCAAATAAAGGGCTAATAATTGGTTGTGCCCTACTCGGCAAAAAAAAAAAGAGGCATCTCATGCCATGGTTCTTGTGAAAGAATAGGCAACTATGAGGTAGCAGCGCGACCAGAAGCAACAAAAGTAGATGCACGATGAGATTTACCCTGGATTGACTGTGTTAGTACTCTATATCTGATCTGTCTGTTTCCTATTGTTAGGATAAATTCATTACTTACTGATGAACCCAAAAGAAAAGAGAATAAAGACTAGCTCCTAACTTCTAACGAAGGTTGGTTTTTGCTCTTAAGTACTCCTGGGCCCAATCTCTTCTTTCCTGTTCATATGAAAATAGACATGCTATGCTAATCTTGTTAAACCACCTGAACTCATCGCACCTTTGGCAGAATGAGTTAGAAAGGTGAAAAGTGAACAAAACAATACCAGCATATATTGTTCTTGTCTAAGCGAGCTTTATCCATTGGACCTCCATTTCAAGATCAACTTGTAGCAATACTCCACTGTAGATCATGCAAGCTGAGTTAGTGAAGAGGGGGATCAAATTTTCAATTTAGAGATTCCTGAATATGAGGATGGGGGAAAGCAAGAAACAAATTTATCTAGTCTCCTCGATAGTAGAATTTTTTGTTGGCCAGGATGATGTTGGATATGTAAGCTTTTCTGTTAAGGGAATAAGTGTAATCAACAGGAAAGAGAGGGTAATAAGGTTCTCTATTCGAAGCCCCAAGTGAGTAGTAATTATTTTGCTTACTTTTGTTTTCTTTATTTGTATATACCTCAATCTCACTTGGTATATTGGAATATTTACCTATAGGGGAATCTCAATGTCCTAAAGTTGAGGGATGGACTCTGCACAGGTCAAAGGAAAGACCTGGGTATAAAGCTCCTTGGTTTAACCAAGAAAAACATGGGAGGGGCATTGTTTGGGATCTTACTTATAGATAAGATGATCTTTAGTGAACCAAAACCAAAAGACCATCTATTTACTAAAGGCTAACCATCATCAAGAGCTACTGGTGCAGGTAAGGACTCATAAGTTCTAAGCCTATACTATTCCCTAGTTGCTACTGTCTTTTAAAAGCTCCCCATACTCCCTAAAGGTAATAAATAAAAAAAGAAAAGGACAATATAGCATGGATTAGAAAGAGCTAGGTGCATGGTTGTTCCAGTAATTCAATATGGATGCTGTCGAAGAGCGGAGGAGAAAGAGAATATCTTTCCTATGTTTCAAGAAGGAAGCATAAACCATTGAATGGTATCTAGCCATAAGTTGGTGACTTGGCTTTCTCTCTTTTTGATTTGTTCTCCGAATGAGGTACCTTAGGGACCTAGCTTTACTTCCTTGCCTGCAATCTCTTATAAGATGTTTATCTAGAAAGAGAAGCACAAGAGTCCGAAGGAAATTAGATTGCTCTTTCTTTAGAAGCTAAGGAAAGAAAAGACTAGATTAGGCCGATGATATTCTTCCTCATAGCTAGATGTGACTACTGTAGGTTATGAAAGGAACAATCATAGGGATGTCCCTCAACCTGTGGTTTGAGTACTAGACAGAATGCATAATAAGAAAGAAGATCTAGTCATCTTAGTAAAATGAATGAGGGCTTTGTGTGATCTCTTCCAAGGAAGGATAAACAATTTATCGTAGGTGTCAGACGAATTAGGACTTCCTTACTATGCTAGAAGCACTCTAAGTTATCTATCTTAAAGGGACGAGTTTGAGAGCAAGGCTCTCTTCCTCCTTTCAATGAGAGTGTGTATATCTTCATATGGGCGGCTACTTTTAGTCCTTTAAGCTGAGGATAGTTCTTCCCTCCTGCAATTCCTTGCTAAGGTTAGGACTCCTTCCATAGGGTTATCCTCCTTCTTACTCTACCCCACAAGCATGTAAAGGTGAATTCCTATTAGGACCTTCCGATCTTTTGTTCTCCTTTTTATCTAAAGATTGTCCACTCTTACTTTTGGGGGAATAAGCCAGTATTTTATAGTTGACTATGGAACACACAGTGCTTTGATAATAACCATTTCCTACCTGCTTTTAATGCTAATGGTATTTCCACAGCATATCTGATTGAGCAAGAAAATGGAAGTATGCTAGCATACTCCAGTTTTCAAGCCTTCATTTTCTTGGGCAACGATCTGTAAGCACAACTATTGAATCAAATCAGTTCTTGGTGGAAGGTTTAATGGAAATAGCTCTCGTTCTATTGAATCTGCTGGTATAGAATCAATTATTAGTGGGATTTGCAAATACTATCGTCATATAATAAGTATAATAAAAAAAATGACTACTAGTCATAGGGCACAAATGGCACAAGACTAGCCAATGAAGACTAGTAAGACTTCTCAAATATGATCATATCAACTCTTACTGCTCTCGTAGCCAGTGTTACAGTAGAAGCTGTGATCATTTCTACAGTGATAGAACCTCATGGTGCATTACTTTATAAACATTTACCTTTCTTTCTAAGGACCCACCCGCATAGAAAGTGTTTTGCTTTTTCCTTTACCTTGGTACTAATACCTGAATAGTCGGTATTCCAATTATAGGTCTTGGAGTCGGCAATCAATTAGGTAAGAAGAGGTAGACCCTTGATCCTCACCCTTGGAGCGTAGCCACTTGACTATAAAGATAGAAGCACAAAGATTGGATAATAAAGGTCAGTTACTATACAGGAGAATTCAATGAATTTTGAATCTTAATGATCTTATCGAGTGAGTTCTGCACCACCACAGGGCTCAAACCATACCTTGAGGTGAGACCAGGTTTGCCTAAGGACCAAGCTCTTGTATTTCGAGGGTTAAGCTCCTGCCTTATAGGAAAGCCTCTATTTTTTCATATCTTCAAGTTTCAACATCAAAAGAATTCTTGAAGACAATAAAATTTTTAATCAATCCATCAAAGATATGTTCGGTCCCATTAGTCCCTGGCCTTTATGTGCCCTTCACTCTATCATCCCTCTTTCTTACTCAAGTGTGAAACGGTAAAAGAGTCTCATGATCAGAGTATATTTTTACATTTTGAAGTGTTAGATATAAATGTAACAATCTCCTCAAAGCAAAAGAAGCACAAAAAGTAAATTTTCAAATAAGAATCTTTCTATCTAAAGCCATCAGTAAACGACAATTGATTGGGTCGCTCTGATCTTTATCTTTATCTATAATCTATGGAAGAAAACTCATTGTTCTTGAGATGTTTTGAGAACTTCTTGTCTGTGTCAACCTCTCATCTGACTTCCCATATATATATATATATATATATATATATATATATATATATAAATAAATCTAAATGAGTTAATTAAATGAATAGTTATGCAATACTCATATATACTAGGAAAAGAAAAGGTTTTAGATTCATTGTATGTTTCTTCTCTCTACAAGAAAGCTCGAGTGCTAGTTTCAGCATATCATAGAAGTAATTAAAATTTTGAAAGTGAAAAAAAAAAAGAATACTACAAGTAATACGTGGTAGGGCTAACATATAGGATTCCCTTAGAGAAGATGCTTTGTCCATACTATCATATGCTCTCTCTTAGATCAATCTAGCTAGCAGGTAAAAAATTCAATTTTTATATAAAAAAAAAGTTGTTCCTTCTTGGAGAGGTTAATTCAGACATTCATTGTGAGCTATCATTATATTCTCTCTAGTGGACATAATAATCTCTATAAGAATTCTTATTTCTATGATAATATCTCACAAATAGAAGATACACCAACTACATGTGAAACATATCTCTTCATAAGAACTATGAGGAGAAGATGTATATGAAACTACCACTTGGGGCTAAAGCAGAATAGTCAGACACAATTTACACATTACAAAATACACTATAAGGCCTAAAGCAATCACTGAAAGGTAAGTGTAATATTTTCATAAATAATTTTCTTATTGGGTTTTCACAAGAGCAATATAGATTTCTCTTAATTTCTTCGAAAGAGCTTTGATAGAAAAGTAATTTTGTTTATTGTATACATAAACAATAATTTAATTATAAAAAATGATGAAATAAAAATCATCTAACTCAATGAGTATCTTTCATTACAATTCCAGACGACTAATATTGAAAGACCCAAATATTTTTTTAATATAAAAATGACTTATCGGTTACCCTATGAGAGATATTATTTTATCTTAAAGGATATATGTAGTCAATGCTGTTGAATTATACTACAACAAATACTCATATTGATTCAACTATTAGTTTTACTTTCAATATGATCTCAATAATCAACTTTTCATGAAAATCATACCAAAGATTTAACTATCTAATTATTATCTGACTAAATATATCATATATAATCAATATAAGAACTAATGATACAACATAGTAATGACCCTAATTATCAATTGATTTAATATCAAATAATGCAGCACCCAAAAAAGGATGAACATTGCAGAGCGTACCTATTTCACATAAATTGTAAGTTAACACAATATTTGTAAATGCTGAATTGTCAGAACCAATCCAAAAAATCAAGTAATTCTCCATACTTTGTCCATCAGGTAAATCCCAAATCAAACCTCCGATACAATGTCTAGAACCAGCTTCCACGCATAGATCACCACTACAAGAATGGTCATCAACTAGTTGCTCAAACCCTCCATGAACTTTATGACCTTTTGTGGGATACAAACTTGAGCACATAGCATTAGCAAACTGGATTTTTGAATGAACTATAGAACCATGTGATGTCGACATTGATTCTATCAATTTCTCTCTAATTACCTGTATTGAATATGCATATTCCAGGCCATAAAGTACCTAAGACAACAAAAACAATAAACAAATATCAGTAGCAATCTCAGCACTGCAATGTAATGCCTCTGATATATAAATTAACAAATTATAATCAGCTAGATTATAATGAACATGGGCGAAGCATTGCATGCAGAATTAATCTAAATTCAAACACAAAACTAGAAAAATAGAATGGTATAACTAAATTCAGATCCAACAGTTGCTAGATATTGTTTCTGGTACCAAAATGAAACTCAAAAACAAAAAACTAGAAAAATTGAAAAATCCCATTTATTTGATTTGTTTATTTATTTTTTTTTCAGGAGGGGTGTATGAGGGGATTCAAACATGGCCAAGCTTGGTTGTCAAATTGATTTGGTTTAGTTCATCTGATATGCTTTTTGAATAATGCCTTGCCATTCACATAAAAACATCAAAAACTAGAAGTAAATCATTACCGACTACACAAATTCACTAATCATCATACATGCTAAGAGGTATTACTAGATTTATCATTAACATTTCTTACAATATCAATTTTGGCTATTATGACATACCCAAGGACATCATTTCTATCTTTCTATACAATAATACCATAAGTAACCATTGAGATTTATTATCTCATTTATTGTATTTTATATATTGTTTTGTATTTTTTAATTTTATATAGAAGCATTCAACATGTGTGCTGCCCCAACCTTAACATATATATTGTTTTCATTTTTGTTTGAGATTTAATGAGGAATGAAAGAGTGTTTAGAAAAATAATAATAAAACGACTCTTATAAGAACTCAAAAATTAAAAATATTTTACGAGATAATACTAAAAAGATTAATCACCAGAAAAATCCTCGTAATGCGTATATATAGTGAAGATAATATTTTGTTTTAAGGGAAAATATCTTCATCCAAGAGAGGTATATGTCTCAAGCCAAAGACTTATCATGCACAACCTCTCTGACTTTCGGAGATCAAACTGTCAAGATATAAACCACTCCAATCAAAGAGAAAAAGAAGAGGAAAAGATATAAGTACCTTACATTTTCATTAAAAATTAAAAATTAGAAATCAAAACACATTTCTACTTAAATTGAGACAAACTACATGTCGAATAGTCATATACAAGCCACACACAAAAAAAAAAGAATAATAAACAAAGATTAAACCATAACATTAGCTTTATGCTAGTGCGTACATGTCATATATATTGAGCTTGAAAGAGAGGAAAAATATTTATGATCCTTTCATTATTTTCATGAAGAAGTCTATAATCTGTTTATTGATAAGTATGTAAATGGTAGCGATTGTACTATCATTGATTTTCTTTTATATAAAATAAAAATCAATTTTAATTAATTTTATCCACCCTTAAAATACTTAATTGATACCAAAGAGCTGTGCTGCATGACTATCATATTAAAGTGTCATTAGTCTAAACTAATAAGCCCAATTCCTCATAGAAGTAACTAATTTCTTGAAATTCACAAATAATCAATATCATATTCCTATACACTACCACTACACTCAATATAAAAATTATACATCACAATACTCGAACCTAATTATGATAATCTTCTGATGTTAATTGTATTCCTTATTTTGTTGATATTGATGATAAATTTTGAAGATAAAGAAAAATTCATTATTTAAAATTGAGTAATATTTTTAGTTTAAGAGTTTATTAGATACTCCACGTACTAATTTTTTTGGTCATTTGATATTATTTTCTTGACATATTTGTATATATTTGAGCATGTAATAAAAAAATTTTACTAAATATCTATTTTGAAAGAATTTAATAAATGTTAATAAAATCAAAATAATTTTAAATGAAATTGAAAGTCTTAATAGAGAAATAACTTGTATGAGAGAATAATGATAATATTTTCCATGTCACGATTTGGATACACTTTCTACAATCTTATTGAGCAGCTACAATATCTTTTTTTGGTCGTAATTTTATAAAATTAGTGATGTTAACCATATACATCACAACTCCACTAACGAGTTGACACAATCTTTTAACTATATATCATTATCTTCAAGACAATAATATTTTCATTGAGTTGCAGACAACTAACTCTATAAAATAATAACAACCATAACCTTATTTTCACATAGCAACAGTCAAGTATCTCACTAATACAATTAGTCACGATAATTTCCAGCATTGTGCCTTATTCGATACAAAACCAAAATACCAAGGATTTTAAGTCGCAACAATATCATGATAATGTTTTTTGAATCAACCACGATCATTCGCAATACTGCAAAATTTTGCTTTACATAGAAAATATCATATCCAAGAATATTATCAATGTCATGACTTAGTATTTCAGAGAGATTATCTCAGTTATGATATTCCCCACACCACAACATCATACTCCAAAGATGAGTTACTTGAGCTGGGACATGCATTGTCCCCATGACTTTTGTATTCTAGAAAAAATCAGACATGATAATAAAATCATGATCTCAAAACAACACTGCGCCTTCCAGCTTAAATCATCAAGTAGATCCCTAAAAAATAAAAGTAACACTTATAGAAATTAATAAAAATAAGATAAATAGATTTCAAGTCAAATCAAATCATCATAAGCAAAAAAATAATATCACGCAACATTATCCCAAACTTAGGAGCAAATCAAAGATATGCAAATAATATTTAATTATGATTAAGTTTAGAGATTTAGATCATTACTTGGGCTTTCATTGAGAATTTTCGATCCCATGAGATACCTCTCAAAATATTTCATGCCTATTGTTTTCAAATATCAGAATAATTTAAAATAAATGATTAATATTATTTACTTATGATTTAATTTTATAAAATTTATATCTATGATAATATTGTGGATTAAATGTTGATTGATATAAATGTTATTTATAATATAAATTTTGAATATTTTCTGTATCATAGATTTATGAGTGTCAATTATGACAGACTATAACATATAAGTCACAAGGCAGACTCACACAGTATAATAAAAAAGAAATGACAACCTTTCTAATTTTAAAGCGTAAGATAAATTAATATGTAAAAACTTAAAATTAAGATAAATTTAATCATTAAGTATGATACTTACAAAACTAAAAATATAAACATACTTACGACTAATCCATTATGCATATTCTAAAAAACTTAATATTCAAGTGATGCGAAAGTTAAATAAAATATATAACATAGGAATTTCACTATAGTATATAAGTTATATATCGGTTGTGATGACCATAGATATGTCATTGAATACACACAAGTAAAAGAGACTAGTATGGTGATGATAGTTTTGAGTCATTTCCTTTTATATGATTTTCAAAGATGAGATTCATGAGAAAATATATATTAATTATCTCAAATATGATGCTAACGAAATTGAAAACACAAACATAATAAGTACCAAATCATTTCACATCCTTGAGATATTAGAGATAAGAGAATAAAAATATATACTTAAAGTAGTAATCAATTACAATTGACATATTACCTAAAAAATTTAACATGTGAATAACTGAACAAAATGACATGATTTCAATGATAAAATATTGATGACACAATTACGAGGAAATCTTATTTGGTAATGATAATCCAATAATAATGACCAACTTATATTTCAAGATGACACAATGACATTTTTTCACTAATCTATCTTTTTCTTGAGAGACAAATACAATATTATCTAAATACTAGAAAAAGATTATCATACACAATGAAATAATCCAATAATAGAGACTAAATACCTTTCAGAAAACTCAAATTTATTTACTCAATTCAAACAAAAATTAATTCACAATTAGTTAATCACATAGCCTATATAACTTCTATAGACTCAATATTTGAACTTAGATCAACTTTACTAATCGTATGCATATACTTAATGAATTTCATTGGATGAGATATAATCACCCAACAAACTTTTGATATCATATTATAAATGATAAATTTTGACATTATAATAAAATCATAACAAACACACACATCCCACTATTAGCTTACTGAGAGGCTTCCAAATAAGATTTCATATATGATTAAAAATTATTACTCTTAATTTATCCAACATAATATATTATCTTTGATGACTAAGTATCTCAAAAAAATATCAAAGATGCTATAGCTATTAAGAAAATAAAAAACAAAAATATATAATACCAAAATAATAGTAAATGAGAACATATAATAATAAGTAATAGGTATAAATATAATACATCATTTATTCTTTCAATAGAGTAATCGAAAGGTCCAAATTAATATTCTAAATTGAATCAGCTGACAAGGTCAGTGACTTACCTAGAAAAAGCTATGGATGTATCCACTAAATATATGCCTTTTGGTTAGGATCATCATGTTTCTCAATATTTATCTCCTCCTTCTAGGGAGACTAATACCTCATGTCCTATGTGATACCTACACTAAATTTCTCCTCCTTATTCACAATACCAAAGGCTTCAAGAGAGTCATGATTTGATGAGGCACCAGAAAATGTCATACTATGCTCTTCAAAACAAGTTGTACTCGTAATGCTAAGATTAGGAGCAAGGTCATTTGTCACTTTATAAGGAATAACTGCTTAACATGAGAAGAACCAATTGGCTAGGATATTCAAAGTTGCATCTTCTTAGATCAAATCCTTATGAAAAAGTATATCCTAAAAGAACATCATAATCATACTCATTATGGTCTTATTGGCCATTGATTAGTAACATATATACCCATTTTTAATATTATAATATTCAATAAAGATACACTTAATGACATGAGTAGTTATTTTTTCTACCAGAAAAAAATTCTAAGCAAAA
This sequence comes from Sapria himalayana, assembly GCA_029783825.1. Taxonomy (NCBI): domain Eukaryota; kingdom Viridiplantae; phylum Streptophyta; class Magnoliopsida; order Malpighiales; family Rafflesiaceae; genus Sapria; species Sapria himalayana. Next base: position 465,180 of record JAREIK010002635.1, on the reverse strand, counting down.
TAAGTATAACCAAAAATCTTAGGTAGAAAATAAAAAAGAATACCTATTAAATACAAAAACTAATATGAGATATGATTTAAAAAAATAAAAAATAATATTCAATTGATTAAAAAATTAACTGTTAATATCAATTCTTTCAAAAATATCTAGAAATACTTTTATGTGATAGAAATATTTTAGTCATCTCAATCAAAATTAATTATTTTTTTTTACGTATCATAGTACATTTGCATATGAGTGTCAATATAAGATATCTAATATATTATATTATACACCTCAAAAAAAGAAAATTAATGAAAAATATATTTTAATACATTATCACTTTTCAACATAACAATATTTTCTATTTCATATAATTTCATCAACATTATTATAATTTAAAATTATTTTTAAAAATAAACAATAATATATTTCTAGCATTATCATTAAAAAAAAATCAAAATGTCTTAAATTATTATATGCAATTGTTCTATAAGATCCAAAACATATAATTGAATTAGATAGAATAAGTTACTAGTTTCTATTAATATCCTCCTAACGTGCTAAATAAAAAAAATTAATATATTTTCCTAATTAGCATCTTTCAAACTCAGACAATATAAATCATTTGGATGAAAGCAACAAGCATGAAAATAACCATCACATCCTACAAGGTCCACAAAATAAGATTGCCTCCGATTGAGATTTACAATTTATTTTTTATTATCTAATATATTTTTTTTCACTTGAATGAAAGTAAACATGTATACTGCCCCAACCCTAGCCACATACACATGATTTTCTTTGTATCTTGGCATAACAAATGAATATTCATTTTTCTTCCTCAACATGATATAAGAGCCTTTTGAGAGAGGAAAAAAAAAGAAATGATAAGCTATGTGAAAGAGATACAACCACATATGTGTGTGGAGACATGTGTCTATAATAGTACAAAGACACATATGAGTGTGAGCATGGCGTTTATCTACTACAACAGGGACCATGGTATCAATGTGTAAAGACACAAGGCATGACAATTTCATAGCTTAAGACTCTTGTATTATAGACTCAATAGACAACACTTATGCTACAAATAATTAAAATATATTTTTCCTATTTATCAAATCTATAATCTTTAAACTTATTATGACTAATGACAAATTTGAATGGGTCAAGAGGCATGACTGTTTTATGCTCAAATTTTATCATAATTTATGGGTAATCGATTATTTTGCCAAATAACAAAATTATAATATAATTTTTTTATATTTTATTACATGTATGTCAAAGATCAATATGCCACACAAACACTTTCCTAAAAAATTAAGAGAGAGACAACATCCATTCATTTTTATCCATCCTCATAAGCTATATATATAATTTATTATCATTAACCTACTTGTTATATATTCTCAGCTTATATATTCACCAAAAAACAAGCAAAACATACAAGCATGAAAAAATTGACTTCAATTGAGTATGAAACATGACAATCAGAGAAGCATATTAGTCATTTCTATTAGACACATGATGAAATTGTTAGCCAAGACTTACTTTATCTAATTTATTTAGATTACTTGAAATATTTTATTACATTTATTAATGATAACTCTCAATTTACATGGACATTTAATTTAAAAAAAAATCATAGATTTTAACCATTTTGATAAAATCTTATCATATTGTGAAAATATAATGTGGATGCAATATTAGAATATTAAATAATAATATTTTACAATAAATTAAATATTTGTGTTCTAGCTTTTTTAAGGAGCATTAGATAATTCACTAGATATCTTATGCTAACACTCCACATATTATTATAATTGACATAAATAATAAATATTTAGTTTAAATAATTATTATACTTTTATTATATAAAAGTAATCTAAATATTTTTAAAAAGGATTAACATTAAATATTAATTGTTTAATCAATCATGTATCATTTTATATTTTTTTAGCTCATATCCCATACAACTTATATATCCATGAAATAGATTATTTCATCTTCTACCCATAATTTTTAGATATACTTATATTATTTAAAAATCTCCCCTAATAAAAAAAAGGTCAAACCAATTATTAAGTGTATTTTATTTAGGTACCCCAATACCCATAAGGAGTAGAAGTGCTATGCACTAGAGACCATAAAAAGTATTATGCTGCAGATGTGATATTTTTAAGGAATAGATCCCCTTTTAAGGATCCATTACTAGAAGACATATCTTTAGATACTGTAGTGAAATGAATTTTACCAAGAAAAATTATTTTCCCTGAAATAATGACAGCAATACCCAATCCTATACCAGATATTACCACCACAATTAATTTTGAGGAGAGGAGCAAGATACCTTCTACTACCTTATTAGATCATGATTCTTTTGAGACTCCTAGTGGTCTGAGTGAGGAGACTTAAAATGAAAATATCTCACAAGACACCACAAGTAAGTCTCCCCATGATGAGACTAAGGTTGAGAGACATGATGATCCTAATTTAAATATATATATATTAGATGAATACATCCACATCATGCCCAATCAAGTCATCAACAACATTAGTTGATCTAATTCATATTGCCAACTTAATACTTCCTAAAAACAAATGATGTATTTTAGCTTTACCCAACATCTCATGTCAAATATACTTTCTAATTCTTATTTTAATACTGTATATTTTAATTGTCTTTTCTTGAAAATTATAATATCTCACATATTTTTTCTGAAGTACGTCATCCAGGATGACAACATGTTTTATTTGATAAATTAAACAGAATAATCTCCAATAATACATAATATTTTATTTCAAAACCTACAGATAAACTCATAGTAAGATATAAGTGGACGTATATAATCAAGATTAGACATGAAAGTAAGATTAATCAACTTAAGACCATTTTGACAACAAAATATCTACACATATGATGCAAAAATTTGTGATATTTTTTCTCCTATAAGCAAGATAATTACTAACACATTATTTTCTATTATTACTTATCATAGCTAGCTTATTTATCAATTACAAATAATATATATATTTATTCACGATAATCTTAAAATAAAAATATTTATGTAGCAACTATCTAATTGTATTGTATAAGGGAGTGCAAGTATGGTTTCTAGGTTGCAGAAGATTCCTTATGTATTGAAGCAATCTCCTAAGGTATGATTTAATTATTTCTATTCGACAATTACAACTTTTAACCTGACAAGATGTGTCATATTATTCTTATTTTTACTAATATCAACCAAGAGTATAATATGAATTATTAATAGTATATTTTGATAATATTCTTATTATCAATAAAGATCATTAGTTTATATCTTCAATGAAATTATTCTTACAAACTAACTTTTAAATAAATACTTTGTGGAATCTCATATATTATTTAGGTATAAATAGGTGCCTATTCAAAAGACACAAAATTTCATTACTATAGGAAGTATGCTCTAGAAAATGTATTAGAGTTTTGCATGTTTGTATTAGCATCAATCAAGTTATCACTTGATTCGATTGTAGACTTATCCATAAGTATCGACACTTAAATTGATTATTTTAGATATAAAAGAATTATAAGAAATCTTAACAATCTAACAATTACTTGACTAAATATTACATATATTTGTTAGTATAGATAGTTACTTGCTAAACAAATTCACATTACTACAATTCTTTAAATTCTTACATATGTAAGGAGAGTTATGTGATATGAATTTTCATTCAAAGATAATGGACGTAGACAAATAGATACCTACTCAGATTCTTGTTGAGTTCCAATAATTAGAAAGAAAACACATGTACAAAGATTTCTATTTTTATCAGAGACAATATTGTTTGCTGATAAAATAAGTGATGAGAAAATTTTAGATTGATTGCAAAAGTAGAGTACAAAAGCTGATGACTTATCAGTTACTTGTCAATTACTTTTTAGATTTATTAGCTAAAGTGGATTAGTCACTTTTTGAGTGAATTGAACTTACCAATCTCAAAGCGGATGATATTTTACATTGATTGCTATATAGCTCAATAAATAGCTATTAATCTAGTGTTTTACAAATAGAAAAAATACATCAAAATTTATTATCATATCAAAAAAGAGATCCATAATACTTTTATAATTAAACATAATGATTAATACAAAGGCAATATTGACCACTAGAGAGAAAATATCTTGCTAGCCAATATTAAACATCGGAGGAAACTCTCTCACAATAAGTCTCACCTTAAGAGAATATACCTTCCTATCTAAACTTGTCTTAATATTGAACACTCATCTACAACAAACAAGAAATTTTCCCACATGTCAATGTACTAGTTCTTAAGTATCACAGGCAAATATCACCTTAAGTAAGATAATATCTCAGGAAAAAAATAAATGTTTTAGTATCATAATAAAAATAACAATTAATAAGCAATATAACAAAAAAAATAAATACGAGAAAACTTAAGATCAAATGCTAAATATAACTCTTTTGTTCTTTACAATAGGCAATCAAAAGCTAAGAAGCATGGATACATAATACTATAGTCGTGTCCCTGTGTCCGAACATGGATATGTGGATACGGTATCGACACATGTCGGATACGTATCCAATATGCCATGTGACATATCATTGACCAATCCGTGTCTGATACGCCACATGGCATATCGGACGGACACGTAGGATGACTGATGATGCTGAGTGGCCAACGACACCAAGGTAACTACAGAGGATTGTCTTTGGGATTTCGAAACAATAACAGTGGGGAAATTCGAAGCAATAACAGGCAGGGGGGGGGGGTTTTCTAAAAAGTGACATAGAGGTATAATTTGAAGCAGTAAATGGGTGGGGTGTCAAAGATAATATTAAATTAAAAACTATAATTAATATACAATAATAATAAACAAAAAAATTATATGAAAATACGAAACTGGAGCAATGGGGTGAGAGGTTTAAATGCATGATTTTAATTTTTAAATATGCAATATGTAAATTATTTTTTAAAGATAATATTTATATTTTATTATTTTATTATGTAGTGTCCTAGTCATATCCGTATCTTAGTTTTTTGAAATTTGTCGTGTCCTAGTATCATGTCGTATCGTATTCCGGTATCCATATTCATGTCCATACTTATTAGATCAAAGGTCAATATTAAATGGGCTAGTTACAAGATTAGATGAGCTGGCTATAAGATTATCTAGCTCTATTGGTAGACTCATTTTCAATATGAGCAACTTGCATATGTCTCCTAGTATAAACTCAAAGTCCCAAGATGTCAAGTTTCCCAACCTCAAATTCAACTTGAGTATGAACATAATCAAACTCGTTTTCAAGCTAAGACAAAGACCTAGGTCCCGGAGAAAGGCATGCAACCCCATCCCAACCATAGAGGGTAACTGGTGGGATTCAAACTCAAAGCCCAGAGGTTGCAAGTTGCACATCTAGCCAATTGAACTACCATGCAATTGGCCACAATATGATAGATATAATATCTTATAAACTGAAGTACTAGAACAATCAATATTATAGCTGAAAAGTAATAGGTGTTCAAAATTTGTATTTTATGAAGTTAACATGTCCTTTTCTACAATTGCACCTTTCAGTTTAAGGCTTCTCCACAATACACAACAATCACACCTAGAGGTGTCAAACGGGCAGGGAAGCCCGGGCCTGGCCCGAAACTCGGCACGGTTCAGGCGTACCCTGCTAGGCACAGCACGATCCATGACCATGCCCAGGCCCGGGCCCATGACGTGTCGGGTCAAAGGTCTTTAGCCCAAATGCCATGTCAGGCACAACCCGAGCGCCTGACACGTAGGCACGGCACAAGTGACGAAGCGCATTCGCTTGGCCGATGCAGCGACACCCAATGCGGGACGATGCAGCAATGCCAGACGTACAACGGTGGCACTAGAGATGTCAACCGGGCCGGGCCGGCCCATCACGGAAATTTCCCGTGCCCGAGCTCGTGCCGTGCCGAGGCCAACCAGGCCTCGTGCCGTGCTTGGCCCGGCACAGTACCGTGCTGAATTTTTTTTTAAAAAAAATTAGGGTTACTAGGCTCCGAAACCCTAATTTTTTTTTAAATTAGGGTTTCGGGCGCGCCCAATTCCTAATTTTTTTTAGATTTAGGGTTTCGGGCGCGCCCAATCCTTAATTTTTTTTAGATTTAGGGGTTTGGGCGCGCCCAATCCTTAATTTTTTTTAGAATTAGGGTTTCGGGCGCGTCGAAACCCTAAATTTTTTTTATTTTAGGGTTCGGCCCGACTGGGCCGAACCCGGCGAATCGTGCCGCGGGCCCCTGCCGGGCTAAACCCCCAAAAAACCGTGCCGGGACAGGCAAGGCACGAAAGCCCATTGGGCCTGGAAAAAACGTGTCGGGCCGGCCCGACACGGCCCGTTTGACACCTCTAAGTGGCACCAACCCAAATTTCCCAAATTTCCCTAATTTTATCGTAACCTAAAACAGGGCCGACCCGACCCGAATCAGCTCGACCCAGAGCTAATTTCGGGCCGCAGGCCGTGCCAAGCATGTCCTACTGTGAACAGTGACATGCAAGGCACGGCATGCGTGCCCATATGGGCCTGAAAATTTGGGCCAGGCCAGGCAGGGCCAGCCCGGTCCATTTGACACTTATAATCACACCCCGACATCCTTCCATTTGGCAAGGAAGTGGAGGTTAGCTTTGAAAGAAAAGTGAGAAAACTAGTCACAGTTTTTTCTCTTTCCTCTACTCACCCAAGCAAAAATTGAAAGATGCATTTGTTCTCTCCCTTCCCCCATCTCTCCAAAGCATATAATATAAAATATCACCATCATTATCAAAATACATTTCTGATATAATCAGGAACAATTATATGAATTTTATTTTTAAAAGAAATATGATCTTTAATCAGACAGATTTCATACCAGGAAAGGCATGTCCATGGTCAAGGCATGATTTAATAAACTTTCTGTGCAGCTCAAAATATTAATCGAAGCCTTTCCAAAAACAAACAATGCTGGGAGGTTTGACGTCCTGCCAAGACATAATAGTTCAGAAATAAGTTAACAAATGCATGCAAAATCAACAAAAAAGATCCAGTCATTAAATGCATCGTAAAACCTTATTCAATCAGCTATTGAAGTCCTGCCATGATTTAATAAACTTAAGTTAACAAATGCAGCTACTGAACGAAAGTCTCACCGACTTATCAAAATTACAATTTGGGCATTATAAAGATGTTTACCCCAGACCATTTCATCTTTTTACTGCAGTTCTTGTGAAAAATTAATGAGGAAATTTATTATCAGCATTCTCTAAATAAAACAAGTAAAGAACATACAGAGTTAATCACTATATCTATATAGAAAAAAAGAAAATGATTTTGATAAGTATCGCAAATTGTTTGCCCTTGATGTCAATTACCATTCCCCATAATTCTTGATCACATAGAATGTCATAATTCCAGAAAAATACACACCTAATTTAAGATAATTTATTTTTGATGGTTTATACTAAACAATTTGTTGAAATGGTTTGATATGTTCATTTTTATTTATAGTATTTTTATTATCACATAGCAAGCATCATAATTTTTAAAAAACTTATAATACAAGATATGATACAACACCATGACATATTTTTTATTAAAATTAATATGTATCACAATTCGTATCTTGATTTAAAACATATAATATGATAGATATAAAATACAATATGTGACATTATGATACAATGATACATATATCCTCAACTAATTTCTACAATTTAAAAAAATCATATTAATTTTTTGTTTCTTAAAGAATACATTATGCTGATTGTTAAAATATACTAAAAAAGATAAAAATTAATCAAAAAGAAAAATAAATTTATATAAAAAATTACTTTTTTATTATTCAAAATTATAACATTATACTTTTTAAATATATTTACACAATTTTTTTTATTTTTAATTACATAAAAACACATATGATACATGATAAGATATGATACACAATATAAAAAATAAAAAAATTGATATACAATATATTATAGGAGTTAACAACCATTATGAACACTAGTTAGAAGTATCAAGTGGGCCAGACAGCCCGAGCACAACATGAGGCACGACCTGAATGAGCCATGTCTGGCAAGGCATGGCACGGTTCAGAACTGTGCATGGACTTGGGTCAAGCCAACCTGATGTATGGCTTGTGTCGTGCTGGGTACGAGAGAGATGTGTCTCGTGCCGGGCTGAGAACAACCCGCATGTTTGGCCCATTGGTACGATCCATTGGCCCGCAAGAAATAACCCGATGGGTTACGAGTTACAAAAAAATCAGCACCAAACCTGCCCACTTCCCAATAATTGTGTTATTGAAATGTTATTGAAATTCACATTTAGTAACACATCGCCACATGGTGGGGTTTATTAATGAAAATCACCGAGTGAGTTTTATAGTTTTAAAATAGAAATTGAAACCCATGCCACCCATATGCGACCTGAAGCCGTCGCCTATCGACGTCGGGACAACTGACACTAACGATGGTCGACGCTATATTTGTTAAATTGAGAATCGAATCGTATTGTAATTTTTATAATTAATAAATTATAAATTATTTAAATATGTTTAAATAATAAACTTATTTTCATAAATTTCATATTTTTTTTCTCCTTTTTTGTTCTTCAACTTCTGATTTTTTATTCTTTTTTTCGTTTCTTCTAATAAATTCGTTATACTTATACTAAACTATTGGTGTTTTTCTCACTTTTTTATTTTTTTTTCATAAATTTGTAATATCAAAGATTTGAGTTATTTTTTTCCACATACATTAATTTCAACAATTGACAATTTTTTTTTGGATTTTTTAGTTTTTATTAACTTTTTGAGGATCTTGATCCCTTGTATATCGGTATTAAATCGATTCATGTGAATCAATTCGCGATTCAATGATTCAGTCTTCGATTCATGCATATTTTCAATTCTTTTAAAAAGTTTGATCATTTAACTCATAAATCATGAATCGTATGATTTTGATAACAGTGGTCGATACTGCCATACGATGAGATTGGGCTGAGCTTACCGTGAGCTCAACCCGAGCCATCACATCTAGGTTCGAGGCTCGACTGGGATGGTGGGTTCACCACCTATCCACACCACACCCGAGCATCCGAGAGATGAACGCCTGTACCCAACTTGCATCTGCCCCACATTTCCAACCCAAACAATCAAAATCCAAAAAAAAAAAAATTTTCTATAATAGATGATCCTGGACTTTGGATTTCATTCCAAGGATTAGGACAAAAACCTGATGACTGTTCTGTTTCTGCATACTTAAAAATTTAAACAAATTATTAAAAAATTTTTAAATAATATGATTTTTTTAATAAAACAAATCTATAAATATAGATTATGAATTTTAAGTTTTTCATATTCATTTTTGTATTGAGTCTCAACTCTTTCCTCTTACTCTGATATTTATCTCCTATCTCTGCTCTTTGTTCTCTCTACTGTTATTATATTTTTTTAATCTTAAACTTTAAAGTTTAAACTTTAAAACAACTAATAGTTGTAATTGGGGCCCCATTTTTCTTGTTTCTTGTTACTGCGAGAGCAAGGTGCAAGTTATGACGTTATCTATCACATCGCCAGTCTAGAACATAATTAAAATAATTTTACTTTATTTTTTGATATAGTTAAAGTTATAAAGAATAAATTAATTTAAAAAAATAATAATGACTAATAATGAAAATGATATTAATTTAGATTTAGACATAGATAATAATAATAATCCTATGAAAATGTCCGAAGCCGAAATTATATTTTCCCTCATTGCCTTGACTCAAACATCATATGCAGAAAAAATAAAAAATTAGAAAAATATTTATAATTTGGACACACTTTAACATGATAAAAATAAAAAATACTAGAGGTGTCAATGAAAAATCAACATAATACACATATTATATAAAAATATATACATATAGAAGTATATGTGTGACTAGACACCTAAAAAAATATGTTAATCAATATATTAAAAAATATGATACATTAGATTCTAGACAAATCTAACTGAACATAAGCAATAAGATTTTTAAAGTTGGATCTAATTCAACTTCTTTAATCTCGTTCATATACCACAATAACTTTGGAAGAGAAGACATAACCAAACTAATTATCATCATAAATTTTTTGATTAAATTTTTGGAGAATTATATGATTGTGAGTATTATGCAGACCTATTTTAAGTTTGATTTTCATAAAATTCCTAAGTCCATATGTAGGAACGATATTATTAAATATTATAAATTAGAAAAATAATTAATAATTAATAAATTTAGGCAATATAATTGAGTGATATTCATGATTTCCACTATCTGAAGTAGTCGTGAAAATGTATTTTTTGCATGTCTCACTGCCCACTATATAGATTCTAAATAAAAAATAAAAATATTTTAAGATTTTAACTTTTAATAGATTTTTCATCTTCATGATGGTCTTATCATATGTGTATAATAACAATATTTAAAGATTATAAAATTCATTATAAAATTTTTAGTATTACATTTGATAATGAATCTAACAACTAAGTAGCTATTAATATGTTTATTAAAATTATTAGAGACAAATGATTATGTAAAATTTTTCACGTTAGATGTATATATCACATTATTAACCTGAAAGTACAAGCGGGAATTAAAGTTATTTCTCCTGCATTAAAAAAAAATACGTAACCCACTAAAATATCTTTGGACACCTAACAAACAATAAGAGTTTGGTAGTCTATATAGAGGTGTCAACCGGGCCGAGCCGGCCCGGTCCTACACGAGGCACCACACAATTCGGCCATGCCTGGGCCGGCTTGACACGGGAAGTTCTCGTGCCCGGGCCCATGTCATGCCTGGACCGGCACAGTTCGGTGGCCCGTGGCACAGCCCGCCATTACAAGACATGTCCCACAGACTCAGGTACCCCACGTCCCACCCCACCCCATCACCATGCCAGTACCATTTGGTTCGATAGGAAAAATGTGTGGACACGGGTCCACTCCGACCCGACCCGTGGTCCCGCCTGACCCGAATCCCCCCGCCCCCAATGGTTAAAAAAAATTTGAATATCAGTTATTAGATTTCGCCTCCAACGATTAGGGGGCAGAATCCGACAGCCCTAATGATTCTTCCCCCTTAAATTCAATAAAAAATTAAAAAAACATAAAATATACTTTTTTTTAAAAAAAATTTCTTTAATTTATAAAATTCCTTCACCTCTTTATAACATTTATGTTTTTCATAAATATTTATTCTCAAATCTCACTCTCAAAACTCTTGTTCTTCTCTCTCTCGGGACTCAGGATTTCATCATTTGGCTCAACTTTTCGGGACTTTGAACTCGGGTTTAGAATTTTGAACTAGATTGTGGAGTACCGTGGACATGATCTACCTCACTGCTTTACCAGATATTTTAAGTTTTTTTATTTACTTTCTCTCTCTCTCTAGTCTTTCTCTAATCCAAAAATCTAAAATCTATCATCTAGGCTCTACCTCCAATTTAACAAAAATCTTAAAAATAACTAATACTAATAAAATATATTTAAATTTAGAAAATAAAAATCTTACACATATGTCTGAGGCTGCTGAAACTTTGATTTCTTCAGTCGTCTCAACTCAAACATCTAAAAAATAAAAAATTAGGACTTTGGTAGTTTGGACTCATTTTAATATAATAAAACAAAAAAATATTAGGTACGAGGAAGAAAAAATGACACAGTACAAATATTATATGAGAAATTTAACTTGTAAGAATTTATTTGGGACTGGGTACCTTAAGAGACATGTCAAATTATGCACCAAAAAATATGATCCATTAGATCCTAAACAAACCCAACTTAGCACTGTATTTTTTGAGACTGGATCCAGTTCAATTTCAAAGTTTACTCCTTTCATATACCACAGCGAGTTGGGTAGGAAAGGCACGACTAGACTTATTATATTGATGAGTCTTCCAATCCGGTTTTCGAAAGATCTAAGGATATTAAGCATCATGCAGACATATTTTCAGCCTACTTATCGTAGGATTTCTAGGTCTATATCTAGGAATGACATGCTAAAATTGTATAAGTTAGAAAAATAAAAAATAATTAATGAATTTATGACATATAGTGGAGTGGTGTCTGTGACTTCCGATATTTGGACAAATCACGATGAATCATCTTATGCATGTCTCACTGGCACTATATAAATTCTAACTGGATAATGAATAAAAAAATTTTAGGATTCTCTGAGATTCTCTGAGATTCTCCATCCTCATGATGACTCGACCATTTTTGAGTGTATAATGAAAATATTTAGAGAATATAAAATTCAAAATAAAATTTTTAGTATCACATTCGATAATGTATCTAATAATGGAGTATCGATTAACATGTTTATTAAGAATATTAGAGATGCACCATTAGGAGAAATCTTTCATGTCAAATGCATGTGTCACGTGATTAACCTGATTGTATAAGCGAGTATGAAGGTGTATTCTCCCGCGTTGGATAATATAGGTAATGCACTAAAATATATTCGCACTCCTCACAGACAACAAGAGTTTGGTAGTCTCTATTTGTCTGTGAATCTTAAGAAAAAAATTCCAGTCAGATGTGAGACACCGTTTGAATTACACATACCTGATGTTGGAGTCATGTGTTAGATACGAACACGTAATATCCGACTATGTCAATAGTAAAAGTGACGAACTTATTATTGACGACACTGACTGGGCTTCAGAAATTTTATTTATGAAATTCCTGAAGATTTTTTATGACACGACGAACATGTGTTCGTCGGTTTATACTCCTGCGACTTGCATTATACTCGAGTGTATATGCAACATTAATAGCATGTTTAGGAAGTATCGAGCTGGCTCAAAACTTTGTCATATGGTTGCAGAGATAGAAACCAAGTATTTAAAATACTGGTCCACCATTCCATCTCTTTATTGTCTCACTGCATGCATGGACCCTAGAGTTAAGATGAAAAAGTAAATAACACCCTGACTTACATTTCATCGTGCATGAACCTAAAAGAATCACATGAAGGATTCATTCATGAAAAGTTGACTGGCCTGTTTACATATTACGATACTAGGTATGGTGGTGGTGATGGTGAGACTATAATTACGGACATAAATACCTTCTTCGGAGATGATTTTTCCATTCAGTTAGTGAAGGGGAAACGACGGGATGGACCGTCACATAGGAGCGAGCTTTCTCGGTACTTAAATACCGATTACTACTCAATCATATCACATTCTGATACTAAGAATCTTGATATATTACAGTGGTGAAAATCATATGTGTCCACCTTTCCCGTGTTATCTAGGATGACACGGGATCTACTGACTCCTCTAGTTTCAAGCGTAGCATCGGAGTCTATTTTTTCTATTGTAGTGAACGTGATTCCAGATAAGAGATCGAGATTACATCCAGATATTGTTGAAGCCTTGGCCTGTTTAAAAGATTGGGAGGATTCAAGGTTTAGTATCCAGGATCCTGCTGGAGCTAGGACAGGGACTGCATCCGCTGCGAAAGTGAAAGAATTGATTGCTGATGATAATGATCCATATGAAAGTGATTTTGATACTGTGGTTGATGATACTCATAATATGCCGATTGACGATTGACGTGGTTGCCGGTTTCTCCTGCGCGTTGCCAGATGTCAATTGACACCTCTACGCTACGTCATGCTTCATGTCATTTGTCATTGCCACTTGATTTTGATTTTTGATACCTCATGATCACAGACACAGTTGATAATTTATGTTATTTATTCTTGATTCTACTTTTTGATTCCGATATTTTATTTTGTATTGATTATACGCTTTTTTTATTTACGTACGTTGTATTTGCTCTGGTTTGATATTTATTGGCCAATTGAACATTTAATTTACTTTTGTTTTTGTGACTTTGTAATTTTTTTTAAACGAAATTTTTTGTTTAATTTATTTTTGTGTTTAAATTTTTCATTTAAAAATTAAAACTCTATAATTTAATTCTAATATATTATAATCTAAATTTATTAAAAATTAATAAAAAAATTTAAACTTTATTAATATTTAAGTTACAAATTTTTCAAGTTACCAATTTAAATTTTAAACTTTATAATTCATTAAATTTTTAACAATTTTCAAGTTACAATTTTAAAATTTTAAACATTATCAATATATAATATAATATATATTTTATATATAGTTTAATACAGATATACAATACTTTAAATAAAAATTTTTATTTTTTTAACTAGGCCCGTACGGGCCTGACTTGGCACGGTACTTTTACCGACGGGCATGGCTTTGATAAACCATGCTGGGCCATGCAAGGCACGGCACGGTAACCGTGCCGTGCCTGGCCTGGCACGAAAGCACGGGCGTGCTGAAAAAAAAATGGGACGGGCCAGCCCTGCACATCCCTTTTGACACCTCTAAGTCTATATTTATCAGTGAGTTTAAAAAAAATTTCAAACAAACGTGAAACACCATTTAAATTATACTTACCTAATATTAGAGTCGTGTTGGATATGAATATATGATATCCAACTATGTCAATAATAAGAATAACAAATAAATTTTGATGATACTTACTAGAATATAAAAATTTCTTTTATGAAAATTTTGAATATTTTTATGATATGATAAATATATGTTCGTTTGTGTACACGTCCACCACTTGTATTATACTCAAGTGCACAATATATTTAGTAATTTTAGAAATAACCCTACATTTAGTATCATATTTATTGAGATGAAAACCAAGTATTTAAAAATACTAACCCACCATTCAATCTCTTTATTGCATAGTTGTCTGCATGAATTCTAGGGTTAAGGTGGAAAAGATAAAAAATATTTTGACATACATATTCACGTGCATGAACTAGAACCACCAACCGAAAAATTCATTCACGAAAAATTAACTAAGTTATTTACATACTATAACACTAGGTATAATTATAGTTCTAGCCAGATTTCGAGTACGAACATGAACACAATATCCAAAAATAATAACTTCTCCATTTAATTAGAGAAGAAAAAATTACAAGGTGATCTGTCGAATAAGAACAAGCCATCTCGGTACTTAGATATCAATTACTCATCAATCCTATCACATAACGATGATAAGAACATTAACATTTAACAATGATAAAAATTATATAAGTCTATATATCTCATGCTATCTAAGATGACATAAGATTTACTAATTATTCTAATGTAAAACATATCATCGAAGTCTATTTTTTCTGTTCCTGTCAAAATCATTTTAGAGAAGAGATTAAGACTACGACCAAATATCAATGAGACACTTGTATGCATGAAAGATTTGAAAAATTCAAGATTGAGCATCTAGGATCAGGCTGGAACAAAAAAAATATAGGAGTTTGAGGATGTTGAGCCCACAACTAGTGATACCATTAAATGCTTATACGATAATAATAATGATTTGCATACTGACGCCAATTTACATTGAAATTGACCTTGACGATTATTATTTTATTTTTGGATGATAGTTTTTTTTTGTTATTATTATTATTATTTTTTTTGTTAATTATTTTTTATGTTACCATTATTCATTATAAATAATTTTTCCATTTCATACAAATATGACATGTAACATATGAACATGATTTTATTTTTTTATATATTTTGCATTGCGAATATACAAATTACAATTTACATTTTACATACATACAAAATGAATATTAAAATAAAAAATTGGCAAAACCCTACTCCGAGTAAGACCTAACACATGTCGGTTGTGCTGTGCCGGGCAAAGTAAAATATAAGTCATGTTGTGCCGAGCACGACACGACTACCTTACCAGACAACAAAATATTGGAGTGTTTGAGATTAGTGGTGAACACCACCACCACTCTTGCAACCACTAAAAATAATGACACCTCCATAACTTTCTATAGATCATAAAGAATTGAAGTCCATTAAAATGTTTTCTTCAGTTTCATTAGACAGACCAAAACCATTACTTTGTTGCGTTTTGAACCCATTTTCAGTTCTATCCACCATTGGTGTTCTGGCATGTAGCATTGTTGTTGACAAAGGATTTCTTCACTGAATCATCCCATCCTGGGTTTTCTTTTTTTTTTTGATTTAGCAATTGTTCAATTTTTCAGCAAAAACCAATCTACCATATTTCCAAAACTCCCATCATTATCCTTGGGTGATTAAAAAAAAGAATTAAAATGCAGGCTTTTCTGCTAGAGCTTTGTTTATCAGTCAAGCAACACCTGCATCTAACATGAAGATTTTATAAAATCCATCTGATGAGAAGAGGTTGAAAATGCATGCACCATGTTATATAGATTTTTGGCTAGCAATTGAAGATCTAGTAGAGATGTGTATATCATATTCAACAAAGATATAAGATTGAGATTTCAGTATTTCCATGCACACTACAAATATGACTTATATTTATTAACTATAAATAGTTGACAGTTAGGAAAGTTTGAATATTTTAGCTTTCAATTTTCAAGATTATACCCTTTGTGATACACACACACACACACATATATATATATGTAATTACACTCACTTATTATTATCACAAGACAGAGCAATTTTAAAAATGAAAAAGTTTTCACCTTGCTTTAATATGAGAGATGGTAGAAAATGAGGAAGAGTCGACTCTAACCGAACACTCTCATTGTCAAAGATTGGGAGATATTCTAGACACTTCTCAAAGGTTATAACCCAAGCTTAGAGGTGTAAAATCTTGAAAGCATGGCCTGAGGCAGCAAGGAATGGCTAAACCATTTACACAGAGTATGTCTTTGGGCAATGATCATAAGATCACATGAGTGGTTGAGCAGGTTGGATTAGCTCAGTGAGCCCAACCAGCTTTTGCACCTCAGTTATATACTTCTATCTTTTTCACCTTTTACATAAGCCACCACTATGCGATAAGCATCAAATCTTTTCTCTACTTTTCCCATTAACGCACTACTTAAGTTTTCATAATCAATACCTTTAACTAATATTTTTATTAAATATTTTTTTTTTACAAATTTTATTTTGAACTACTTTGGTAGAACTCATCCAGAATTAGGAGTGCTCAAATTTTTTTTTTAATCTACGAGTTTATTGTTCATTTTGCATATCCCATGCTATGTTATATTTTTCATCTTTAAAAGCTTTAACATTGTATTATAATAAAGGAAAAATCATTGTCAATACCAAAACTTAGCCACCACATTTTGCTACAACTAACACACTGCCTCACGGTTGGTGACTTTTCCACATTTTAATATTTTTAAATAAAAATTTTGATTTTAAAATTGCTAAAACAATTATAAGAATAAATATTCATAAACTTCCATAAACATCTTAAATCATAACAAATGCACACTCATTTATCAAAAAAAAAAAAAAAGAATTAATCTACATATAAATTAAAGGGAGAATTGTGTTTTAGTGCACTACCTAAAAAATATTTGAAAAAAAAGAATTAAAATTTCAATATTTGAAAATAAGTGGACCAAGCTCTTAAATAATTAAATTTTGATACACTCTAATATAATAATCCAAAAATACCCTTAATCCATTAACACCCAAAGAGCAACATGCACACCCGACAAATAAGCTACATTGGACACCCAATGACCTATGTGGAGCTCGACCAAGAGCTCTTGGTTGAGCTCAAGGAGCTCATGATCGAGCTCCAAAAGCTCTGGGAGCTCGTTGTTGAACTCCACGAGCTCGCCGTCGAGCTCCAAGAGCTAACAGGAGCCCATTGAACTCCATGGAGCTTGACCACGAGCTCTTGGTCAAGCTCCATGTAGCTCGTCGAGTGTCCAATGTAGCTCGTCCGTCGGGTGTGCATGTAGCTCGTCCGTCGGGTGTGCATGTAGCTCGTCCGTCGGGTGTGCATGTAGCTCGTCCGTCGGGTGTGCATGTAGCTCGTCCGTCGGGTGTGCATGTAGCTCGTCCGTCGGGTGTGCATGTAGCTCGTCCGTCGAGTGTGCATGCAGCTCGTCAAGTATCAATGGATTAAAGGCATTTTTGTATTATTATATTAAAGTGTATCAAAAATCAATTATTTAAAAGTTCAGTGCACTTATTTTCAAATATTCAAACTATTTGTCCCACTTTTTTCAAATACTTTTTAAGTAGTGCACTAAAACACAATTCCATCTAAATTAAAAAATCCATAAGAGCAAGACACGCGTTGAATGCCCCCATCACAAAATAAAAATAAATAATTATAACACGCCCAATAAGCTTATGCATAAATATCTAATACACCAAACAAACAAAAAAATGAATTTAGATCTCTTTAAAATGACTGCCAAAATATCCGTTGTAAGTAAATAAGATGTAGCAATAATTTTATTCTAAGTATTCTCCTAAAAGAAAAAATGTTTCACGCATTTATATTTCAACTATTTTTAAAATATTAAAATTGAAGTTATATATCATGTTGACTAACTGTCATTATAAAGGATAATAAGAGATATAAGTGAATACACAATCTCCTCAAAAAGATATATTATCCAAAATAACTTATAAATAACTTTCATCATCACTAAAAATTATATAACATTAAATCTCAAAACTATTTTTTGTTACTTATCCATAAGACAAGATTGTGTAAAAAATATATATAATAACTTATAATAGTTAATTCACGTTAGCCATAAGTTTATGTCCAACTAAATCTAGCAAACAAGTTAGTTATATTTGTATGAGATCACTTAAAGAAATACAAAGGTGTAAAAAATTTCTTCACATACCTAAATATAAAAAATCTGCATATGAGTGAACTTCGGTAAGGCACCGCCCCGCCTTGAAAAAATATCAATGAAAATATTTATGAAGTCATTTATAGGGTTAATGAGACAATTATGAAAAATTTTAATGAAAAAAAAAAAGATAAATACAATAAACAAATAAAAATCATTGATTCAATGTGAAAGATTCAACTTAACTTATAATTCTTTATTAAGAGTAGAAATAAAACATATGTAAGGCTGATAAGTAATCAATATATATTTACAAAGAAACTCATTAAAGATTAACACCACAGAAAAATTATAACAATATTAATACTATATATCAATATCTAATTTTTTTTTTTTTGAAATAAGCTAGTTATATCAATTAAAAAGACGATCATAATTTATGAAGTTGATATTCATTTTATTTTATTAAAATAATTTTTCCCATTATAAAATTTAATTTTCTTATTTTTTTAATATCTATGATGCAACTAAATAATAAGCTACATTGGGAGCTTCAAATTCATATTTGCATCAATATATAATCAAAATGTTAAATTTTATATGTTATATATTTGATTTTAAAAGAAATTAGAATATGTTTGAGTATGTAAGTAAAAATTACTTAATAATTATACTTATTATATTTTCTCACTTGCAAATTTAAAAATTTTTTATAGATTCACAATAACAAATGTGATAAATTACATCATTGACATAATAATAATTTAACACATATTAGCTATAATCAAGTATGAAGAACGAGATAAGGTTCATATAACTCTATCAATTGTATTTCATTGATCAAGATTTACAATAATAATAAGTAAATGATAAAAAAAGATGATACAAATCCAAATTCATTTGAAGATGTAAAAGATATTTTGAAAGTATTAGCAATTATCTATAATATGAGCATTTTCTCTTGGGTAGATAATTTGAAAGATTGGGTAGTGCCAATGATGATACAATGTAAAAGCAACACCCACATGATTGGTGGGGGAAGACTCAAATGGCTTTACATGTAGCTGCCATGGTCACCCCCCAATGGCTATTTTTTATTATTATATATATATATTTTTTAAATATGTTCGAGGGGATCCTGCCCACCCTTACTCTCAAATAATGAACTAAGAGGCATGTCGTCCAGGTAAGACCATCAAGTGAATTTTAAGAATCAAGTAATATCGAATGCAAAGTTCTTTCCCCATGACCTCAATGGATATCTTTAAGACGACTACTAAGGGAACACAAATTACGAAGAGAAGAAACTATTTGTGATTTCACCAATCAAAAATTTTTGATAACTTTTTCTAAAAACTACTAAGTTTCACTTATCATTATCATGAGTTTTATGATTTTTTTGATATTTGTTCTCCTATGCTAGATTATTGATTGAAAATAGTGATAGTAAACTTAGATCTAATCCCAAGGTACTATCTCATCTTGATTCTTGAATAAAGACAAATTAAACTAGAAAAAAAGAAATTATTCACTAAAATGGAATTTGAAAATAGATGCCCCATCCTTCGAGTAAGTTTACTATTGATTTCATGCTAGTATTCACCATGAAAGATGATCAGAATGCTAATGAGACATTTTATGCACACAGCACACATCAAATGAATTATCAAAGCACTGTTACACTAGTGAACATGAAGATCACACCATCGTGATTTTGACATCCTCAGTTGCTTCTCACAACTGATCAATATGTTCATTGGATGTAAAAAATAAATGTTTTCATAATGATAAACATGTAAATATTCTTATAAAATAGGGCCTAGCAACTCAAATTCCAGGCATGATCATGATGTATTAATATGTTTAAAATAATAATGTATAATATTCATTTTATTAAAATTCAAATTAATATATATATATATATATATATATATATATATATATATATATATATAAGATTAATAAATAACTATTCAATATATTTATATTTAATAATCACTTATAGAAAATAAAATATAATATAGTGTGCATCACATCAAGGGGGAAGTTTGGCACCTAGGTGCGCCTCACTTTAAAATGATGGCAAGACTCATTTGATATCTGATGAGAAATTAAAAATTCTATGTTTCTCCCTCCCTTGTTTCTATGTGTAATCTTGTATTTACACATGCATGCAAGTGTGCATTCACAGATCTGTGCCTGTAAATTCATAATTTATTATGCTATTTCTGTTTTTAAACATCTTTCCAAGAATTCCATCAATCTCTGTTTAAATAATTGACAATCAAATTCTTATAAGAAATTATAATGAGTTATTTCCTACTAAGTTTCTAGACAATAAATTTAACAAACTTTCATCTACATTTTCGTAACGTACATGTGAAATGATAATTTCAATTTACATTAACATTCTGCAACAAAATTACACTTACGGACTGAGGCACGTGTGTCCATAATGTATGACACAATCAGCATTAGCATGGGAAGCTCCAACTTCATCAATACAACAACTACCATATGTTGCATCTGCTATTATGAACAAATAGACATTGTTATCGACTCCATTAAGAATTAGCGAACTAAGTTTGTTCCTCAATGAACGAAGTATAGAAGCAGAATCTTTCAATAACTCATCTGGGAACTACAATAAAACCAGAAATATTACACATACGTTATGTTACAGAATTTAAACAAACCAGCATAGAAATATAATACACTATTTCGGGCTACTTCATATTCTTTTTTTCCACATAACACATGAATACAAGATAAATAAGCATAAAATAATTGAACAACTATGCTTTTGATAATTTACACAAATAAAAAATTCCTCCCATAATAATACTTAATTTTTCTAAAATCAGCCTTGCTTTCTAAAAAGTAATTATCAAAAAATTGTTTAATTCATACATTAATATAATTTCTGCATTTTGGTATATGGTATGTATGGCATGTCTGTTGCATTTCAATAGTTTATTCGAGAAAAAGTTTGACAACAAATAGTCAAATAATTATTATCATTTGACATAAGGAATAAATTATGGCAAATTAGATTCATATGAATTTTCACATGTATAAGCTTCTTAAAATAATTTTTTTTTTCATTTCTAAATCATCAATGTCACCTTTCAATTTATCAAAGTGTTATTTTATTCTATGAATTTGTTCACCCAATATAACATTTTTACAATACGAACACAATAATTTATATTCTATTTTTATTTTTTTTTAGAAACATGATCTGGTTTAGGATAATGCTCGTCTCCATTTCATTATAAATTTGAGATTGAATTTTGATTGAAAGATGAGGACAAACTTGATTATATATCTTAATAATACTTATATCAACTTGTAAAAAAAATTAAATTTTAAAAACACCAAGCAAAAATATGATTATAATATTAATGTATATTAAAAATTAATATCAATAACAATAAAGTACTATATATTAGAGGTGTCAAACAAGCCGGGTCAGACCGACCCGACCCAATTTTAGGCCGCCCAACTAGGCAACCATACCGGGCCAGGCACGGCACGATACAGTAACCGTGCCGTGCCTGGCCCAGCAAGGACCTGCGGCCCGAAAATAACTGGGTTCGGCCTAATTCGAGTCGGACAAAAGCGTTATTTTTTAAAAAAAATTAGGATTTCGGCAATGCGCCACCACGCTGTCGTGCGTCTTCACCCTTTCGGGGCTTGACGAGCCTCGCCTGTCGGACTTCAGCTCGTATTGACCACGTTCAATGCATAGTCACTCATGCTATGCACACGAGTTGGCACGGCACGACGAGTGGGGGCACGGCACTGTAGCGTGCCGTGCCAGGCACGGGTATCGCACTGTAGCGTGCTACGCCTGGCTGGCCCGACCCTGCCCGTTTAACACCTCTACTATATATTACTATAAATATATGAATAATATCAAATTGACTATTAATAAATAAATTATATAATACTACACGAAAAGACAAAAAATAAATAGTGATGTCTAAAGAGGAGGGTCATGCCATCATGACCTATTTTTTCGTGATCCAATCTGGCCATTGTGTAATGCCTGACAATAGAGGTGTCAACTGGGCCGGGCCGGCCCGGCCCGGGTAAGGTACGAGCCGTGCCGTGCCTGACCCGGCACGGTTCGGCCCGTGGCACTGCACACCGGCACGGGTTCTTCCCGTGCCGGTTTCACTCGCGCGGTCGAGCTAGCCTGCTGCCTGCATGGCACAGGCTGCCCCGTCAAAGACCCACGCGGCGCCCAGCCCTTCCCGCAAAAAAGACCATGGGTCGGGTCTGATTGGACCCGACCCTCGGTCCCACTTCCACGAGGCCCTTTGCCCCGAACCGACCCAGACACCTCTACCCTATCCTATTCACCCAAGTCCCCAACGGGAAAAAAATAAAAAATAATAATAATATATATTTTCAGCCGTTGGATTCGCCTCCAACGGCTAGGGGGCAGAATCCAACGGTCCTCATGATTCTGCCCCCTAAATAATTAATAAAAATTCAAAAAAATATAAAAAAAATATCTTTTTTTATCAAAAATTAATATCTTTAATCTATAAATTCTACTCCCCTCTCTTTAACATTTATGTTTTTCAAAAACATAAATTCTCTCAAATCTTTCTCTTTCTCTCTCAAAAACCTTGCTTCTCTCTCTCGGGCCTCGGGATTTTGGCATTCGGCTTGGATTTTCGTGAAACTCGACTTGAGTTTTAAATATTAGAGCTTGACAGTGGAGCACCATGCACGTGACCGACCTCACTGCTTTTACCATGTAATTTATTTTATGATTTTTTTTACTTTCTCTCTCTATAGTTCTCTCTCTATACCAAAATTAGGAAAAATAAAAATCATAAAAAATAACAAATACACCTGACACATATTTAAATTTAGAAAATAAAAATATTACACAGAGGTCTGAGGCTGCTGAAACTTTGGTTTCTCTAGTCGTCTCAACCCAAAGTTCTAAAAAATAAAAAACTAGGAGGACTTCTGTAGTTTAGACTCATTTTAAAATAATAACACAAAAAAATGTTAGAGGTGAGGAACAAGAAATGATACAGTACAAATATTATATGGGACTTTTAACATGTAAGAGTTCGTTTGGGACTGAGCACCTAAAAAGGCATGCCGAATTATGCACAAAAAAACATGGACCATTAGATCATAGGCAAACCCAACTTGACACTACATTTTTTGAGACTGTATCGAGTTCAGTCTCAAAGTTTACTCCCTTCATATACTCCAGCGAGTTGGGTAGGGACGACATGGTCAGGCTTATCACATTTATGGGTCTTCAGATCAGATTTTCTGAAGATCCAAGGGTAGTGCGCATCATGCAGACATATTTTCAGCCTGCCTATAGTAGGATTCCTATGTCCACATCTAGGAATGACATACTAAAGATATATAAATTAGAAAAACAAAAAATAATTAAGAAATTTATGGCATATAGTGGAGTGGTGTCCGTGACGTCCGATATATAGACAAGTCACGATGAATCTTCTTATGCATGTCTCACGAGCCACTATATAGATTCTAACTGGACAATCAATAAAAAAATTTTAGGATTCTCTGAGATTCTTCATCCTCATGATAGTCCGATCATTTTTGAGTATATGATGAAAATCTTTAGGGAATATAAAATTCAAAATAAAATTTTTAGTTTCACATTCGATAACGCTTCTAATAATGGAGTAGCAATCAATATGTTTGTTAGAAATATTAGAGACGCACCATTAGGAGAGATCTTTCATGTCAGATGCATGTGTCACGTGATTAACCTGATTGTTCAAGCGGGTATGAATGTGTGTTCCCTCGCATTGAATAATATACGTAATGCACTAAAATATATTCGCACTCCTCACAGACAATAAAAGTTTGGTAGTCTCTGTTTGTCTGCGAATCTTAAGAAGAAATACCAATCGGATGTGAGACATCATTGAAATTACACTTACCTGATGTTAGAATCATGTGTTGGATACGAACACGTGATATCCGATTACGTCAATAGTAAGAGTGACGAACTTATTATTGATGACACTGAATGGGCTTCAGGAATTTCATTTGTGAAATTCCTGAATATATTTTATGACACGACGAATATATGTTCGTCGGTTTATACGCCCACCACTTGCATTGCACTCCGTTGCATATGCGACATTAGTAACATGTTTAGAAAGTATCAAGCTGACCCGACGCTTAGCCATATGATTGCAGAGATGGAGACCAAGTACTTGAAGTACTGGTCCACTGTTTCATCTCTTTATTACCTCGCTGCATGAATGGACCCTAGGATTAAGGTAGAAGGGGTAGAAAACACTCTGGCTTACATTTTCTCGTGCATGAACCTGGAAAACCCACCTGAATGATTCATTCACGAGAAGTTGACTGACCTGTTCACATACTACGATACTAGGTATTGATACCTTATTCGGTGATGATGATCTTTCCATTCAGCTAGCGAGGAAAAAACGTATGGGTGGACCATCACATAGGAGCGAGCTGTCTCGGTACTTAAATACCGATTAATGCTTAATCCTATCACATTCTGATACTAAGAATCTTGATTTATTATAATGGTAGAAATCATATGAGTCCACATTTCCCGTGCTATCTAGGATGGCACGGGATCTACTGACTCCTCCGGTGTCGAGCGTAGCATCGGAGTCTGCTTTTTCTGTTGCAGTGAACGTGATTTCAGATAAGAGATCGAGATTACGTCCAGATATGGTTGAAGCCTTGGCTTGTTTGAAGGATTGGGAGGAATCGAGATTTAGCATCCATGATCGTGCTAGAGCTGGGACTGGGACAGGAACTGCAGTCAGATCCACATCTACTACGATGGCGGAGGAGTTGATTGCCAATAATAATGATCCATATGATACTGATCTTGATGTTGCGGCTGATGATTCTCATGATATGCCGATTGACGATTAATGATGATCTACTATTTTTTGTTTTCGATATTTTTTTTATTGATTATACGCTTTGTTTGTACGTTGTGTTGAAACTGTAATTTGTTTTGTTCGGACCTTCGGTTTCAAATTGATGATTAGTAAATTTTCATTTGTGTTGTTTATGTTTTTTTTAATTTTTATTTTTACTAACATAATGTATTGATTTATTTTTTTTATGTTTTAATTTTTCTTTTAAAAATTAATAACTTTATTATATAATTAATAATTATAATAAAATTTAAACTAATTTGATATTACAAAAAAAAATTTAAACTTTGTTTTCTTAATTAATTTTTAATTTTAACATTTTTAAAAATATAAATATATAATAATAATACTATACAATATCTAAAATTTTAAATATATTAAAAAATTAAAAAAATAAAAAAAAAATTTCTGCCTCTCGGGCCCGGCACGGCCTGCCATGCCTTCAGGCTGTGCCGGGCCCGGCTTTTTTAAACCGTGCTGGGCCGGGCACGACACGGAAGCACGATCATGCTCAAAAAAAAAAGGGTCGGGGCGGCCCGGCCCGGCCCGGCCCGTTTGACACCTCTACCTGACAATGTACACGATGAGTTCCCATGACATATCATGCCGACATGACTTGGAGGTAGTTTAGCCTAGCACAACCCAATTAGCATGTGGTCTAGCGCTATCGTGCAGGGTCATGCCTAATCAAATCTAGGTCATGTGGGGGTCATCATCAAGCCAATTCTGGGCAACCAACTAGACAAATAAAAATAATATAAATTATTTAATTTTTCTTTACTTTAAAATATAAATATCTAAATAAAAAAGTATATTGTAGACTGCACTATAAATTAAAATAAATAAAATAATAAATTACATTCGGTTCACAATATCATATAAAAACTAACAATACAATGAAAATTAAAAAATTAAAAAAACTCAAAAACATAAATAAAAAATCATGATTCATGAACATAAATATAGTACATAAACAAAAATTAATTAAAAAAATATACATCATATTTCACATGTAAATTCTCTAATACTAGCAATTAGCTACATTTCACACATGACAATCATGGTGCATATGCAAATCATGATGGCCACGAGTGATTTTAAAGCTAGCACTAGTGGCAGTCACCTATGTTGCACGAACACGGATACGGACACGGGGATACGACACGGCAAGATACGGGGACACGGCAAATTCTAAAAAACTAGGATACGGATACGGCTAGGATACGTCATGATAAAAAAAATAAAATTAAAAAAAAATTATTAATTATAAATATTATGTATTTTAAAATAATTAAAAATACTGTATTTTAAAATAATTTAAAATTCTGTATTTTAAAATAATGTAAAAAAAATTTAAACCCTCTAACACCCTCCCCCTCCCGAGCCTTCCCCCCCTCCCGAACCTTTTCCCCCCCTCCAAAACCCCCCTCCCGAAACCCCCTCCCCCCCCCCCCTCCCGAAACCCCACCCCCTCCCCCCCCCCCTCCCGAACCCAACCCCCCACCCGATTTTTGAATTTCGATTTTCGATTTTTGATTTTTGATTTTCTATTTTTGATTTTCGATTTTCGAACTCTCCCCCTCCCGATGCAGATTCCAAAACCCTCCCCCTCCCGATGCAGATTCCAAAACCCTCCCCCTCCCGATGCAGATTCCAAAACCCTCCCCCTCCCGATGCAGATTCCAAAACCCTCCCCCTCCCGATGCAGATTCCAAAACCCTCCCCCTCCCGATGCAGATTCCAAAACCCACCCCCCCCCCCACGTGGCCTATCGGACACGTGTCCGACGCGTGTCCGACCCGTGTCGCCGTATCCACGTGTCGGACACGTGGACACGGCAGCACTTAGGCGTATCCGTGCAACACAAGCAGTCACAATATCCTCAATATATATGATGATTGACACGACCAAAGATAAATTTTATGGTAATTACATCCAAGGAATGTGCATATGGTGAAGATCAAAATGAAGATCACGATACACTTTGCCACAATTTGTCCATCTTTGTAATACTAATATGGTAATAAAACAAATCATGATCATCATATATGATTTTGAAGCTAGCACTAATGATAACCTTAATATCCTTGATGTCACATGAATTATTATCCATCATCAACTGTTTTATTTTATCAACTGTTTTATATATGATATTAGTCTAGATCATCTATTTAAAATAATATTCACAACTATTAAAAAAATAAATTTTATATTACACTAAACACCAAAAAGATCAATAAATCATATACTTAGATAATATAAAAAAGACAGATTCATTTAATTTTTATAAATTCAAAATATCTAAATAATTATTATCATCATGATATAAGTAAGTAGTAATCGATATCTAAGCACATAGATAGCTCATTCCTAACCAACATACCACCTCGTCAAGATTACTTCTAGCTAATTGAATAAAAAAATCATTATCTTTAAGTATGATGTCCATATCCATACTTAGAGCCTCCCTATAACTACCATACCTAGAGTATAATAATATGTAAACATGCTATTTAATTTTTGATGAATACAACCAAGAGATTCTTTTGCTTGATTAATACATGCAGATATATATCTTGAATTATTTTCAACCTCTTGAAACTTAATCATAAAATTCATACAGATAGCCAAATAATAAAGAGAAAAAATTGATAATTAATATTTTAAATACTTAATTTTTATCTCACTAATCATACTAAATACATGATATTCTCTATACTTGTAAAATATGTAATTAATATTGCATATATACTTAATTACAATATAATTAATGAGAATATATACAGACAAACACATATTTAGTATATCATAAAAAATTTTTATGAATTTCAAAAAAAATTATATCACTATTTGAATCATCAAATATAATAAGTTCTTTATATTTATTATTAACATAAATAGATATCATGTATTAGTAATCAATACATTACTTTAATATCAAGTTAATATAATTCTAACGATGTCTTATATCCATTTAAATTTTTTTAAGCTAACTGAAAAATATATAGAATTAAACTTTTGTTATTGGTTAAGTCTTCTAAAATATTTTAGTAAATTCTTTATGTTTTTTAATGTGAGGAAATAACTTTTAATTTTACCAGTACTATTAGGTTAATTACATAACACATATACTTATTGTGAAAATTTTCAATTAATATCTCTCTTTTATAGTTCTGACAAGCATATTATTAATAATATTATTATTTGAAGTATTATTAAATATAATTCTAAAAATTATATTCTAGATATAATATTCCCTAAAAATCTTCATCATATACTTATATATGATAAGTGTATGATGGAGGATGGAGGATCCTCCATCATAGGCACATAGAAGAATGATGTGTATGACAAGTGTATTATTACTTATATGATACATACATATTCTTCATCATAAGGATATCTTAGAAAATTCTAATTTTTTTATTAAGTTTTCAATTAAAATCAACATTGTGAATAATGAAAAATATACATGATGAATCATCACAACTAATCTGAATGTTAAATATCATAGACACCATTCAATTATATTTGCGAAGCATATTAACTATTAATAATTTTTTTAATTTATAATATTTTATTATATCATTTCTACTAATAAATATAAAAGTTTTATGATAAGCATGCTGAAAATAGATCTATATATTATTGACTATCCTAATATCATTTAAAAATATATTCAAAAGATTTATCATAATAATTAATTTGGTCATGTATTCTATCCAAAAGTCATAATAACTAAAAAGAGTCAATGAAATCAATTAATCCAACTTCAAAAACCAAACCACTCATATGAATATGGAATATTTAATATATTATTTTTTTTGATATATTGATTGGTATGCATTAGTGTGACTAATACTTTAATACTCCAACATGTATATATTTTCAAACAATATATATACTATGTCGAATCTTAATCGACATCCCTAACATTTTTAATTTTAATTATCTTAAAATGTATCCAAAAAAATAATAAATAAATTAAATTATCATCTACGATACTATGAAAAATAATTTAATTTCAATCTCAGACATTTTGGTCAGATTATCAATATTATCTATATCTAGGTAAATTTCATTATTATTAAAAAACTATTTATCAATATTTTAATTTATTTATTATTCTAACTTATTTTAAAAATTATAAGTATATGTTTTTAT